>JAFIDM010003189.1:34507610-34606660 GCA_023159025.1 Thereuonema tuberculata | reverse complement strand
TATTAAAATGAATATTTTACATCAACATTTCTTAAGACACTCCCAGCTTTCAAGCAATGCATTGATTGCATCTAATAATGAACCTTTGATTGAGATAACATAGTATGTGGAATTTACTGGAATATTGTTCGATGAACGAATGCCCATGCTAGTGCTGCATTTTCACTGACTTCAGATTTATCAAATGGGATTTTTGTTTACTTTCTTTAGTAGGTCCCATCAGAAGATTGACGAGATCATTCCCGAATACTGTGATTGGCTTTATTGACCTTCAGTGGTTTTTTTTTCTTCCATTGTCTGCTCCGATCAACATCACCGCCATTTTGTTTTCAGTCTTTCGCTAAAAGGAGAAAATTTGAATAGGGAAAATACGAAAGTGGAATTGTTCTAAGATTTCAAAATTTTAATTTTAATCGTAAAAATAAAATAACTAACTAAGTAATAACATACATAACTCTTGAACGACGTTTAACTTTATTCGTTTTAATTCAGTAATTACAAATTCGTGCTTACAAATTCAAAAACTTTCTTAAATAAAAATAATAGTCTTTACAACTTCGTGAATAGGTTATAAAGATACGGGGAATATTGAATTCACGAATTATTAATATTTCCACGAAATACTATAAATATTAATATGTTTATTTCAAAATAATATTAAAAATATATTTTAATATATATTAACAGGCGATACGGGGCATATTGAATTCATGAATTATTAATATTTCCACGAAATACTATAAATATTAATATGTTTATTTCAAAATAATATTAAAAATAATACCCCAGAGATATGGCAAACTCTTACATTTATTCCTCCTATCAACTCCAGAAAGCTATATTTCGCAGAAATGCTATCGTTCTCCAACAAGTAAATTAAAACTTCTTAAATCGAACAAGATTTGAATAAACAATACAGTTACAATTCATTTAATAATCTATAAGCAATGTATTGCCGGCAATGTAATACAACACAATATGCAGCCGATACATTGCTTGTAGATTGATAGTTGCTTATTTAATTTGCGAAGTTGTAATTTAGCTTGAAGAAGGAGAACGATAGCATTTCTGCGAAATATAGCTTTTGGAGTTGATAGGAGGAATAATATAAGTGTTTGTCATTATAATTAATATTATTTTGAAGTGGATCTTCAAGACAGTGGACGAAGCGGAGCCCAGAAGAAAAATCGAATATTTTAACCACAGAAACAGTTTCATTAGTTGAAAACTTGGAATGGGTTTAGTGGTTCGTCCAGAGCATGGGATCCCTATCTCTTTTTGAGGATAATCCTAAACCAGAAATGATAAATGATCCATGACATACGCGTACAATGATTTTGAATTGGGAGTTGGGTGATTTTGATAATAAAAGTTGTGAAAAAAAGTCGTGTCCTTTTCCGGAAGGTGAGGGGCGGGAGGTTACAATCTAAGTGATGAATTTTCAACCAATAAAAAAAAAAAGTCGACAATCATAGATTAATAATTATTAATATCATCTTCTCGCAACACTTTCAATCGTCCTGGACCCTATATTGGAAGTCACTGGTCTAGAGAAGAAACCAGAGCAGGGAAAAAAAATCTAAGAATTGATGAAGTTAATCTATTATTAAACCATGAATTAAATGAGGATGAATTTCTTAATGGAAGGTATCTGATACAGGAGGAGTGACCCTGTTCTATAATAGAAAAATGCCTTTGTAACTTTGGACTTTCTGGTTCCCCGAAATAAAATAAAGGGTCATGGAAAGAAATAGCCATCTTTAAAAAAGTATTAAAAAAGCAGTTAAAATAAGCCTTTTAAGATAATACAAAACCAAATAAAATTCGCAATTCGATACAAAAACTATGAATATGCAGAAAATAGAAAATATAACAAATTAGAATAGAAAAACATCGGCAATAATTGTATAGCATTTTTCTGTATAACTTTCTACAAACTACTTTGGCTGACGTACAAGTACGTAGAAAATTATGTAAAGTAAATGCACACAGCTGTAAAAACCTTCCATAAAAGGCTGAAAACAATTTATCTTTGTAATTACTGGTTGGGAAATACTGTACCATAATCCGTGCGTTAATATGGTTTATTAAATAATAATAGTTGATACAGATACATGTTGACTTATCTGATAAACAGCTAATTATTAATATGCATTTAGTTACTCACTTTATTAATTAAAATAATTATAAATGGATTTAACCATAATTAGATCACATTTAACCTATGCGGATTGAGGGTCAAACAACTATAATTGTCCATTTCAGGAAATATAAACAGATCGATGGAGTTAGTCATTGATTGATTCAAAAAAATACTTGCAACAGGACAAAAGGAAGTTAAGGTTTTGCGATAAAATTATAGAAATGTAAAAATTTTAGTCAATATTTAAACGCAAAAAATATTCTTTACAAATGATAAAAAAATAGATGTATTGTAATAGGCAATATTAGCAATTTAATTAACCCTAATTTTTGTTTTTTTAGGAAATACCTAAAAGCTTTTTTGAGTAATGACTATATATATTTATTTGGTAAAATAACTTTATATAGTAATTTTTCCTTTCCTATAAACTTTATAAAATCCCATAATATTTGTAAACAAATTGTAAATGGGTTTTGGAGATAATACAAAATAGATCATTTAAACAAACTTAAAAGCAACGAAATCAAGTCTGGATTTCAATTCTAATTCTCATTATTCTACTTTGATTTAAGAATTGAAAAATCAAGAAAAATTAAGCCAAAAAAGAAGTGATCGAAAATTAAAGCTAACAAATGAATGTACAGAAGCAGTATACAAAAAAAACAAAACTATAGGCTTTGCGCTATTCGTCTTTCAATAAGCAGAAACTGTAGGCTATTTAACCGAATAAATCCTTGCTTAACGTATATACAAGGAGGCAGTCTATATATTAGCCTACGAAAGAAATGAACACAGATGTGAGAAAAACAACCTCAAGTCAGTTGCGGGTTTCCAAAACTCAAGTTCAGGGTATCAGCTGATTGTAGTCTTTGATCATATGGTAAAGTTCCCACGGCTAATATTAAGATTCTGAAAGACGAGAGATAAGTAATTATTATCAATCTTCGGATCTACATGAGAAGTTACTTCAAATTAATCCATCATTAATTTACATAGAAATTCATGATAACTTTTAAATGAATGTCTAATAAAGCTAAAATTATGATGATAAATTTCCCGTTTATTACGTGCATTTGTATATGATATTTACTTAAAAACAGTAGAATATTTTCGTTAGACATATTTGTTATCAACCGTCTATTTGTCTCACCCATTTTGATCAGGAAGACTAAAAGCTAACTATCCTTGGAAGCCGAAATTTTCTTATCTTTTAGAATAATCATCAGTTCTGCTTTATTTTTTCTTACAAAAATAGACTAATCGAACTGGTTTTATATATATTTTTATAATAAATCATCACTAATTTGCTGTACTTAAAGGTTAATTCGTTCACATTCCCTCTCGTAATTTTTCACAGTATATTTAAACGTGGCTTAGTCCACACTTCTGTACCTGCAGAATTTTTTGAACGATTCTTTCAAATCCTACTGAGACGCTACAGCCTGTTGAATTTTCAGCAAACAATACTACTCAACCTATTCATACTACTCAAATATTCATAGAATCTTTATCTCTTTTTCCATTAAAAATTTGATCTGTCCATTTTACTCTTTTGAATCTCAATGCGATGTAACATAGGCTGATAACTGTTCGATAGTTATTTATCCTAGCGGAACTCATTAATTAACTCCTAGCATTAGCAAACGGAACTCATTAATTTTTTTTTCCTTTATTGGACGTAGGGCCGTGTGCACACCCCACGTGTGCTTTCATCCTTCTGGATTTATCGCACTAACCCTACAAAGGTCAGAAATGGTGAAGGGATTTTTTTGTCCCATTTGAAATTTTCACAATTCTTCAGTGCCCTGGACGGTGGAAGAGAAAGAGAAGAAGAAAAAGCGGACAAACACAGGAAAGAACGTAAACATCCAAGCCGCCACCGGGATTCGAACCCAGGTGCCGACTTCATGGAAGACCGCCGTGTAATCCACTAGACCACGCCGGCACGGCTAGGAATTCATTAATTTTATATAATCATTAACATGTTTCGAGAATTTCTCGTCTTCAGATGCGTACATAAAGAAAAACATTTGAAACATAAAGTAACCATAACTACATCATAACAAAGAATATTCTTAATAATACATCAAGTTAACAGTATCATTTTAAATCATATAACAATGCATTTCGAATTGATACATCTGTATTATAACATCTATGCGTGTTCATAATTAATGATTCATAAAATGTTCTAAGGTAACAATCCTTTTCTGTGGCAAGAATTATTGGTTTGTCATGCATGATTTCATGTCCTGTTTGTTCATAATGAAGTGCTTTTAAATATTGCTTATTATGGGTTTTTATTGCAGTCTCGTGCTCCGTATACGCTTGGCGATCCTTCTTTTTGTCTCGCCCACGTATATACATTTTTTACCACCCCCTTTACACCTAATACCATATACAACCCCAGTTTTATCCTTTATGTTAATTGTTGGTTTGTTTCTTGTTAGTAAGTTACCTAACGTATTGTTGGCTCTGCGTGCTGTTATAATATTCGCCGTGCCCAGAATGTGTTTTAGTTTATTGTTCAATCTATCGTCAAAGACATGTTTATCAAGATATGTGTGCTATGGTTTTTTTTTATATTACAGTCTACACACAATGTATCACTTTAATTTATATAATCATTAACTTTCCTTTTAAAATCATCAATTTGCCTTTTTTTTTAATTTATTCTTGCTTGATAATGCCTGCTCGGATCAGAGCATAGATGAGTGGAAAATTTCTATTTTGTAATTTTGTTTTTTCTATTTATTTTCTTACGTTTATATTAAAATGGAGACATCCGTTTTTCATTTACATCTTTCCATCTTCTTAAGTTGAGAAAACAAAAGCTATGGTAGCAGAATTTCTATCAGACAAATGAATTAGTGAGTCTTTATGAACTTTCAGTGAATTAAGAAAGTTTTCTTCACAGTTTAAACAGAATCCAAACAATTTACTTCAGATAGTTTTTAAAAACGTCAAAACAAAAATCAATGGGCATCCGAAATTGCTTGAGAATTGTATAAATTGCCATTAAAATAAGTTGATTAAAATTTAATTTGTTTTTTTGCTCATTACTTTTCTTGGTTTTTCTTTTGGGGATTGTTTTATTTTCCACAGTTGATTGTGTGCAGCCTGTGTGGCAATTTTAGATAACGACTCGTGAAAAGCGAAGAGGAAGAGAGAAAAATTTGGAAAGGAGGACCAAACAATTGAAAGAGAAAAACATTTATTAGTGGAATCATCAACGCAATCGTTCCTAAAAGAAAAGAAGAGGAGGCGATATCCCCTCCTCCCCCGAAAAAAAACATTTTTTCCCCCCAGCACTTTTTTTTTTTTTTTTTTTTTTTTTTTTTCCATATTAGCGCCAGATGCAGAGTTTTCGCTATTTCACGGTTCTTTGGTGAGGGAGGTTTGTTGAATCTAACGTCGCAATTTCCTCAGAACAATCTCGAAAAGGCAGCTGTAATTCTACGCCACCGAGGTACAACATTGAGGGGATTTCTTTAACAGCCCAAACTTCGAGAGATATTTGAATTTTCTTCAGTTTCAAATCATTGCCAAAAGTCAAGAAGCATTTTCTCTAGAAATGAAACTTCCTGTTGTCCGTCCATGTAATATCGACAAGAAACAGGACGTCAAAACAATGATTCAGAATTTGTTGTAACGTGGTCAAACAAAAATCAAATAAAAAGTTTCATTTACTGTTTCGTGGCCGCAATCTCAGCTCCAAAAACCAGTCAACCAAAGGAAACTTTCGATAATAATAAACCTTCGATCATCTGATACCAATTTTAAATATTGAATCTCTACTACTTTAAGTTGGTTATTTTGGTTTGCTATTACCACACATTAAAGAATGTACAATTATAAGAATTACAGGATATTTTAAAAAAATTAAAGAATTGTTAAAATAAAAATAATAATTTATATTAAAAAAAATTGGAGAACACTTTCACTTATTTTAGTTCTCTTTATCGTTGCAGAATATCTTAATTTTTTTTGATTAATTGTATATATCCTATTGAGTTGGCTAAAAAGTTCGTTCGTTTTTTTTACGTAAGATGGTTCTAGTAGCGCTTTGGTGACTTTTAACGTCATTCGACACCATTTTATTAGATTGTAGTGCGACATTTGTCACAATAACAAAAAAAACTAATCAAAATTGGTGAATTTTGTGTCTCCAATTTAGTATTGAAGATGGAATAAAATAAGCACGGAAGAATGCATGTTCTCTGGTGACCAGGCAAAAACTGTTTCAGATTCCCTGGCTGGGAAGTTCGGATTCATCCACCGTATTCACCAGATATTGCACCTTCGGATTTCCATTGATTTCGGTCTTTACAAAATTCTCTTAACGAAAAAATTAAATTCCTGGAAGATCCCAAAGGCACCTGGAACATTTTTTTGCTCAAAAAGATAAAAAGTTGTGGGAAGATGGAATTATGAAGTTGCCTGAAAGACGGCAGAAGGTAGTGGAACAAACCGTTGAAGACAATAGTTCAATAAAAGTATGGTGAAAATGAAAAATGTGTCTCTTATTTTTACTGAAAAACCGAACGAACTTTTTGACCAACCCTTTATTTAGTCTACTGCGTATTTATTGATTGCTCAATAATCTCACTTCAGCGAGTGCATATCCTTAAAATTTTAAAAAACATTATCTGTTTGGATTATAATGTTTATGTTTGTTGGTCGTGCAACTATGAGACTGATATAAATGAAGTGAATGGAGAATAGATTTGACTACGTCTTTGTTTTGATAGAAAGTTGTACGAGAAAAGAAGACACTAGAGGCTGAGCTTAATGTTATAAAGGACGTGCATTATTAGTTTGTATTTAGTAATCACCTTTTACTGTTCTAGATCAAGTCGTATTCATTGAATAAATGAAAAAATTAAAAAATAGAAATTGATTTACTTTATTTTTATAGAAGAAAGGAAAGCACTTCTTTCAAACTTTATTAGTTCCCTTATAATAAAGTCTGAAAAAACAAATGATGTGAAGAAAAACATACAAAAAAACCAAGCAAACCTGAAATTAAAGTTTTCAGATGTTCTATTTTATTTTAATAGAACAGTTCGAGATAGATAGATAGATACCGTTAAATCTATATCGGTCATTGTTCCCTGGATGAGTATTAACTTAACTCCTTAATCCCCCATTAGCCATAGTCTATCCCATCCACAGCTGTTGTTTCACAAGTAATGAAAGCATTACTCAACAATCATTTAAACCCTTAATCCCGTGGATTAATCTTGACATATATCTGAGTTTCAATCAATAGATAAACGACCAACTGATATTCGAAGAGATATAAACTATTCCTAATGCCAGCAATGCCAAAATTATACATTCTGCTTTATTTAGACTTTAGTTATTCTTTGCAAACTCCAATCCTACTAATTTTAGTAGCATAACACTTGCAAAAATATTTCTGTACTTTCAGTAAATGAAATCTTCTATTTAATGATACATCTTAAGAGATGTTTTGCACTAACCTTAGTCCCATCACGTTTTTCGGTTAATTTACATTTTTTTGTGTAATTGGTTTTCTTTATATTTGGAGCCGTATTCATAGCGTACACTCGAAAACGACAGAAGGTTAATGTCGACCTCGATTGTGTGTTATTTATTTTAAATATAGTTATCAATTTCCATTGTATGCTTGTTTATTGATAATTTTACCAATAACTTGGTTGTTTATTCTGATACGCGTCTTAATCCTGTCTTACACCCTATCTCTTTTCCTTGCTTCTCCTGATATGTTGATGTAAATATCATAATTTAACCAACTGATATACCCGTTCTGCGTACGGGTTACAAAAAGAAAGTTGTTCTGATGTGGACGAGAAAGAAATTGAAATTCTGAGATAACTTCGAAACTTTTCCAGTTGGTACAAAAAAAAAAAATCACGTGATCAGTACAAATTAATGTTATATTTTTATTCCAATTGTTGCCCAACAATATTTGCGAAGTTCCAATTGTCGCCAGATGCATATTTCATCTCTTTCAACTTTGGGGAGGTTAATCAAAATCCCCCAAACCTTACTTTTCCCAGTACAACAACCTAAGGAAGAATTCTGCCAAATTTCAGTTTCCTGGCTGTATGGGAAATAGGAGAAATATATATATCCTTGCCTTTGCCCTAGAATTGAGTTAAATTGACTATTTGGAATTATGCACTATAATTACAGATAAATTATATTTAAGGGCACACGAAGAAAAACGGCAGTGCATTAGCTTATTTATATGTGATCAGTACTAATTAATGTTATATTCTTATGAAGCTTCAAAAGTTAATGAAGCAAACGATTCCTTGAAAGGCGCGCTATGATAATTCACTAGAATATTTATTAAAAAAATAGACAATATCTTTTCATTACAATTAAATCAGGCTATACAATTCCATTTGCCGATTAAATTTTTCTCCATAAAGAGACACCAATTTCCTTTTTGACATAAAGCAGCGACGAGGAAAGGGTAAAAGGGATAAAATTGAGAACAGTCAAACAAAGCAACTGCTGAAGGTAAACTGGATGACTACTGATGGAGAAAGAGGCCAAGAGAAATCCCGTAGGACCTTTAAACATCAAAATTGGCCTTAGATATGCAACTACATCCACTCCTCATTTCCATTTCAGAAAACAAAATTATCGAACTGTCTAATACAGCTTTTTCAGTCGTTATCAGATACGGGCTAGCATATTAATTTGAAAATGCCACATTTAAGGTAGACATTAAATATCAAGAATGAAATAACAGCCTTAAAGATACATCGCATAAGCAAATCAGTACTGCAAAAATTACTTAAATTGTGTCCGGTAACCAAATAATAAGCCGTTTATCTGAGTGCTGGAGGTGCCAGGTTCAATTGCCATTGGGGTCGGGGAATTTATCACTCTGAAATCTTCTCCAGATGGGTCATAGCGTCTACGCAGCTGTTGAAGAATTGGATACTACGCTTCTTTCGTTAGGATTCAAAGCAGGAGGGCCTAGGGCTGACAACGCGACCTCAACTTAGTCTCAGAAAACGCTGAGCGCCTTATCTCCCGTGACTCTTAAGTCACCTAGGCCTATAGTGATGTTGTCTTAATTAAGTATTTAATAATAAAAATACAATTTTAATTGATTTTCAGCATTAAAGAAAGTGGAAATTATGTAGTAAAAACTTAACATTTAAATGGACTTGATAATTTATTATTTAATTTACTCTTAAAAAAAACAATCTTCATTTAAATTAAGAGCATATATTTTCTACTTTTGTAAGATTAAAAACATTAATAAATCTCAATTTTGAATTTTGTTTGGTTCTGGATTCCTAGACTTCGTGAAAAATAAACATTTTGATGAAAAATTTCCTTTTCATTAGCTTTTTTTCCGTAGAAAGTGATCATTAAACTTGCAGGACCCACTCGCGTTTGACATCCGGTTCGTTCCGAAGCCTGAATCATATTCCATGATTTACAACTTTAAATAAAATCGCGGTTCACGATGTTGCCGCCAGCGTCAAGCAAGTTCTGGGTAATACCAAATGGCACCGGGAGCCCGAAATTATTCTTTTGTAGACTCTAAAAAAAGCCGTAAAAGTGATTCATCAAGCGAAATTAAGCTCCCGATCTAAAGGTCGTTTTTCAGTTCGGAATATCTTTAGTGGATTCTATTTCTAGCTTTTTTTTTTTGCAGGTATACTACGATCGTAGGCTTTAGTGTGATTGTCTGATCAGCATGCGAACCCCCGTTCGAACCAGCACGGCAACTCCATCGAAGCAGGGCACAGTTACTGACCGAAGGAAGCCCTAAAACGCCCGGCATAACTTGTTCGGTTTTTTACGGCTCGTAACACAAGAATTAAAGGGAGATTTGAAAGCGTTTCTCGCTTCGTTATTATAAATTGGTGTCGGTTATGAAGTGGTAAAAAGGCTTGTCGAACGCCTAGTGATGTTAACGTATTTGGCGACTGAAAAAGCCAAAATAAACAAAAGTTGCTGTAATGTGTTGAAAGCTTTTTAGAGAAATGGAGGTAAACAGGATACAAAGTACTAAATTTGTATTCGATTGTGATTCAACGGCACCGCTAACATCAAAGATGATAAAATCTATGTACTTACGTAAATCAAGCAATAACAAGATAATAAAAAAATAAATCAATAAAATGTCAATTGTTAAAATGAATTGGGATATTCTCAGAACATTACATAAACAAAACATAATAAAATAAAGCAAATAAAAAAAATGTTTTCAACTTTTAGTCTTTGTTTAGCTTTGTTTCCCTTAAGTTCAGTCAAGTACCAGCATCAAATAAATAGACAATTATAGCCTTTCTTTTGCAATTGGAGCCATAGTTATGTAATTTATGGTTGGATTACAATTTGTTTTAACATAAATGTTTTAAAATTTCGTTGTAAATAATTAATTCATATAAAACCCAATATCAATTGACAGGTCTACCACGGATCGCTCCAAGTGTCATCAACTTCTAGTCTTAAAGTATTTCCATTAA
Organism: Thereuonema tuberculata; assembly: GCA_023159025.1. Lineage (NCBI taxonomy): Eukaryota > Metazoa > Arthropoda > Chilopoda > Scutigeromorpha > Scutigeridae > Thereuonema > Thereuonema tuberculata. The sequence goes on along the minus strand of JAFIDM010003189.1, from coordinate 34,596,028 downwards.
GACATTTTTCATATATCTTAATAAAAGATCTATCTTATCAAGAGTTACCATAGATTTTAAATGTTGCAAGATATAACGATTCTCCATGCTACAAAAAAATTGCTAAAAGAGGATGTTCCATCGTAAACGGCGGGAAAGTTGTATGAAATTAGTTCCATAAAATAAATTAAGATGAAAATGATTAACCGTATTATTCTAGCAAATAAGATTGATGAAATACATATTGATTGATTGTGTATGTTTCGTATTAATTCAAGACTAAAATCAAAGCTATCATGTTATTTTGTATATTATGATGCACACAAAAACGTAAGTGAGAATATATCCGGTCAAGACACATTCGGTCAAGACTAATTGTTGTTATACTGTAAGTTTTTAATTTCTGAAACTTTTTCAGTTCTAAAGAGCTGTGAACTAGGCTTTTAAATAATAAATTCAAATATTGGATTGCGCAGTTCAATTTCTGTTTGCGCCACCATTTTCTAAACACTGAAAAAATGAATCCTGCCTATATTCCCGCATTCCTTTATAAAAGACGTCATATTATAAATTATAATTGTCATATTATAAAACGACGTATATTGTCATTGTTGACGAATACCAAATATAGTCATTTCAACAGAAATTTTGAAAGACTGGGATCTGCAGTATCTTACTTCTAAAAGACTTTAATACTGAAACTTTTGAAGGATCTATATATCTAAAAGTAAGTATTTGAAATTTTTCCGATGCTGCTCAGAAAATAAGTACCGTGTCTTCAAAGCAACGGAATTTGGATTACTGTCACTGGATTTAGAATCACATTATTACAATCTTCTTGTAAATACAGGACTGTTTCCGCTCCCTTATCCTCCTGTTGACTGACAATAATCCTTTATGTTCTTTTGTCTTGATGTGTCTCCACGTATGCTTATGAATAAATGTTAATGTGGTCTAATACGAACGTCAATTCGAATTTCTGTTGTGTCGACTGAAGACATACAAGAAAAACCTGATCACATCTATTTTCAATTTTATTAATTGTTGCCTACTTTCAATTTAGCAATTAAGAGTTTAATTTACTTAGTTACATATTGTAATGATTTTTGTATTCACATTTATCTTTTTATTACAGTTCTATTTATTCTTGTATATTCTTAGCTGTCTTACGATTTGTATTAATCAGCATTTATTCTATTATCAATTGTATATTCTAATTTGTACTGTTTAAATCTGTTATTCAATTCAAATTTTCCATTGGCCGTGCTTCTCCACTCTGATAAGTTATTTAAAAATACAATTAAAATCAGTTAAAGCCCAAGTGTAAATTAAATCCCCCAATCAATTATAAAAACACGCCAACCAATCACAGCCCTTGAAAATAGTTTATTTAAACCCCTACAGTATACGAATAAACAGTTACTTAGTTCGAGAGTGCTTGCCAGATCTTATCCAGTCTAATAGTCTGTCTCATTATTTCTCGAACCAGTGACCGCAAACTTTGTATTTTCTTTCATTAACACAAATTCTTTGAATATCATTTTGGACTAATCAATAATAAAATCTTGTTCAAAATCAGAAAAAAATTGAACATATTAAAACCTATGAAAGATTATAAATTTCAAATTATATCAGACTTTGATTAGGTAGAAAATATTTTACTTATTAATGGATTAAAAAGGATGTTGATGAAATCGTTGGAGACAAATCTTGAAATTGCTGTACTCGATTTTGGAATTTTGGACGAACTTCAGAGAAATATTACGTGCAACAATAAATTTCAGCAGTGAGAATATTTCATTATTAATCTTTAAACGATTTTTTTTCCCCAAGTAGATTTGAAGACCCCACATCAAGAAAGAAAATGTTGTTTTTTGGTACTTTTGTAAATAATTTTGACGTATTTAAAATTCATTGTTACAATCAAACTTATGTTTGATTATGTATTATCTTATGTTTTTTCCATTTATTTGCAATTACAATTGTATACATACTATTAAAGATATTTTAATTTGAAATATCTTTATTTCGTATTAATGTTAAAAGAGCTGATATTGGATATTATAATATGCACTATTAATATAAAATTAATACATATACTAAATCTACGATTTTAAGAGATTTTTAGATTTAAGAATATGCGTAATACTTTGGGGCCATCCATTAATTACGTGAGGTGTTTTTTAAAAAATTTGGACCCCCCCTTCTTCCCCTGGTGAGATTTGGTGAGATGTGGCGGGACCCCCCCCCCCCCCCCATTTGAGATTTTAAAAAATTTTAAAAAAAAAAAAAAAAAAAAACGAAAATCTTGCTTTAACAACCAAAAAAAAAAAAAAAAAAAACCGGCGCGGTCGCACTATTCGCCACTTCCTAACGCCGGCCCTGTGTTATCATATATATATTCTCTGAATGAAAAAGTTGATGTGAGATTTTCGTTGACCCCCCCCCTCCCCCTTGGTGAGATTTGGTGAGATTTTGCCGGACCCCCCTCCCCCTTTTGACCTCACGTAATTAATGGACGACCCCTTTTGTGTATTTAATTTTTTGTTCAACAATTTTTTTTTTTGTAAAATTGTATTTTTATTCTAAAAACTCGGTGGCCAAGTGCTAATCATGCGCTACAGGGACTCCGGGAAAAATCTTAATGTAGGCGCAATAAAACAGGTGAAGAATCTAAAAAGATTAAGATGAAATATATTAAGTGATTAGGATCCTCAGCAAAACAAAATAGTGGCAATAGTGAACACAAGGAATGCTTAGACGAATCCAAACGTAATGCCCGAGAACTCAACAACAACAGCGATGGGAGAATCCTTCCCAACCGTTACAGATGCAACCCCTACGGGAAGAACTGAACGAGGTTCCGTATCAGAGAGGCCCTTCAGTTACAGGAGGTACTAAAACTCAGCAGCCATCACAGAGTCCGTAACGAAACTAGACAAGCTAGTGGAATATTCGAATCAAAAAGGTAATGAAATGAACGAATTTAAAAAGGAGCTGCGTGAAGCTTCGTGGATTATAAAAACAAATTAGATGGCGGACGACGCTTTGGTACAGAATCATCAAAAAAACAAATCTCAGGATTTTCGGAATCAAGACCTCGTTGTTATTGATCCTATTTTATAAAAAACAAACAAACAAAATAAAACCTCATTTGATAATAAATGTATCACCGTACAAAAAACAATTAAAATAATAAATGAAATTACTTATTTTTATTCGTGGGTCCATAATTTTAATAAAAGGGGATAGTCTAATTCATTTTACCAAAGATTGATAAGAATTGGCCAAATCACAAAAGATAATCTGATTGAAAGGAAAATAGCGTCAAGTTTGATAAAGTTCTACTAGGTTTTTAAATTAGAGTAAACATCTACACAATACCACTAATAGTGTAATGTTCCACAATGAGAACACTACACATTATTATCATTGTCGTTCATTTTATCAACAACTTATTAATATTAGACTTATTGCTGCAAGTATATAAGCAAGTTTTGTAAGTTGCTTTCTTAATATGATATAGGAAACATAATAGACGAAAATGTTCTCCATACGTGTTTCCTGTAGTCTGGTAAAGTTTAACTATCGAATTTCAACTACTTTGAAACTTGGCATAAACTTTCCTGGCTTCCATAATCCTTCAATAATCTTCACTGCAAGCCTAAAGCAATACGACAGTATTTCATTGAACTCACGAAAAGACGAGCACTGTAGGTAAAAGCCAATGTGATCAGCTGCATTAATGAAACCGATCTGCAATAATCAGATGGAAATTGTTTGACGTTCACCGTAAAAGCCGCCAAGAGGAAACTAGCTATTTCAATTCAATAACAAAGTTTCCTTGTTTCCGATAACTCGGTCTCTATTGAGTGAGATCCCTTTTCAGTTTTCGCTGGAATCACTTATTCGGAAGATGGGGACTCCCCGGCGTACACTTAACACTCACTAGGAGTTGGAACAATTTCTTTCGCTGCAACAACTATGCACCACGAGGTTGCTGCAGGAAGTCTTCGTGATGTTAATAAGTCGAAGCACGTTAGGGCTAAATGAGTGCTCTGAATGCTCTGGAAATTTGGCTGCTGCACGAGTCGCGCGCCCGAAGCAGAATTTCAGGCAGATTTGCGACGCTTTATTAAGGATCGGATGCCTAAAGAATTCTTAAAGGTTTTTAACAACCGCCATATTGTGACCAATTTTACTTGTAACTTGTGAGGTGGAGCTTCAGTTGATCTATTTTGTGATGGATTAAAAAACAAAAAACAAAAAAAACAAAAACAAACAGTAAATCGAAGAATTTTTCGTAGATCATTCTGTATCTTGAAAGAACTGTTTCAGGTTTTTATTTACCGTCCAGCCATGGTTATCCAATGATCAGAATTCAATCAAAGTAAGAACAATAAGTTCTTGCATAAAAATAGGAAGTTAAGAAAACAAGAGAAGAATTATAGTGTAGATGACTTTTGCTGAGGAGCGATAAAAATCTGAAAACAGTTACAGTAGAGTCCCGATTATCCGAGTTAATGTGGACCAAGACTAACTCGGATAACCGAAAATTGTAAATAAAATAAATCGTCTAGGTTTAAATGTATATTTTAACAAATACAAAAGTTATACAGGTACACCACTTACAATTCATATTGAAAGAGTTCTTTTACTTGTGCTTAATTGTCTTTTGTTTTACGTTCCTTTGGCGTTTTTCTACAGCAATGTTTCGGCATTTTTTTAAGGATAACCCAGGATTGTTGGTGTCAAAACCATTCCCTGATTCCAGGTAAGAGGTCATATGACAAGACGAACGAAGATTAATTTGCGAAAGAAAAATCCTAGAAATATTTGGTAGCTCGGTTAAAGCGGAAACTAGGATAATAGGGGCTCGGATAATCGGGGTTTTACTGTATTTCTAATTCCCCAAATAAGGAGCTATCTACAGCAAAAAAAAGTAGAAATTAAGATAAAAAATTATATATTCTTCCCTTTTCATTATAGTTATTTTTCTAATTTTATTTATTCACAGCGAGTAATGAACAAAGGACACTTTTATTAAAATTCTTAAATATAGTTGGACCCAACATGTTAACTGATATTAAATTGAAATATTCTTATAAATACAGAAATGTTCTCCGGTAAAATACTTTTTTTTATTAAACATTACATTTTTTATTAATCATGCAAGAATTTCTTTATTCAGAGAGCTTAATGACTGTTTTTTGATTAAAATATTTCATAAAATAATTTTAAATAAATATTGAAACTAATTTAACAGTGTTCGATGTAGTAGTTATTTACTACTACATAAAAACGTCAAACAGTATGAAGTATGAAAGTAGAAAAAAATATTAAAAAAAAACAACGTTAAGTTGTTTAATTGAAATAGTTAAAAATGATACCCACAAGAAGAGGCTCATTGAAGCTATGTTGAGTATACATCATGAGGTAGATTTACTGGAGTATTTTCTAGCAAATCTATTCGACTACAAATGATCAAAAAATTGTAGTTGCAATGGTTGACCAATATCAAGGAAATCCTACAGTATCATGAAACGTTTATACCATATCGAGGCACTTAATCTGCCCTATTTAGCTAAACACAAAGCTGTACACTTATCCAGCAGTTGACACATCGAGATGTCAACAACCAACAAAAGCTGCGTTGACATGTTTGGTAGGCATTGAGCTGAAATGACAAATAATTTGGAATCTCCTGCTGAGCGATAGAGCTCGTTTTGGTCTCTGTGGAACATTCGAACTACTGTAATCTCGGCTAGAGAGAATCCTAATCAGCTTCAATAAATGGACACTATCATTTTTTATTCGTCTATTTCGTTGAGCATTTTCAATCTGCCATTTGGATAGTTTGTGATCTCGCCTTGGAAAATCCATTTCCAAACATACCCAGAACATCACTCCAGATCAATTTCGTTCTATTGTTGAGAGTTTTGTATGCAGGTCCTTTGATTCTTAAGAACGTATTACACAAAGCCTATAATCGTTCTTGATAGTTCCCCGTGGCTTCTATCATGTCTTTGTGTTAAAAATAAACTCCAAACTTTTCTTGCCTTTAGTTCATTGTCAATCATACACTTAAGCAATTCACACATCTGATGTGTTTCTACTTAGCCCTAATCGTAAATTTCGGAATTGAAAAAAAAAAAAATATATTTCTACATTTCACGTAATTAATCCTAAGTTTGAATTAATCTTCTGATTCTTTCTGAACAGGATATTTTAATTAGAACTGTTCGAGAGTACATTGTCAGTTTACTCTAGCAACTATTGGAATTGATCAGTTTGGTTCGGGTGTCTCTCAGATATCGTGAACTGCTCGAGCAATGTTGCATATTTAATTTAAACTTTCTTTCCAACATATACAATCGATTCTCTCTGATATCGACAATCATCGGTACAATCCTTCGCGACTGTCGACATTTCACTGCTAATATTTGGAAAATTAAATTCATCTTAAATTTCTAAGTTTCATCAATCTTTTATGGTATATATATATATATATTATATATATATATATATAGACAATTTCCTTGCATTAACAGTAAGATATAAAAAGACAGAAAATTTGAATAATTAAAAGCTCGTAAATAATTACAACTTTTCATAACTTAAGAACACAGTAATTAAATTATAAGTTATCGTAATTTAAAAATTATACAGTCTTCATAATATTAAGTTCTCTCTGTATTAATTTACAAAAAAAACATTGTCTGAAACTGCGATTACACTACTAATTATTACAGTCTAAATCACACAATCATAAGAGCGCTAATTAAGAAAGTAGAAGCAAACGTATGTAAGCACATTTTTGTATAACTGCAAGGAATAACGTAAAAACAGTATGATTAAATATAAATCTTGATAAAGAATTAAGTGAATTCTTGAACATGTTGTCAATAGAAAGTTTCATGATTATCTGAAAATCAATTTTTTTCATTTAAGTTTCCTCAACTTTATAATTCGATAAACATTGATGATGTCGTAAGAAAAAAGAACATTCTCAATAGGAACTGAATAATCAAATTATGATTAAATGCATGTAGTTGTAAACATTAACTATATCGGCTAAATACCATTTGCATAGACCGATTAACGATAATGTTCAAGTCACTTGAAATTAAACCACCTTTACTAAGGTTAGCCTCATTCTAGACGGAAGGAAGCTATATCTTAATTATGCCATTAAGTGGCACAATAAATCGATAATTCTATCTCTGTTGTTTTCGCTTCCAGAATGGTGCGCGTGTAAACAAATATCTTTTCCAATACATACAAATAAATCTGTTTCCATACAAATGCTTTTATTATCCTTAGTAAAACTTCTCAAATTTAAGCAATAAGAAAAGAAATACTTAAATTATAGAACTAGTGAATATTTAATCCCAGCACATTCTACTTTTCTATAAAACTTATTGTCAAATTTTAGCAATTTTCAGCAACACACATTTTATGCAATATTTTCGACAGTATTAATGTATTACATGGAAAGCGACTGCATTAAAGGATTTCAGAATCAACATATATTACTACACAACCTTTATGAATATTAAGATACGTGGATACATTGGAAGAAACCATCTTATTATTAATTAATCTGATGTTATTATTATTAACAAATAGATATTCAAAAGTTAGATAATGTAAGAATATCTTGATAATTAAATTCTAGTACGTTAATTAGGCATCAAATATCATTAACCAATAATAAAATTAAATGTCTAAGAAAATAGTTACATTAGCGATTAAGAATAATTGAAATGAAAACGTTTAAATATCAAAAATTAAAAAGGAAACTTTTGAACAATGGTTTTATAGGCAACAAGATATTTTATTTGCTTTTTAATACATTTCTTCAAGTACGTTATTTTTAAACAGAAATTACCGAGAATTGACACTAATTACAGAAAAATTAGAGTTACTCTTTCACAAAGACACAGACTGAAATCATTGAATCAAAATAAATAAACAGAACTTTGTATTTAATTTGTGGACAGCCGCTAAATTCACATGCAATAGAAAACTATGAAGAACGTTCAGGAACTATAGAGGAGATTTCAGAAAATAAACTGAAAAGATTCAGAAAATAAACTGAAAAGATTAATGAACTAATCTGATGATAATCTTTATAATGTGACATAAAAATAAGAACAAAAATCTTTATTATTTTTAAGTGAGAGAATAATGAATATAAAAAAAAAATTGTTTTGTAAATCATTTAACACTAAATTTAGAGAATTTACACATTTAAGTTATTTACAATTTTATATTTTTTTTTCCAATGCCCGGGCTCTTGGCACTTAGGCCTTTGGCCTCAACAAGGGCCAGAAACTGAACTATTTCGCCGAAGAACCATTTTGACATGGGTATCTCATAGGAGGCAGTTCACATTATCCACTAGAAACAGATCAAACACTGAAGAAGAAAGTCACAAACTGCAGCACCCCCTATTTCCACTTGATATTATCGATAACATTTAAAATAATGAGTCCTTTTTTTCTTTAATTCTTTCTTTATACTTGTACAATATATAATCCTTAATCTTAATGTCAGTAGCCATCCCCTAGTTTACGAAAAAGATACAAAAATCTTTGTATGGAACTGTGCGCTTCACAGTTCCAGCGGAGTGGTGTTTGACTGTTGTGCGCATGCGCACAAAGGAAGCTGCACGCGAGGCTGCGACGGCGAGAGGCACTGTCTTTCCTGCAGTGCAGCCCTGGCGTGCTGGTGAAAGGTAGTTTTTTTTTACTCCGCATGTGTTGTGCTTAAAAACCGTGTACCGCATTCTTGAATGTGATAAAGTATAGAATTAGATTATTAGCCTACTTCCAGCTATTCTATTTCATTCATTTTTTTTATTTTATTTTTAAAAATTTAGGTTGAAGTAAATAAAAAATGTTTGATTTAGTTCTTTTAGGATTTTATCAAGTTTCTGAGTAAATTTTCTTTTTATACATGTTTGTTTGCTTTTACACAATTTTAAAACAAAGGATAAAAAAAATTTCTGGAGCAGCAACCCCCACTAATTTTAGCTATGAGCCGCCACTGGTCACAAATATGCCAGGATTCAAACCCAGACTCAGACGTATCAGCCTATCGGTAGCACATCTCCTTCACCACAAGGCTAGGCCTTGAACGGCTGTATTTACAATATAATATTCTTATATTTTCACTATATTTTGCTTAAATGAACAGTATCATCTTGTTTACGAAAATTTGTCTAAAAAAAGATTGTTGCTGTCTAGTTAAAGGTTTACCATTCAAGAGAGTGCTTTAATTGTCCTTTAACAATAATTCAATACAAAAACTTATTTTCTCTTTATGTAAGATATCCATAGAGCGTTATCAATGTTATAGTAAAGACATTTAATTCAACGATCATTAAATGTTAGCTTAAAAATCACTAAATTTAGAAGTATTCCAGTTATTTTTTAATCGCATTTATATCTAGTTAACTTACAATTTCAGTTTTTCTGTGGGATGGAAAGTTTTTGCCGCTACATGAAAATAAGAATCATAATTTGCAAATTTTTTCAGTTCACTTAATTCGAAAAACAGAAGCAGAGTTAACACTTCAGATTGAGCAGTAAAAGCATCTGGTTGTATAAACGGAAGACATTTCAACGAGCTATAATTAGAACATCAAATCCTGAATCCCACTAATTCCCAGTAATAGTCTTATTAGTAGAGCCCCATTTTAACTCATTAGCATTAATCATTGTTCACAAGTTTGTCTGCAGAGCTCCACAAAGCTGTCTTATCAACACAAAGCCAAAATCTTAAAAGCGAACTCTAACATTCTAATAACACTAGATGCTATATTTCATGTATCTAAATAGTTTTAATTGTTTTCGGTTTCCGCTTGACTCATTTTTAAATTATTATTATTATTATTAATATCATTATTGCGAATAAACTCTGTTGTTGTCCTCCAAATGAGAGATGGCCGCCCTGTTTTTGTGAGATCTGCGCATGTATGATCGATTAGTCTGGTCAGGCACTTCCGTCTGCTTTTATGACAGTACGCCGCCATTAGGGTAATCGCTTGTTACTTTGCAAAAGAGCATTGTATTTATAAATAATATATATTTATTTATTTATATAAATACTTATTGTTAGCAACTGGTATTAAAATAACGCTAAATAGTAGAGAGAAGTTTTAATTTGGCGTTATCAACATGTCTTTCTCAGTGAAAACATGACGGCGTCCATTGTGACAGGAAAACATAATTGATCAGCTACCGGAAGGGCTGCGCAGTTCAAACTTCCGCCGGCCAACTTTCATTTGGAGGACAGTAATACATAACTTTTGTTCAAAACAGTTTTTAAAAAAGTCCGCACTTCACGATTTGTCTCAGTTTATAATCTGAGCATATTTTTCACTTTTTCTATTTATTGAATAAAGTAATGCAATGGAATCACAAATCAATTCCTGACTAGATTTTAGCGATACAGATTTTTTTTGTCGTTTTCTTTTCTTTTTTTTTTTTGCTCGCGGGTGGAATAGAAGAGAAAAAAAGGTTCAATTTGATGTAAAACAAGATTCGTTGCTCAGTTTTATCGTTGTTCTCGCTTGAGGGAGGAGATCATGAAGCGCAGGGTTGATCTTCGCTTGCTCCGTCACTCCCATTGTGTCGTCTCTGCTAATCCACCTTCACTGGTCCCAGACTCATCGTTCGAGCAGTGGGAAACTCTTTGGCAAATTGGAAAGGAACGTGCATGAGATTACCGGATTAGTCTTCCGCAATATTGACGTCTATTCTGACCGGAAAGCAGCGGAAGATGTGCCGACGTAGCTGAAAAACCCACCCCCTCTGAATAGTTAGGCAGTTTGGTAGTAATCCAGTTACTCAGAAACTAAGTAAATATCGAATCAGCCCTGCGTCAATAAAGCTCCGTTCCCCACCCCCCAATCTTCAGCAGTGCATCAACCTGGCTCTTAGCTCTTCTCTCCAACTTGTCTTCTTCCAAATAGAATTCATTTCTTGGAGGGTCTGCCTATTAATACTGGAGGAGTCCCTCTTCCATTCCAATACCCATTCTAACGCTCAGTTGGCGCAATAACTTCAACCAGCACCCACTGACGTACCGAAATTTCAAAGCCCAATATTCCAAATTGGAAGACCACGAAGCAGTTTAATGAGAGGTTTTCTCTAGTTTTTTTTTTTTTCCAGAAAATCTTCCGAAAATCGATCGTTACAACTTCAACACCGCAGCTGGTCTGAGCTCAAAGACTTTAATCATTTACTTGAAAATATTTGTTCGGAAGTTTTGAAAAGCAAGAAGGTTTTGAAAAAAAAAGCAGAATTCAATACACCGTATTTTGAAAAAAAAAAAAGGTTTGGCCAACGTAAAAAGATTAAGAAAAGAAAAATCTATTTACAGAGAAATCTTCTGTTAATCCACTGGGACTTGGAATATAATTCTAGAAATTTGCTAAAATGAAAGTCCACAGGGACGTCTTAGTGACTTCATCAAAAGACACACACTTTCTCTTTTGCTTTTGAAATGTATTCTTAAGTATTTCCATTTTTTTATTATATCGGATTGAATGAACTATTATCAGTTGGCTATATTAGATGACATTAGAAAACCGTTTATCTGCACATAAAAGAGGTAAATTTTGGCTGATTTACGACAAATGGTTTAAAATTATCATTTTTTAAATGTACTAATCTTGTAAAAAGCGATATTTCTGTTAGGTTACTGATTGACCCTATTCATATCTTATTACAACGATAATTTATATATGGAGACATTTTAATTGATCGATCATGGAAATTTATATTATTCCATTTGAACGTTGTTCTTCTGTTATGTTCGTTTGCCTTTTGTCTTTTAAAACGCTATAACGACTGGCGGATTTTCATAAAATCTGTTGCGTAGCTTCTTGACGACCCAATTTCGCAAATTCATGCAAGTTCATTTTGGTTTTCATCATTCCAAACCTCCAACTCTTGCAGTTCATAAAATGCAACCCTCAGCGATGCATGCTCAGGTATCTGAGCGAACACCCAGTATATAAACATTTATACCGTCATCAAGTATTATTTGAAAAGTTTAAATTATGTATAAATAGTGGTTGGTTATTTGGTTTTAATCGTGCATCATCTTTGGCTTACTGCGCCAACAAAGGTAAAAAGCATAAAGGAAAAAGTGTAAATAGATAAAACTGTATATAAAAACCAGAATATCTATCATCTTTTGAACAATTTAGATACAAAAATTTTTTAACAAGAATAGTAAGGAACAAGACTAAAGTTAAAATTTGTATAGATATACAAATCCCAGGAAGAATCTGAAAGTTATAAAGAGGTGGCAAGTTCACCTAGATGAATGATGTGTAAATATTATAGGCTATTGGGTATAAGCTCAGTTAATCCTCGTTTGGAGGGAGTGAATATGGGAGCCAATTTGGAGATAATAGAGGGTGGAGAGTCAATAAATCTGCTTTTGTTTCAAGGTGAATCATAAATAAGAACTGTGCTAAGATTTTTGGAAACCCTTTTAACTTGATACAAACAGATAAAAGCAATTGGAAAACAGTAAAAAAAGCCCCCCCCCCCCCCCCCAAAAAAAAAAAAAAAAAACCTGCCAAAACAAAAACAAAAAAAAAAGGTTTAAGTAGAACGAACAGATTTCGTATGCTAAGTTTACAAATTACACTATTATGCTGATTTGTTCATTAATACTGTATGGGGTGTTTAAACTGCGTTTCTAGACTTTTAGGTTTACTGAAAATTTATATTTATATTTCAACGTTTCAAATAATTCTACTTTAAACATTTACTCCGTGATCACGTATGTGTGAAGTAAATTAAAATATAAATAAACGCTTTGATATTGCATTGCCTGATGTATAAGAAACATTTCAGTCAATTTCACGACAAATTGCTTAGAGTTCTGTTTTGTGAAACTGTTTGAAGTCAAAATATTGTAGAATTTTTGTAATTCTTTTTTAAAATATTATCTAAATCTATTTTTTAAGGAATTGTTCGTTGTCTTATATAAAGCGTTTCTATTGTTTTTCTAGACCTGACTAAAACTAGATCTATGTAATGTCGTATTTCAAGTTTATGCAAAGCTGTATAATATTTCAATATTTCAAAGACTTCTATACTTCCTAATATCTGAAACAAGATAGAGGTGGCGTTTTGTGGGTCCAGTTTAGGCGATGGACTTGCTTTGGAGGAGCCCTGTTTTCTTTTCCCCACGTTTTTTTTTCTATTCCAGACAGATGCAGCCTTACGCCAAATGGATACAGGGTTTCTTACACAGGGATTAAAGGTCTTTACAGGGGTTAAAGGCGGACGGGCGTAAAGCTGAGCATTCGACTAGTCCCGCAGTCGAGAATCGCTGGAAATCTAAATCTCCAGCGTTGTAGTGACATCATGCCCCGTAGTGGCACAAAAAAATGAAAAAAAGGAAGCCAGACAAGTTTCAAATCTCCATAAGAGTTGCGCGATTAAAATTTAATTATTCATTCAGTTATATCGAAGATTCTTGATCATAGCGCCATACCTAAATCCGATTTTTACCAAAATCATTTAGGGATCTTTCTTTTTACATCCTACTTCTAAAATTTTCCCTTTGTCAGATGTATGGGTTTTGAAATACCGTGATCACAGTCAGACGGATATGACTATTCAACTAAAAATGCATTTATGAAGATTTTTTATTTTAAATTCTATTTATTCTAAAGAATGCATCTTAACGACAGTTACAACTTTCAAATCATGTTAGAACATGTAACTATCTGCATCCTATGGTGCTAGCTACCATAGACTTACTTAAAGTAAGCTGCTACTGCCTTCATCTACAAGATCAGACAACTTTTCCCTCCTGGTCCATTATTTGAAGCTGTCTGCATAAAAGCTAAGTTAACAACTATTTCAATCGAATTCCTATTGAATAAAAGTTTTCTTAGCCAGGTTGTTTTCCTCTAAGTTTCCAAATATGCAAAAGAAGTTGCCATCAGCGGATTTTACATTTTGTGTACATTCAATGCCAACTGACATCTTCGTTTCCCAAAGTTCGGTTTTGAAATTCACGGTTGAATCCATTTGTTTTTATTCTGGAAATGTTTACTTCTTGGATCAATGCGTTTAATGGTCGAGACGTGTGCGAGAGCTGAAAGATCCCTGGAGACTCCTTTACTTCAATCCACATCGACAACAGGACAATTCCATAAGACCAGAGTGGCCTATTGGAGTCTTTTTGACAAATATTGTTTTTTATCATGATGCCATTAATGTAATTGAAATTTCTTATCACACAATATGTTAAAAATATGTTTGTGGTAGCATATTAATAAATTGAACAGACTTTAAAGGATAGCATTAGCGAAGTGTGTAGACCAGTGTACGATCAATGCTAGACGGAGCTCCATAAACGTTCTCAGAATCAAATTCATCTCGTAATAAGTGGTTTACGTATTTCCTAGCATTGAGAAAACAAATTTCTAGAATGATGCTACAGTGAGGAGGAAAGCACAATCTGCTCAACAATTTGTATAATCTGTTTTGAAGAGCTATTCTGGACACACTGTTATGATGTAATCTCTCTTTATTCGTGTTCAATACCGCATATTTTCAAACGTATTCTGCAGAATTTTCTTAACGTGATTTTTTTTCGGAGCAATGGAATATTTTCAGTCAAATACATGTGATAGTTAAAACTATTCTTTAAGTTAAATTCCAAACTTGTCAAATATAAGTTGTTTTTTTTATGTAACTTAGTTCCTATATAAAACGAAATAGCGAGAACTTTTCTAAATACAGTATAACCTCATTATAACGGACTAATAGGGGCTGAAGGTTGTCCGTTTTAATGAAAGTCCGGTTTATAACAAATAATTCTATATCGGTGTAATGCATCAGGGTGTACATCAATGAAAGTACAATAGTTAGCTATAAAAATTACTTAACGACATGACTCAAAGGTTACTGAATAAAAACTGATGAGTGTGTGCGGCAATTTGTGGAATTTCAGACAATAACGAAATTAAATGATCGATAGAATTGAGAAAGCAAACGAAGGAACAACGCTACAAAGTTGCGAATCCTTCCTTGTAGCGTTGTGCCTTCGTTTGCTTACTCAATTCTTTGAATCATCGGGCACGTTAACATTTTTTTTTTTCATTAAATGATCGATGTTTAATCGCTTGCTTGGAAATGTAAAACTCGTCAGATAAACATAACATGTCCGTTATAAGCGAGGTCCGTTATAATGAGGTCCGTTATAATGAGGTTCTACTGTACTTGTTAAAGGTTAGTTCTTATTTTATAATCTAATGAATTTTCATTTGAAAGAGGCTCGCTTCCTTCGATATAAGAAAGAGCAGCCATATTTCTACTCTTATCCTGCCTTTTCACGATTTTGAAAACTTTGAAATTAATGAAACTCCTACAAAACCGAGATTTACTGTGAACGATTTAAAACTTCATTGATTCGACTTACTTCCCTAACAAAATTCACTCATTTTCCAAAAGAATCAAACTGAAAAAGTCACTGAATCAGGAAAAACTGTTCGCAATTGATCACTTGATGTTTGAAGAGTGATTCAGCAAGAAAATGGAAGGGATGGCGCTCTGGTAATAGTCCCTTTATGTAATGCTTTAAGGAAGTAGTTTTTTTTTCTTTTTAAGTTGGTTTGTACGTTCTCATAATTACAAGGAATATAGAAATGACTTTCAAAAATAACTATTATATGTAATTGTAATTAAAAGGAATTCAGAAGTTTAGAGTACCTCAATATTTTTGTAAGAGCACATTTGTCATGTAATCATTGGTATTACGACATTAGTAAAAGTTATTACGGCCACACACAATTTAAAAAGTTTAAAAAATGTATTTAGACAATTTAAAACATGACACATGTTTCGAATGGCAGGCCAATCATTTACAAATGAGATCCGAGATTCTTAACCTTTCGCACCTTTTGAGTTTGTCATCGTTGGCCTTTGGCTGGCTGATGAGTCCTAAAGAGGACGAAACGGCCGTCTCAGTCTCTCTCTCCTGCGACAGCTCGGGGTACGAAATTTACAAACATGATTTGTAAATGATTGGTCTGTTGTTGTTTTATATTGTCTAAATATATTTTTCTAAACTTGCTAAATTGAGCATCTGAACTTAATAAGTTTTATTAATATTAGAAAACTTTTCAACACATGTAAAATCTCTACAAATCATTGGTATTACCTTTTAATACCTACGTAGTTTAATTGTTAAAAAATACGCTGAAAAAATTAACGTGCAAAAAATTAAAGAACACACTTTAAATATGCTTTAATGTTTCAAAACGTATAGGCCTATTTTTTTAATGTGTACTTCTGTTAACGTTTGGTGTGTAATGCATTATAAAAGATTACAATTAGCATACATTACCTATCCATCGCTTAGTGGAGATTGAGTATGTACTGGGGAATGTTCTTTTCTGGGAATGGGGCTGGGGACCAAATAACCTTGCACACATTTTGAGTCGGATCGTACAGAAGTATCGTACCGAATTAAAAAAAAAAAAAAGTCATGTAGTCGTTTAAGCTGTGAATTTCGAGGTCATTTTTGAGGGATGGGAGAAACCAAACTAAATGAGTCTGTGTTTTAAAGTGGAACCGAAATTAATCTACCCACAATATTTGATGTAAAATCCGCCATTTTAATATAATACACATACAAACAGACAAATGGATAAAGAGAAGGCAAAATGTTCAAGTGAAATAGTAATATTTTGCATGATTCGCTTGCTCAGTAATTGTACTTAGGAATTTTTATTTTCAGTTTTAAAATTAATTCAAATTGTGAAGTGAAATGAGCTTTAAAAGACCAACTGTTTGCCAAATTATTAATATCTTGAGGTAGCTATAATGAAGTTTTTATACCTTATATGGTTTATATATACACCATATAAATTTACAAACCTACAAAGACAGCTTATACAAATTTATTGTTCTTTCAATCTTCTTCGAACAGTAACGATTTTTTTATCGATCACCAAACTTTGTAACTGATTATATCCAAATCAGACGACCACAGTTTTAGTCACTGACATAATCACAGAAATGTTTTGATCATGTGATTTGTTTCTGTTATCATTTTTACTACAAGATTCGTCGTTGAAAAACATTTCATCACCAATAAAACTGGTAATAAAATGATGACAGAAGCAAATCACACGTTCAGAGAGTTTCAATGATGGTAAATGATTGCAACAGTGATGAAAACTATGACCTTGTGATTTCGTCATTAGTTAAAACAAATGTTGAAACCTATCCCAAATTCTGTCTCAAGAAAAAAAAAGCCAATGTTACATGATGGCTTCGGTAATTGGGAATTTTCTACGAAATTTTGTCTGATTTAAAACAATGAGTGAGGACTACCAAGGGTTTCAATTTCATCATTTGGATGCTATAACATACTAACTGCACAATGCAATGATTTCACGTTTATTTATTAATTCTCAGAAAATTACAAGAATCAATTCAAGAAACTTCGAAAAAAACAACAACCTTAGCACTGAAAAATAGTACAAATGAGCTAAATTTAATCATGAATTATTAATATTAATTTAAAAGATGAATTTGAAGCTTTCTGTAATCAATTAAATTTCGTATTTTTATACCAAAATTTTTTATACCAAAAGAATAACAGGGAAAAACATTTCACTCAGTCTCTTATGAAACCATTTCATACTTAAACTTCCGATTTTTACAATATTTGTAATATCTGTGCTTCTAAAGATGTAATTCGAGATACATAAAATGCATATTTATTGCTTTTTATAAAGATACATCAACTAGTTTAACTAACAATTTCATAGTTTACCAATGCACAAAAACTTTTTGACTGGTTACACAACTAATTACACAAACGTTTGACTGGTTTTTGGTGATGACGCTTACAGAAGCCTAGATGGCAACGGAAAATACATTATTCAAACATGTATAATTGTCGTGCCAATACAGTAAGAGCGCAAAAAGTTATTAAAAATTAAAATTAATGTTGATGTTTTTTGTTAGCTTCTTAGCTAAGGTTCAAATGTAAACAAAATTAATAGGAACTTCTTTACAAACAGCTAGACTGTCTAGAAAGTTTCAGCCCTTCAGGATAAGTAGTTTTGAGGTATTTTGGCCATAAACAGACAGACAATGAACGGATAGGTAAAGTAATTTTAAAATTTACTTACCATTTTAACATTATCCTGAAGTTGTTTTGGAAATGGCAATGAAGATATCCATGGAAGTTGATTAATGAAAGTGTTTGTTTAAAAAAAAATCCATATCTGCTCAACTACGCTCACTAAAAATGCATTGGATTTCAGATCAAAGTTCTTATTTGATAAACCAGCTGAATTTCAATTAAACTGCACTAATTGCTTTGTCGAAAAAACAAAAAGAAAAGAAAAAGTCGTTATTTTTGTCTTCATAAATATATTAAACAGTTTCAACTTCTCAGTAACTTTGTTTGTGCTTATGTCGTATTTTCTTAGAGTATCAGGAAAGAATATTAAAAATCGTAAAAAAAAGTAATTTTATGATAAATTTATACTTTTACTTTTCAAAATAAAGTAAAAAAAAGTGTAAGGACACAAATACTACTCCAAGAGACTTATCTAACCTAATTCTGTCTTTGCCCTTACTTGGGCTTTTCCGAATATTCAATGTGACATCTCAAATCAGGTTTGTATCTTGCAAGGAAAGCAGAGAGTGTATGTCGATGGTGGCGCACTCTTTCGGCCGTCCATGGGATTAACAAGATGGATGAGGTCA
Organism: Thereuonema tuberculata; assembly: GCA_023159025.1. Classification (NCBI taxonomy): domain Eukaryota; kingdom Metazoa; phylum Arthropoda; class Chilopoda; order Scutigeromorpha; family Scutigeridae; genus Thereuonema; species Thereuonema tuberculata. The sequence goes on along the minus strand of JAFIDM010003189.1, from coordinate 34,577,276 downwards.
GGAAGAATCGACTGCATATTTCGTGGGTCTTCTCGTATCGGAAGACAGAATTGGGAGCAAGGCTGCATCTCCTTTAGAGTCGAAGACGAAATCCATTCAGCCCCAAGAGGTCTGGGTCTGGTGGTTCCTAAGAAATAGTGACGAGGGCTTTGGGACGAAGTTTTTCTCAGTCTAAACTTTGAATATTTAGGCTTCAGTTCGCCTACGGGAACTCTTATTTTTAAAGAGACTGACAGAAGAGCCAAGGGCACTTTGGTGTTCTTCTCTCGTCACAGCTGACGCTTCTATCAAAACTTGCCTTTGGTTTTTCAATCTGATGTTTTTTTTTTATTTTTTAAGTTTTCTATGGAGTGTACCCAGTTATTTTCAGTGGATGGTTTATGGGAGATTAAAGTATCCAGATAATTCCTCTTTGCTTCCCACTTTCTTCCATTTCTACAAATACAGTGGAAGGGTCCTTAACTCATTTTACCAAGCTGCCTTCAACATGTCGATTGGATACCTTTCAAATGGTGGAATAAAAATGTTAAATATTAAAATAATAACCTGCAAATCATTAAGTAAAACAGAAGACGACTGTATTCTCTTAATTTTAATGGAATTTGGGAAATTCTTACAAATAAGAAAAGACTATCTCACAATTAAATATTATAAAGAAAGAAATTCATTCTATACAGATATCAGCAAAAAACGTATTAAAAACAATTAAAACATACATACAACTGAACAGATTTTTATCTGGATATGGCCAACCATATTTGCATTATTTACAGTTTAAAAATATATAAAAACACATTAAAACCTCACAACAATTTCAAATCCACATGCTTTTAGGACCCCCTTGTCAAGTGATAATAGATTTACATCGGGATTTTTATCTGTTGAAAATGACATCAGTAAAGGATAGTCGAAAGCTTCAGTTGTATGTATGTTTTAATTGTTTTTAATAGTGTTTTTAAAAGTTGTTGTTATGTGTGTAGACTGAATTTCTTTCGTTATAAAATCTGAAATTTGCACACATTACAGTTTATTTATAAATTAAATATTAAAACTGGAAGATTTTTCTCAATCAACCTCTTACCAGAGGGTACAATGGAGATTATTTAACTTGTAGGATACGTGGGGCCAAACTCTTAGATTACTCAAGGAACGAGTAAAGGAACACGAAAATGATTATAATAACAATATTAAGAATTCTGATTGGGCCTTATTGTTTTTATCCATGTAATTGGCACATATACAGTAAATACTGTACGAAATTCAGAATAAAAATAATAACAGTAATTGCAAAAAATTGAAGTAATGTTACATAATAAAAAACTATCTGAGGGATAGGAAATTCTTAAAATAACAACACTCCTTTAAGAAGAAGGACACAACCCAGATCCAATTATCAAAATTGAATGCGAAATTTCTGAAGAAAAGATTCATGATCGAATCATGTTTCATCAATTGCAAAAATTGTGTTAATAAGGATAAGTTTCTTAAATGAGGATTTCATCATTTGGATATGTTAAATGAAAAAATAAGTTTTTAGATATTAATGATGTAATGCGAGTAATGTTGGTATTGTTTTTATGAAGCATCATTATTATTATGTGTTACTTTGTTACCATTATTAATAAATGTTATTGAATACGATAATTTTCATTTGTTAACTAGAAGACGAAAATGTTTTATTTCAGTTCTTATTTGTAATCCTAATGAAATGTTGAGGAAGAAGAATAGTTTCTTGTCCTCTGTTACTACCTGATGAAGTCCTTCACAAAAAAGAATGAAACATCGTTGAAATTAAAGGAGTGTTGTTATTTTAAGGATTTCCTATATTAAAGAAGCCGATATGAAGGATAGGAATTTTATTTTTTATGAAATATCATGGGACTCACTTCAGAAAGTGGAAGCTTTATTTCTATAAAATATCACGTTCATTTTTGTGTACGTATTACACAAAAATGAACATATTTGTAATATGTTTTGGTGATTGCAAAGTTAGTATGTTCTATTAATATTAACAATATACGCTTTATCCAGCCATTAGACAATGTAAGTTCTAAGCTATTAGATAGTACATCAAAGTGCTTGTGTAAGAGAAAGATCTAGAATAAACAAATGATGAACGCTTCGTTTTCAGAAATTGCAAAAACATTTAAAAAAAGACAAAATAATAAACACAATGGAAAGATTGAAGCTTCGCTATCTCCTCCGAAATGACTGGTTTTGAATATTTCTTTTTTCATTGAAATAATATTAATAGGACTGATGTTTGAGTTCAATTAGATTTCAAATCAGGTATGTACATGACGATTTCAGTAATAATAATGCTTGACTGCGAAAGACAAGAAGCTTCACTTTCGCTTCGAAACTACATAACTGATTTGGATGTTGTTGGTTTTTTTTTTGTAGAAATGTTGTAGATATAGATAAAGAAATAACTGTTAATGTCCTTCAGCAACCAAAACATAACAGGAATCACAAGAGGAAAACAACAACAACAATAATTAGAATTCATTTATTAAATATAAATATCTGAACGAATGCAACGAATCCCTGGAATGCAAGGAATTGAAATCTTATACGTTTCATGTTTTGAATTAATTTCACAAAGACAGATAGAATTCAATTGGATGTAACTCAATGTCCGCAACCTTAACTCGCATTCTAAATAGTTTGGCTTGGTTAACAGCTACTAAATCCGATTTTATCTTCTGAATCAATGGCATCTATTATTATCAACACGTGACAAGAGAAAGCCGACTGACTAATTAATAAGACCAATATCAGGCCGAAAGCCGACTCCTAATGAAAATTACCGAAATGTCATAGTAATTATCACTTGTCATATTAGTGCCCTAACATTATAGTCCGTAGAACACAAATTACATACTTTCACACCAGTGCATCGACAAATGTCACAAGTATTGGAATTATTTGAGAAATGATCAGCAGTCGTGACTCAGGACATTCACTTGTGGCTGAAGTCCAATATGGTTTATAGTTGCAACAAAGGGAAATTGGAAACAAGCAAACCACCACAAAGCTGTGGCATGTACACAAACTTGATTATTTATTTTTTTTTGTAGGTTTTAGAATAACTAGAACAGTAAAGAAACAGTTCCATGAAATTTGAAAAAAGACAGCAAGAAGTTACTGAAGTTACCACCGACCAATCTATGGTTGAGGAGAGAAGTAGTAGTACAGTATGTCAATCTATGGTCTATGATAAATCTTTTTCTTTTTTCTTTTTTTATTTTTATTGATCTGGCAAGTGAAGCATGCCTTCCACTTTTTTTCTCCTTTGTTTATTTGTCCGTCTGTCTGTTTTATTCAAATCCACCTATAAAGCCTAGAAGGAGTTCCTCAAAATCTGTTCCATGATAAAAGACTCCCAAAATCCTTTGCTAAAACGGCTGACTGATTATTTTAATATTTCGTACGATGATTACTTAGGGTTTAATTTAAAATAAGATCAATTAATTTGATCTTCATCCTCTGCCAGCCCAACCATCACTACTGGATAGCTCAGATATACCTATTTTATTATTGTTATTATTATTATTATTATCTCGAAAAAGTTTCAAACCATGGGTTTCCCCAGCTAAGACAATATGGCGGGTCAAGGACCAAAGCACGTATTGCCAAGTGTATAAAAAAAAAAAAAAAAAAAGTTTGGAAGAATAGTTAGGGATGTGTGCTTGTGTCCATAAATTTCCGAACTATGCGTGTTGTGTTGAGTACCACAGCCTTCTGGAGTTGTGCATAAGCACCAGACCAGTAGCGGACAGGATGATTGGTACAACACGTACTCGGTCCTGCCTCCACTGCTTCTGGAGCTCGTGTGCTAGGTCTGTGTATTTACTTATCTTGTCAGCGTGAGTTTTCTGCATGTTGTTGCTGATGGGAACTGCAATATCAGTGAGATAGGTCTGTTTGTTGACCTTATCAACAAGTGTAATGTCAGGTCTGTTGTGATGTATAGTTTTGTCTGTGTGAATGGGACGGTCCCAGTACAGCTTATGTGAGGGTGACTCTAGTACGCTTTGTGGTGTGTACTTGTAGTATGGGACCGTGTTCTTAATAAGCGAGTGTTTTATTATTATTATTATTATTATTATTATTATTATTATTATTATTCTAACTTTATATAATTTGACAAGCTCCGTGAAATTTCTCAAGGTTTATTAACATAAAAGTAAAAGAAATTCTTCATTTAGTGCAGTTTTCTTTCTTTAAGACAACTATATTAACAAAAAAAAAAGAAAAAAAAGAATTTCATCTTGTATAAACTTTATCAACATTTAACTCATTTGACAAATCCTCGAGCGATCGAGTTCGATCTTCATTGAGTAATTCGTGTCTCTTCGAATTTCTTTGGTGCCCTTCGCGTTCTTTGTCACTCACGTTGAAATCGCCATTGTGAAATCGCCGAAACCACTCTTTACATGTTGTATTTGATGGAGCATGACCACCGTAAATATTAACGAGACAACGATGGGTTTCAGCAGCACTTTCTTTAAAAGATAGTAATGCACTAGAACTTCCCGCAAATGCTGCTTTGTCGGGATAAATGTTGACCTTTTTGAAGAATAAAATCAAACTGTTCTTCACGCTCCGAACGATTTTAAACGACTGCGTTTCAGAGCTACAACCGCCACCTTTTAAACAGAAGTAGAGCCGTCCCATCAAACACAAGAGAAGTGCCACTAATGACACATTTCTGAAATGGGCGGAAACTTATTCCCATACCCAATAGTTGTTTTAATGCCTTAAAGCACTAAAACAACTAATATTTTATGGAAACGGAAATTTATAATGCATTATAAGAATTTCTAATTCGAGGACAAACTTTGAAGGTGACCAAGTGAATGCTTTTTTTACCTTTTTCTCAATTTGAGATAATCAAGATGTGAATACTGTAGCAAATTCGTCAAAATTGAAAAAAAAAATGTTGTAGAATAGAAATGAAAAGACATTAGAAAATACTACAGAATTCTATCATTTCATTGCGAAAACTTTAACTGTGCAATGTCAAAATATTATGTAAACTGTAATAGTTAATAAGAGCTTAACAACTAGTGAAAAAATAATATCTTAAATAACAGAACATTAGTTAATTAACAATCACATTATGATCTGCCTCAATTTTCTGTAGAATATAGCTAGATAGCTAACAATGACACTGAAGTGCGATTTCTTTCTTTTAGGTTATTTTACCAGTAAATAGTGCTCATAAAAATTTATTGTTAGTGATATAATAAAAAGAAACATGCAATGTCAGTTTTAGCCAGAAATATGATCGCCAGAAATATGCTGAAAATCAAAATTCTTATAAAAGTTAGTCAATCTTCGTTTGGTTAATCTTAAGTTACAAAATTAGTTGTTGGGATCGTGAATATGTTTTTGTAAAGTTAATCACATAATGTGAGCACATTTCAAAGTTTAAAGCTGTTTTCCTGCTTGTTGCACAATTAATAATATTTTGTGATGTTTTATACGTAACATTATTTACTTCTTTGGAATCCATTGAATATAATTATGATGTACAACAGGATCCCCGTATCTCGATTTATCACCGCCCGAAAAAAAAAAGGAAAATTAAAGAAATGAACAGTTCAAGCCATAACAATAGATGGTGAAATCGGACCATAACATGGTGAAATCCAGCAGCCCAAACGCTGTCTGTACTTGACTCATCTTTATTTGTCCCCGAACCCACAATTCTTCTCAGAATTTGCCTCCATACTGCTTTTAGCGTTCTCACGTTGGCATTAGTTGATTCGTTATCGTAGTGTGTGTGTTCAGAAAGCCCTTCTTTACCGTGATAAAAGCCCAAAGCGTAACAGTGGGAGACTGGTAGTGCTTCTAAGCCTAAGAAAAGCCGTGGTGTCCTTTCCGTTAGTGAGAAAGTGAAAATTCTGGATATGATTGAAATAGAAAAAAAAAAAAAAAAAAAAACTTTATTATTACTTTATTTAATGTTATCAATGTCTTACTGTGCATTATTTATTAATTAAACGTTACGGTATTAATGTATGTTACGCGAATATTACGTTATATCTAGATTCGGATAATATCTTTATTATATCTAGCTTCGCGGTTTCACGTAGCAGCAGAAGATCTTGGAAGATCTTATCCCCTGTGGATACGGGAGGCCCACTGTTTATTAGAAAGTTTGCTTGTGTATCGTTCGTGATGTATTTCAAAACATCAAGGCTACGACCAAGAAACTAAAAAAAATAATTATTTGAAAAAATATACCACTTTTTAAAAGAACTAAAAAATATAAAATAATTTTTCCTAGCCCCATACAGATAGTCCTGAAACTTTGTGATTGTAAATTTTTAATAGCTATGAAAATAGTTGTAAGATTTAAAACGAAATAAAAGTTCATTTAGTTCGTTTTAAAAACATGGTATATTAAAAAAAAAAATATTTTTTTAAATAATTATTTTCGGTTTTTTAGTCTTTTGTAGTGGGCCCGGTAGCTGAGTGAGTAAGGGCGCTTGGCTGCGGGTTAGAGGTGGCGGGTTCGATTCCCGGCCTCGGCGGAGGACGGGCATTTTTTCACGCTTCTTTCTCCTCCAAACGGGCCCTAGGGTCTACCCAGCCCTCTGTAGAATGGGTACCGGGTTTCTTTCCCGGGAGTTAAAGGCGGGCGAGCGACGGGCCGACCCCCCGTCCTCAACTTTGTCCCGTAGGTTCTGAACACTGGAGCCTACCCTCCAGCTGCATTGCGCGGTCCTCTGGGCCTGATCGCAACTTTAACTTTAACTTTTTTAGTCTTTTGTGTATGAAAATTTTCAATCGATTTTAAACATTTTTATGAGTTTATAACAGAGACATGTGGTAAATTTCAGGTTTTTTTTCCGTTTCTCTTCTCTTGCAATTTTTGCTTCTCCTTCTGTAGGCGTCGCTTGCATTGGGTGGCTGCCTCCTTGACCATCGAAGAAATTGTCATTAATGCACCATTCATTACTAATATAATATAATTATTATTATTATTATTATTATTAAATAAAATCGTGGTAAAACAGTAAACAGATTGATTGCAAAATTTGTACAACAGAAACGCAGCGCCATGCGGTCGTTTGCAAAAACAATTTTTCCTAGTTCCATACAGATTCCTAACTCCATACAGATAGTCCTGAAACGGTGTGAATGTAAATTTTTAAAGCTATGAAAATACTTGTAAGATTTAAAACGAAAAACGTGGGGCGCATGCAAAAGATAATTGAGATGGTATGGATGGAGTGTATATTATCGAAATATTAAGTACACTATTCATTGTTAAAGCTAATGGCGCTTCAGGAACGTTATCACTGTAAAGTTTTGAGGAAACTGTTTTTAAAAATGTTCATTTAACTGGACAAGGGGAGATAAAGGGTTTATACTGCATTGTCATCCACTTCTGAGCTATGTTCAAAGTTTCAAGTCTCTAGTTCATCGGGAAGTTAGTTTAAAATCAATTGCAAAATTTGTACCGAACAAACAGACAAGAAAGCAATCTAATAAAAACGTATTAATTAAAAAAACTAAACAATGTTAAAGTGGTGAATTGTTTGATAACAAAGCTCATTTGAGCTCGATCCGTTGTTAAAAAGAAAAAAAATTAAAATCAGTGATTAAAAAAATACGAAGTTAGATAGAACGTAAAGCCTATGAAGTAGACAATTTAAAGCGTGTGAAATGTATTATATGTTTTGAAATAAAGAGGCTTACACAAACATCAAACTTCACACATTAAAATTTAAGTTAGAGAGGTTTCAGCTTGCCTGCGAGCCATTGACGACTGATTTTCTTTAGAGTTACAATTAAATTGAACCAATAGAAAAATTGGAATGCCGGTAATGTAAACCAGCCTGACATCTGTTGAGCGGAGCAGGAATCATTCAAACAGGAATAACAAAAGAACATCAGTCAACAGGAACTGTAGCAAATGGCTGTTGACTTCAATTGTAAATTAATCTGTTTAAAAGTCCTTAATAGTTTAATGTGTGTGTTGGCCTCTTTATTTCCAAAAATATAACGTAAAGCATACTTTCCTTAAAATATCTCTTAAAATTTTCTTAAAGTCGTGAAAACGATAAAACCGAAATTACAATATCTACATTTTTCCATTTCTCTATTAAATAGGCAATAACTCCGCATTATTTACGAGGGTTGACCGAAAAATAGTGATAACAGGTTTATAATAGACAAGTTGTGATAGTAAGATATGAGTTGTCTTGGATAGATCCTTGTATGAGGAATTTTCCCATACAGAGTGAGGTTTCCTCAATATTTCGGCTCGGTTCCTCGAGCCTTCTTCAGAAGATGATGAGCATTACAGATTTTGCTACTTCCGCTTTGTCCGTGTCTCGGACAAGCTGTATCAGTGACCTTCCTACAGTACAATTACAGAACGGCAAGACAGGGGACTGTCGCTCTGTAGCAGAAAACGCGCGCTTTTGATTTGATTAATGTGAATTGGATTCAACCTACTTAAAGTAATAATCAATTAATGAAAAATTTGAAGCTAATTGTATAATCCGATATAATGATAATTTCCGATGCAATAAAGGCTTTTACAACTTAAGAAAAAAAAAGGTTTAAAATTCAACAGGACATTCTCCAAAATACTTAAAATAGATATAATTGACGGCATAGAATCAGCTTTTAACAAAACTCATGACTTAACTAATGAGACTAAACACAACATAAAATATTTCACAAAAACTGTTAGACATTTCTATTTTAATGTTTTACTTTACTCCGAATAAATATAAATACTCCAGAAATGACCAATATTTCGTCTAATCTAAATTTTTTATGTCGAGACCTAGAAAAAGTCTTTAGATTTGAATAGACGAAATATTGGTCATTTCTGGAGCATTTACATTTGCTTGGAGTAAAGTAAAACATTTACAATATAAAATAAATTAGAAAAATTTCCAATTACAACCCAACTCAACAAGAAATTAATACGACCTTGACAGAATAACTAGCCTACAAGGAATCATGCAGAAATAAATATTAACGGAAGCAGATAAAGATCAAAAAATTGTTATTCTGAATGAAGAACACTACAACCGAATGATCTTACACTATATAGATAAATAAGGGGACACCATTCAAAAAACACAAGCATGATAGAAACTAAAATCAGTAATAGTATAAAAGCCTTATATAAATTAAACTTATTGATTAAGCTACATAACTCATTACTAAACAGAGCAATTTTTCCACAATTACCATGGAGCCAAAAATAGACAAACCAAAACGGATGACATTTATTCGGGTAGACCTATTATTGACTGTAATAATGCTCCAATTTTACGCATATCCAAATACATTTCACACGTACTTCAAACTGTTTTCATCAAAATTTCCCAAACCAAAATATAAAAAAACTCCCAGGAATTCGAACATAAATTAGCAACGGAAAATCATAAAAAAACGAGCATATTCTGATCTCCTTAGATATTATCAACCTACATGGCTCCGTTTATCACTACTTAATTAAGGAAGCCATAATAAAATTAATTGACCACCAGGCCCTAATCAAACTGCACAGAATTGAAATTAACACTTTTATCGAGCTAGTTAACATTCTCCTAAATAACCAATAATTTCAGTTCCTTTAACCTTTTCAACAACAAACGGAGGTTTCTCAAGATGATTTACTCACCCTGTAAATAATCTGAAGAATTTTTGTAAATTTCAGTAATAATTACAGTGATGCATTTGTTTGAAAATTAAATGCTATAACTTTTCAAAAAAGAATTTCGGATGAAATTTTGGGGGAGAACTTTGAATGAAAGGGTCAAGGAGCATATAAGCGCATTTAGGAATAATCATCCTAATGTCTCGGAATGGGCAGATCATTGTTTAATTAACAAGCACAATGCTGACCTTGAAATACGATACCTTTTTCAAGAAACAGATAATACATCTAGATTTATATTGGAAGCCTGTGTTATAAATCTTCATGATTGTATCAACAAGCAGAAAGATATTGATGTTAATAAATTCGTCCTTGAAATCTTCAAGAAATATTGTAAAATTTAAAAAAACAAACAAATATTAATTGTATTTGAGATCAATGTGTAGTATTCAATGCAAACAATGTTTAAAAATTAATTTCAAAAATTAAATAATTATGATTGAGATTATATGTTTGTTATAATAAACAATGAGCAGTAGGGCCTATATGTTCTCTTTGTATTAAGGTAATAGAATGAGTAGGGCAAGGAATTTGATGATTTTGCATCTTTTTTTCTATGAAGGTTGAAACATGGCACTCATATATGAAAATGTGTAACATTCAATAATTGGTTAAATAAAGGCAATTCGTTAGGGCATTATTTTGCATTTTTCAGCATTTTTTAGGGATAGGTCATTTGGCAATTTTTAGGTCATTTTGTGCATTTTTAGTAGTTTTTTGGAAGGCAATGTAATTGTTTTATACATTGAGATTTTATTTTTTTATTCAGTATCTTTGCTTGTCCTCATTCAAGCCAACAAATTTTTCCAGAAAACAAGTAGACCTTTTTTTTTTTTTTATTTTACTTTTTTTTGGTTGTCAAAGTTAAAAAAGGTAAAAAAAATGTTTAATGTAATAAATTCAAGTGTTTTATCGGTCATTTTTTTTCTGTCATTTTTTTACTATTTTTAGGTCATAAATGCATTTTTTGTTTGTCATTTATTAGCAAATTATAGGTCATTACACGCCTTGCCCTAGAAATGAGCAATATGTTTTCTTCATTGTAATAAACAATGAGCAATATGTTTAACTTTGTAATGTTTCATCTTCATTTATTACAATGTTTTCTCTTTGTTGTATTTTGAATTAAGTTTTTCTTTGTTGATTTGCTTCGTTTTATTTTTCAAAAATGTAAGCCTGATGACGCAAGCAAAGTCTTCCTGCAAAATATTGCTGCTGTTATTAGATGGAAGTATTAAGAAATAAACTAGTTTTGTAAATATGAATGCTATAATTTGTAAACATAATATAGATTTTACGTGAAATAAAGGGTAACCGACGTGATTTAGTAAAATAAACATTTAAATGAAAGGCCAGCCAATGAATACAAAAATGAAACTGCTCATCAAACATTTATGGTCATAATAGCAAAATACTGAAATCAGCAGGGGAGGAAGTTGAAATACTTAAACATGAAAACGAATCATCATATTGTAATAGTCCGTTTGGCAATTAATCTACTTCAAATTAAAATTCAAATATTAATAATGCAATTTACAAATGGATATTTTCTTACAATTTACTATTTAACGTTAACTGATATAACAGTTAATATCAGAAATTCCAAGCACATCATTTAATTGTTCTATTCAGTGAACATTCAGAAATAAATAAGTTACTCTAATTTGAACTTTCTACAATGGTAATCTAAATTCTTCACAATCTTCATAACATATTGCATTTATCCGTAAATACTCCATATATTCTATCTATTGCTTTCATTAGGAAGTTCTTCCAAAAATTTCATCATTTGAGCTTTATTTAATTTATGTTTGACATTTTTCGCCATTTCTTTGTCATAACACTCGCGATAGCTTCACAAGTTTCAATTTGTCCCTCTCTTCGTCTAGTGCTATAAATTAACGCTTAGTTGTGTAGCTAGTCAAGATATGTGTCACAAACCATTATTCACTTGTCCAGGATTCTATATAATAAAAGCCCCGGTAAAGGATGATCATTTCAATACGATAGGACTGTTTGAACAGCCTGAAAAGAATCTCAGTTAGCAATTGTCTAATTCATGAAACTAAAAAAATATATATCTTATAAAAGACAAAGCTGACAGAAATGACATATTAAAATATAAAACAGAAATTTAGTGAATAGAGAGAGAGAGAAGGAGAAGGGAGTGGAGAACTCTCCAGATGGCCAAGAAATAAACCATTTAACACCATAGTGTAAGAATATGAACTGTTAGCACAGGAAATCCGAAACCAAACGTTAGAAAAACGACACAAACAAAAGTAAATCAAATCTATATTTTTGTTTTTAAACTATACTGAATTATTGAAATCATTATCTAGAAGCATTTATTAAAGTTATTTTATATAACACGGACTTAGCAGTCAACGTGATACTTATATTAATAATACCAATTAGTCTAACTTATTATGCTGCTTTACGCTACTATCTACATGAAGCTTAGGTATGCTCTTAAGGATCCAAAGAGATCTGAAAAGAGCTTAACTTCGTATTCATAGCATACAGAGGATATCATTGTTTTGTACAGGAAAAGTTGGAAAGAATATGTTGACAGGATGGATGCGAGTAGACCTGGTAGGGTTGCCTTGGAACATCGGCCTCATGGACATCGATCCTAAGAAAGATCCAATCAGACCAAGTTGTAGGTGGAGCAGGCCATTACGTCTAATCCTTGATGATTATAATGATTAATCGTACTTACTATGATGTTTAATAATTCTATCTATTATTAAGATCCCCTTGATGCATTGAAAAGAAACGACCTTTTTCATGTAGTAGGACAGTATTACCAGAAAAAACAAAACAAAAAAAAACCTCGCTAAATGATAATGATAATAGCAGTAATAATAATAATAATAGTAATAAATTATATTCTTCAAATGGAACTTTAATGTTTTTAATCTCTTCAAGAAGTCAACGTTTATAACAAGAAAAAAAGATTTTCTATCCTAATACTGAACAATTGTACTCATCTATCTATATAAATAAAAAGGTAAATGTACGTTTGTTCAAACGCTTAAATCGTCGAAAGTTCTTCACCGATTACTTTAAAATTTTGACACAACGTTGCATTCGAATACAAGCGTATTTTAATATATCTATTATATAGATGTTCACACCTGTGACAGGTAAAAACAGCGCCGTCTGTTGGACGTAAAAGCAACACACGCAATAATAAACATTGCTCATGTCGGACAGGTGCTTCTTGACAGCTGCTGTCACTTAGCATTTAAAATGTTTCCGATTGCATTGTTAAACTGAATCATAAACTTATCATAAACATAACTGAATCGTAAACATAAACGTCAACCAATCTGGCAAACTGATCATGAAGTGTGTAGCGGCAACCTCAGGTGCGTGGCGCCAACCCGCAATACACCTGAGTTAAGCGGAGAAGGCTACAAGGGGCTGGGAAGTCGAATATTCGCCTATCTCTATATTAATTTGCTAAATAAATAAAGTTTTTGTTTTTAATGCTATATATGCAAGTTTATAATAAAAAAAAATCAGTAATCAGTAAATTGATGGTTCTACAAATTTATTTTAAATTAAAAAAAAAGTAAAGGATCTTCCGGCAAGCATTTATATGAACTAAATTGATGTGTGAGTTAATGAAAATAAGTGCCATTTAGTTATATGTTATACTATTTCATATTTTTAGGATGAACATTTTAGATAAAGATTTCAGAAAAAAAAGATTATACATCAGAAAATTACATTTTTTATTCAATGATCATGTACACTCTTTGTGTTATGTCTTCTATTTATTAAATTAAAAATCAGATAAATGTAGAAACTGCAAAAAAGATTCTTTTTTTGTCTGATTATTCGGCGATGTTTTAGCATTACCTTGAAACAATTTGTACAATTATAGATCAAGCTAAGTTGAAAAGGATCGTTCAAAATCTAATAATAGATGCTGCAGCAAATGTGAAAATTGTTTAGAATTTATTCTTTGTAATAATTTGATACACTAGGAACTTTTTATTCTTTGTTGTAACTGCCTTGATTTTAATTTTTTTCAAAATGTAGCGTGAAGAAGCAGGGAACGATTATTACCCTGCGAAATATCGCTGGTTAAGTATGGAGGTTTTTAATAAAAAACAAGTTTTGTAACGAAGAGCAGTGAATTAGATTATTTTCGGAAGAAAACATTATAAATTTAACAGAAGCAAGCTAGCTAACATGACTTCAACATCCTAAAAGCTGGAAATTTTCTATTTAAACTGTTCCAGTGTTTGGTAGAATTTAATAAAAAAAATAAAACTTTCATTCGAAAAAAAAAAAATAAAACTTTCCACGAACATCTACAAGCTAAAATTCGAAAATTAGCAGGTCAACCACAATTTTCTTTTAAACACTTTTTTAGCCTGGTTTTCCACTCATTACCAAACAACCGATTCACAGTTTCAGAGCTATTATACTTGAGAACAGCGATCCCACTGTAGTATTTGTGGAATCACGGGTTAGTGCTGGGCAGTCGAAAGACTTGTGCAATCGATTGGGTATTCTTTCAATCAGTGGCAGGTGGCGCTGCCGTCTTAATTACCACTTGAGGCGTTCCGACGTACCTCCTACCACGTCCTTAAGTAGTCCAAGCTCTTTCGATAAGAACCGAAGTTCGGCAAAGGATCCTGCAAACGATGTATTAATAAAACTAAGAGCAGAGTTACTGAACTGTGACCTGTAGACCAAAGGGCCTCATCCCTTATCACAACCATTGATGGGAACACAAAGAGAAGATTTAACAGCTCTTCTTAACACTCGACTGACTTCTAATTAAATTTCTCAAAGTTTTTTTTTTCCCATTTTTTTTATCTGGATGTACTTTATATCCAAAACATATCTTGAATATTCTATATCTATTGTTTACATCTCCTACTCTACAATATTCACCGGCCTAGAGAGTCTAAATTTACAGTACTTCCTTCATAGTCCGTCAAATTTAAATATACAGTTGAAATACTGTCACTTAAAATCAATTCTAATTACATTTTACTTGACAATAAACTTAAAAATAAGAGATATTTATTGTAACTTAACATTATTGATCTTTATTTCAATTCTAACGTAATTAATACCTTTACTAAAATTATGATATATTTGTTATTTACTTAATAAAAATTCATTTATTGAAATGAACTACAAATACTACAGCAACTACAAATATTAATTTTATTTTAAGTCCAGCTGCGTGTCAACACACCGTTACTGTATCTTTTCTTGTATTCTTGTACAAATTCTTATTCTGTTTACTGTTCTAAGACATTTTCAAGACAACGTTACTTATTGCTTTAATACTGCAGCGGAAACCATTTTCAATAATATGAGCTTGAATGTGATAATAATAATTCTTTCGTAACTTAACATCTTCCATAACTGACAGATAACTTTGGCATTTATATACAATTTTCCTTCAATTGAGATAGGGCTATTCTTTCTCCTCTGCAGTTACATTTAAAAATTTTAAATTTACTAAGATTTTCTTTTGTTTGCTTTTTGTTATAGTATTTAACATGATATTATTAACAGTAACACTACGCTTTATAAAGCAAAACCAAAAAGCTTTAGGGTCGCCCATTTCAACTTTTTCATTATAACAATATACGTATTAGAATAGATTACACCATTTTGTAATATTGACTTTTTGAACTTTTCTGATTTTTTGAAATCTCACGTGAGGGAGGGGGGATCCAATTTTTTTTAATATCACCTCTCATAATTAATGGACGGCCCTTTGCAGAAGATTTTATCTTCCCATCCTCCGGTCACTATTTTTGAATCTCAAACTACCAAAGCTCTAACGGCCAATTTCTCCAAATAGCAATAGTATTAGCTCCTGTCACAACTTAATTGGGTTCAATTGGACTTAATTCAGAACTAGCTTACGACGAATTGAAGGTCGTAAATAGGTCGTAACTAAATCTTGTTAATACTAAGTCTTATGCTAAATCTGGAGATAAGGAATATTGGAGTCTATCAACAAAGTATTGTGTACATCCTGATCGATTCACGAATGCAGTTTTACCTCTTAGATCCAACTACGTTTCGAATTCAACTTTCAATTTTACAGTAGTAGTATACATATAAATCAGGAAGCGTTTTGGTTTAGAATAAAGAGTCCTTCTGTTTCATTTCCAAACATTTTTTTTAAAGTGTTGTAGTTCAATTATAAATTACCCTTTGTTGACATTGGGAGGTCTTCAGATTGCAAATAGATAATAAATTTCATTATAAGCAGTATTTAATGTATCGTTCTTTCATTTTAAATTCAACAATACTCATACATATCTCTTTTTTAAAAACTGTATTAATATCACCATAATAAATACTCGGTTTCCACCTCAAAGGGTAAAATATTATTTGTAACCTGAAGAAGTCTGAAATCTGAGTGCGAAACCGGTTGCATAATATTGTGGGTTTTTAAAATATTTTTTAAAAAGAGATTCTGTGACTATTAATTTCAAATAAGTTAAAATCAAAACGGTTTTAAGTGATATACATAGTGTATCTGAAATGTGCTGCCAAACTTGAAGGTTGTATTCAATTAGGCAAAACTTCGAAAAAATGTCGTATAAACATGGGTCTGAAAATGCTTTATTTCCAAGATAAGAACGATGCAACAACACAGGTGTTGACCGTACAGTCGCTAAGTTTCACAGAAAGTGCTCGAAATGTCCTCCACCGGCCACAATGCACGCAACACAACTTCGTTCCATCGACTGGCGAACACGGTCCAAGATGCCAGGTGCATGTGGAATTGTGTTGCACCCATCCATTATCCGATCATTCAGTGCGTGGGCGTCATACAGTTCTAATGCTTTAGGATAACCAAATACCATAGGGATAACCCCATACGAAAAAGTCCAGAGGGCTTAAATCAGGGGAACGAGCAGGCCATGCTATTGCTCCCCCTCTTCCAATCCAACGGTCAGGATAACGTTGGTTCAGAAGTCGTCCGGCTGTATCGTTTCATGATTCATATCTTGGAAATAACGCATTTCCAGACCTATGTTTATATGACATATATTTGTTGTTTTGCAGGATTGAATACAACCTTTAAGTTTGGCAGCACATTTCAGGTACACCTTGCGTGTCTGCGTGTGTGTGTGTGTGTGTGTGTGTGTGTGTATTAATAAAATATTAAGGCCGGTTTCTCGAAATAGTCATAAGCTAGTATCTGGATTAAATTCATTGAATCCAATTTCTTTACAACACGAGTTATTACTAATATTAATTTAGCCGTAAAAGATGTAACTGCTGAACATTATGCGAATTCTATTTGATTGTATTATTTAGCTGTAATTACAATTTGTATTTGTACTTCAACGAACTCTTTAATTAATAACTAAAACCAAGAACTTTCTGAAAGAATTAGTAGCCCATTTTCTTTTCCTTCAACAAATTAAAACCCTAATTGTTTAATTAAGCTGTCTGAATCTAATTAAATTTAATCGCATTTAGCTCTACAGACACTAATAGGATTACCAATCACTATAATATCCTTTGTTGATAAAAAAGTAGGGAAAGCGATTAGTAAACCAATCACAATGTTTCGCAACGTCTTCTGATATGAAAATATCTTGATATTGCTTTAATTTCCTTATTATAAATGTGATTGTTGCGCATGCAAAAGACGCAATTGTTGTGATTGTTGTGCTTAATGATAATTTAATGAGATTTTAATGATACTTGTCTACGCGACAGACAAAACGAGAATATTAGTCTGCTGATCTTATCAGAAGACTACAATCATTTGTTTGGATTGTAATATTTTACTACGGGAATTTTTGCCTTCTTCTAGGCTAATTTCTAGACAGGAATCAACAAGGAAAAATTGTTAAATATGAAAATTAAGTCTTCTCATATCCTTAAATATGCCTGCCACGTTTCAAGAATATTCATTTTATAGGAAAGTTCGTTAAGTCTGTTCGCACACTGTCTCAAATCAGTTCAGCACGTCAGATCAGATCAAAAAAATTCGGAAGCCTTGCATTTAAATGTAATTTCACATCAGATCAGAACGCGTCAGAATTTGTCGCTCGTCGAGCAATTTTGTTCCGATTCCGAAGCGTTCTGAAGGGGTGCGCATGCGCAGGAGACTCAGCTGTTGTTCCGTCACTACGTAGAATTATCACAACTTTCACGCCTTGTTAGACGTTGTCTCGTACGTTTTGAAGTGGATTCTTTCGCTATGTCTTTAGATGAAAAGCTTATTGCTATGGTTGAACACCACTCAGTATTCTACGAACGTAGTAATAAAGATTATTATAATATTTCATTGAAGGAAACTATTTGAGGAAATATCAACAAATTTGACTGAAAGTTGGAATTAAAATCATAAAATTTATTGAGTCATTAGATATTTGACAAGTGATTGAACAGAATAAAAACCATTAAAATTAAATGTAAATTATGCTTGACTGGCATTCTGTTCTGAGCGGAGCGGATATAGTGTACAGGAAATTGCTGATCTGAGAAAGCGTGCGACCTGCCTAATAATTATGGTTTAAAATTGCCTAACTCGATCCGCATCCTGAGGCAACAAGCATAATTTCCCTAGATATCTTCCTCTTCTGTCGATGACCTATGCTATGTTTACTTTAAGGTATTTTTAGGGTAAGCCTAACGGACCATTTTGAGATTGTAAAATTCCTGCTTATTAATTTATATCATCCGACTAAACGAGCACGGGAACGCAGTTAATAAGCGCAATTTCCTTTATAATACTTCTGAGCATGTCTGTAAATTACAACATAACTTAGATTTTAACAATCGTTGCCAGACAAAAGGATAACTACTTAAGGAAGTTTATTGAATCGTTTTTTATTTTGAAACATAAGTCATGCTACACCAAGGTCTCTTAGAGAATATTTATGATTATGGGATTCAATTTTAAATCATTCACTGACATTTGAAAGTTTATTATGGTCATTGTTTTTTTGTTTTTTTTTTGTTCTGTCCTCTATCTCCCTCCATATCGTCTTCAGGACGATTGGTTTTCCTGAATGGAAGTCGTGATTGGTTAGGCGTTGCCATATTGGCGGAATATTGTCCTCCCCTTGTATTCCGTCCGAGGATGATTAGCGGAAGCTAATCGAATCATGTATGGTTCATCTTTTCATCCAAATTATTTTTAAGTGTGTTGTTATTTGTATGTTCACTTTACATCATCTAATTTTAAACACTACTACTGCACATATTATTAATCATCTTCCACGACACCAGAAATAAATGTTAAAACACTACATTTATTTCAAAAAAACAGCAAATTTTCGAGGAGAAAATAAAACGCCTCCTCTTTTTCAAGCCTTTTACAAATAATAATATTAATATTAAGTCACGAGATTTTGAACATACAATATCCGTGAATATCATATAAACAATACAATATTAATTGATAAAGAATATTTTAATTGCAATAATAAAGTAATAATTGAAGAACTGGATTGTAAAAAACAATTGAGTTTTGATACACCACTCAAGGATTATTGTGAAGTAGAAGACGATATTCTGTAATATTTTACTGGAGTATTAATATTGTATTGTTAATATGATATTCACGGAATATTATAAAATCTAAATCTCGTAACTTATTAATATATTGTATTGTTTATATGATTTTCACGGATATTGTAAGTTCAAAATCTCGTGACTTAAAATTAATATTATTTGTAAAAGGCTTGAAAAAGAGGAGGCTTTTTATTTTTTCCTCGAAAATTTGCTGTTTTTTTTAAATAAATATAGTGTTTTAACATTTATTTCTGGTTTCGTGGAAGATGCTTAATAATATACTTTACAATAGAAAAGGTTTGAAGACGAAATATGGGACGTTTATTTTCTACTACTGCACAGTCCACATTGCATCCAAAACAAGAAACTGAACTGAAAACTTTATTAAATAGACAATTAAACTGATAATTATTTTCCGACGAGATTACAATCTGTGAATAACGTAAGTATTTACAGTACACCGAATACTGATATTACTATAATCACTGTTCCCAATATTTTCAACAACATCTTTACTTTTTATTTATTCCATCATAAAAGGGAATATGCAGCAGGATATGAAATATAATTTCGTTATTCAATTCGTTTTACTAATAATAAGAATATAACACCATAAAAATTAATTGTTGTTATTTGAATTAAAATTACATTTTCGGTAATTATACTAGATTTATAATAAAACAAATCTGATACTTACTTGGTCTTGAAATTATTTCTATTCTCTGCAATGATATTACGATTTAAGTATAATTCATTATCGTATCCACCGTTTTTAACTATTTAAACGAAATCTTAAGTCATCCGAAAATTCTCAATAAATTTCGGATTAATTCAATGCTGGGCAACTTTATTCATTTTTATATTTTATTGACAAGAAATCAATAAAAAATAATAATAAAAAAATAGAATAACGAAGCAACAAAAATTTTAATTCTATCAATTCAATTCTATCCATAAAACACAAGCTATTGAAATCTTATTTTTGAAATTCAATGAATTGGATTTTGTTTTATATATAGTATACAAAATTAAATTAGGATAGGACGTGGAAGTATAAATAATATCAAGTGATGTATGACGTCAGCGTTATTCAACAAAGACTTCGAAGTATAGATATTATGCCAAACCCAAAATTGTTACACCTAATAACAAAGTTATGGTCTTTTTTAAAGACATATAAAGACCTGAAGAGATTTTTTAAAGTTTGTGACGAGAATGTGTAGGTTTTCGCAATTTCTCTATCAATGGGATGAAGTTGGGATCGGATAATACAGTCCAACACTCACTTGCTAGTAACCCTGGTAAAGAACTGAATATCCTACTGAGTTCACTAATTATTACATTGAACTAGTTATATTTTTCAATTTAATTTTAAATTTTTGTAGAATCGGACTTGCAGAGGAAAAAAAAAAGCTTGATAACGTTTATAACAAAAGTTCCGTAATTATAGATTTTTTCAATATAATGCATTATTTTAGAATATATAATTCAAACCATTTCTTAGCTTATCTGAATGGTTTTTTACATTATAAAAATTATATACCGTTAACCTTTAGCTAACTAAAATATAATGTAAAAACTTTTTTTGGTATTGAGTTGAAAAAAACAAAATAATTAGAAATGTTTATTTTTCCTTCTGCGATTCATTGAAAAATTGATTTTTTTTCCCCATCTCTTCTGCGGAAATCATTTTTAATGGATAAGTTCATCTCCAATGGTTGCCTCCAGTCAATCGTAGGACCATTACAGATCTTTAATAGATCCAACATGAATCCAGTGAAGATCTATTGAATTTATCGAATCTTCTTCACAAAATAGAAACCTTTTTCCACTCTTCACTCGTTGGTATTTTTCTCTTCAAGAAAAAAAGAACTGATAAGAAAGAAATGATAAAAATAAATTCTCCGTCAAATGTATTAAAGTTATATTCAGTATTACATCGATATAAAAAAAAGAAAAGAAATAATAACCTTCATTACTTCATTAAATAGATTGTCTCAAACGAATTGTTTAGGACTTAAATTATAAAAACAAAATTTTTTGCTTCAAAAAAAAAAAAAAAAATCGTACAAGATTTTAAATAAAAGACAAAATTTTAATGATAAGATGAGAAAGGAAAGTGTGCAACTAACTTAAAGGACGATAAAATTAGAAGTTCGTGTAAGAACAAATAAGATAACTTTAAAAAAATATAGACTAACATTAAAAAGTTAATTCCTTAAAAAAAAAAAAAATCTGAATATTCCAAACAATATCGGATATTACTGCTATTTACAAAATAATTTCTGATTATTCAGGCCTGAAATTATTGAAGAAGAATTTTCTTTTCAAACTCATAATTTAAGGTTAGCGAATTCAAAAGATAAATTCATTTAAATGGCTTTTAATAAAGCATTGACTTTATCTGAAATCTTTTCAGAAGTCATAAATTAAAACTTTTCGAAATAATCAATTTGAGGAGACAGAAGAAGAAAAACTAATTACATTTCAACTGAAATCAACTAATAATTGCCTTTGAGTTCAATTTCATTGGTAATTGACAGAAGATGAAACGCTCTCATTTCATTTCCTGTCATTTGCTTGAAGAATGCAACAATGAAATCAGTGAAATCACAAGAAAGAAAATTGGTAAACACGAGCCAATTTTAATTTTAAAACGTTGTCATTTCTTTTCTCATTTTAGATTCGTTATCCAATGTCACAGACGATTTATCGCATAGAAAGATATTAAAAAAAAAGCGAAATCTATTAGAATTGCGTCGTAATCATTACAATAAAAAAACTGTATTGGAGTTAACAGAAAAGTGGAACAACCGATTTTGTCTAGTATCAAAAGTAATGATTATCAAGATGTAAGACTAAAATCATGGTCTCGCTGCGCTGAAGAATCTGCGCAGTTGGTGCAGAAAGGGATTTTTTTTTTGTTTTACATAAGAACTCTTAAAATAATTACAATAATAATAAATCTCAATTTAAAAGCAATTAGGCCTACTTACATACATGATGGACAAAAGAAATTTTAAACTAGATTTCGAGTAAGAAAAGAAGGACAAGAGAACGTTCACCTGATAGGTAGGAGAAAAGGTTGAATATTTTCTTGAATCCAACTGGAAAAGAAAAGCTTTTCCTCATAATGAATTGAAAATAACAGTTGGAGGTATCTTCATCTTGCATTGGATTGAAAAGGATGATGAAACATATATTTATACATAAACAACTTTTCTCTTTACTTTTATCAATGATTCTCATTTTTATCTTCTTCTCCAAGCACTGTATTTCGTTGAGGAATACACGCAATGTATACATAGACAAAATTACCAGAGTCAGGAGTCCACAGAAGAGTAATTGTCTTTCAAAAATTCATAGATTACAGCTGGATAGTTATTGAGTGCAACAAAAAAAGCTAAGTTTCTCCATACACTTTGAAATAACCATTTCTAAAGGGTATCTGAAAATGAGGTTTTCGATCTTAAGAAAATCTATCCATGGATTCCCAAATATCTCCTATTTGAACATCTGTTGAAAACCAAAAAGTAGTAATTCTGTGATTTTCACAAATCCTCAATATTTACTTTAGCATTAATTTTAATCATATCAAGACATGTGAAAATTACTGGATCATCGAAAAGGATGATCCCTTCATGTTTTTAACAAAGATGTTTTGTCAACTTCACGTGATAATATCTAAAGATCCACAAGGAAAACCACCAAAGTTATGCCTTCCTCTGTCAGTAAATATTCATGTCAAGTTACAAGAAGATCCTGCAACGTTATGAGAGAAACAGACAGACAGACTTGACTGATTTCATTATCCTCGTTTTCCTAGGAAAACAGACTGTTTAATAGCTGATGCTCCAATTATTGAATAGTAAGTAACTGCACTCTCCTGAAATTACAAACTAACAATTTAATAAAAAGCAAAAATGTAACATCCATAAATAAGTTATAAATCAAGAAAAAACCACAAATGGACAGTAAATATGCTTTCGCACACTGAGCCAACATCAACGGAATCATGAGCAGCTGTTTCATTCTTATTAGGAATCATCAAGGGTAAATCCTCTGATTGCTAGTAAGGATAAAGCAGCTGTTGATGTTGGCTCAGTGTGCGAAAGCATATGTACTGTTCATTTGAGGTTTTTTTTTCTTGATTTAACAATTTAATAACTTGAATTCAATTTTGCTTTTTAGAACAACAATTCTTTTTTTTTTTTAAAAAAAAAAAACTTAAAAAATAATATTTTAAGAAAAGTAGATTTCTAAAACTTATATATTTTTTTTTAATCGTTCAAAGCCTGCCTTTAAGTTAAAAATGTAATAAATACAAACGATACAAATTTCTTATTTTCTGAAAAAAAAAGAAGAATTAAATCAGCTTTATTTCACTTAAAATACCTAAATATAATTAATTTTAATCGTATCAAGAAATGCGTAATGGATAAAGTAAAAGGGTTTAATATTCATTGTTTAATATAATGACATTAACAGAAATAGGATAGAAATCCTGTAAGATTCCAATACTTGCCTATGGAAGATTTTGTTGCCTTTTAGTGCTAAATTCTCGATTAAGATTCACTTGGAAAAGTTTTCAAATATAACACGTAGATCGTCCTTATTCCTCGAATGGGCATACCAAGTTACAAGAAGATCAATTCAGCGGTTCAAAAGTTAATAGACATACACACACACAGAGCCTCACTTACGATGAAGGGCTTAAAAGAGAATATTAGCTTCACTAATGAAATTTCAAGGACATGAACTACAGAAAGGATTATTTATGTTCACAAATTAAGGAAATAATAATAATAAAAAGTAGTTATTACATCAACGTTAAGGCTAATGTTGGGCTTTGACAGATATATGGATGGAAAGTTCCTGGTGTTAATTAAAAAAAAGGAAAAAAAGTTGACAGACAATTCAATTTAACACATTTTTTAAAATAACTGAAATTTCACAAATTCCTTCCTCTTGGTTCAATTTCTATCAAACTTAATGTTTTTCTCATCGATTTACATAGAAATCTAAAATCACGGCTAGGTGGAATCTGAAGTTTTGCTTGCATTTTATGGAAAACATCCTATAATTATCTTAATCTTGTATAATTAGTTTTAATGAATTATGCATTTCCAGAATCAATTGCTGGTTTTGGGAAATCATATTTCAAAGCCGATTATTACGTTAGATCTAATGATGAAATCAGGCCTCAACTACAAAGAACTGAACAGCTCACATTGTGCCCGTTACTGGAAAATTCCTCAAATTTATTTATCATTTAATTACTAATGAAATTAATGTAGACGCCGCGAATGGTTTGGAAAATGACAAAATGAATTAGTGAAGGCAATTTACGAAATTAAATCTAGCAATAATTCAACTGTGATTCATTTGATTCTCAACGAACTGACATCATTACAACTTTTGAAAACTCAGAATAATACTGAAAATGAAAATCTAGTTCATACTTTGAAGTTCTCATTTGTTTTGGTTGAGAGTAATTTTCTTATTAAAAGACCTAATCTCAGCTTCGTTTTATTTATTGCTTAAATAAGCCGCAACTGTTCGGGTTACATTTATTAATTTTTTTTTGTGCTATCGACTCTCCTTTTTCGGGGAAAGGTTAGATCTTTAAGTTGTTTTCCCTGCATAACGAATGAGCTGTGCAGAGAAGCATCGCGTGATTTCCGGACCTTCCACATTTACTTGGTTTTGACTAAGTTCTTATGTGGCTTATGTATTATTTAGGATCACTTCCATAAATAATGATTCAAAAAGCATTTCCGCTGATGTTAACATACCTAAATCTGTTTGTTTGTCTGCTTTTTATAACGTCTACATCCTTTGATCTCCTGGGCTCATATACGGCCTGGGAGATCCAACTCTAAATGTCACACGAGCGATTTTTATATAATAAGAAATAAACCATAAATGAACAATAAATATGCTCTCGTACTCTGAGCCTTCTTCAAAGAGACAGGTGTTTCATCCTTGTTTGAAATCAGCAGCAGGATTTATCCTGTAGATGGTAAGGATGAAACAGCTGTCCAGGATTCCTGTTGATGACGGCTAAGTGTGCGAAAATATATTTAACGTGAATGATTATATAATTTTAACGTGAATAATTCTGTATTGTTTCTATTATAATTACAATGTATGATTATAATTACCGTATATGATTTGATATTGTTAATATTCAATTCATAAATACTTTGTTGTTTGTAGAGAATATTTTTTGTATTAAGCCTGAAGAAGCAGATAAAGTGTCATCTGCGAAATATAGCTATGTTTAAAAGAAGAAAAGATATTGTTGTTTTTATTTCTGAAAATATATTTATTATTCATTTATGATTTTTTTTCTTACGATTTTATGGGGGTTTTTCTTATATGATTTATTCATGGACGTTAAAAATTTTGCTTTCTAAAGGGTAATTTTTTTTTAATTTTTCATTTGCTTTTTTTTTAACCATATTTTTCCCCAATCTTTAATTTTTTTTTTAAGATTTTGTTTCTCTGTATAGCGTGGAACATCACAGAAAAGCCCACTAAATGTAATTCTGCACAACTCGAGGAAGATTGCAAGAGGAAATACAATGGATAAAACATTAAATGTTTCCATGCAAATTGTAAGAGTTCTTACAATAACTGATGTCTACATTTACTTTTCCTTCATTTCTAATGACGTGTATTTTGTTTCGGACAAATCATTTTTTTGTCGAAATTCCTCAATCACGATAAGTTTATGTGGTTATAATTTCAATGTCATAAGTTCGCGACATAGGGTGGAATTTCTTATCTCAGTTTGTGGTTTCCTATCTTCCAGCAACTGAATGATGAATATGGGCACGAAGTTCACGTTAACATTGACGGTTGTTCAAATCTCCCCATAACCTACATTTTCTATGCACCAACATTCATAGGTCGCTTAATCGCTGAGGAATCATCAAAATTTAGCCGACCAAGTTTCTTTCGTTAAATCATTCGTCAATCAGATAAAAACTCCCATCAGCCCCTGCGCTGTTTATCTTTTTCAAGATGACCGATGTCGGCTACGATTGGAACCGACGATGAATTAGATGTATTTATTAAAAGTCATGAAAATAAAGTTTAATACTGTTCGATTAATATGCAATTTATTTAGATAGTAGCAGAAAGTTCTTTTTTTTTATCAAACACAATGTATATTAGACTTAAACAAATTACTTGTATTTCTTTATAAACTCTTCAACATTAAAACACCAATCTACTTAAAACTTTCTATATCACTTAACTATTCTTTTTACTAAATGAACAGTTCACAAACAGTTCGCAAATAGTTCTTAACATGAAGTCTTGCATCTATCATCTTACAGTTTAATGTTCTTCTTTAATAATTAAACGTGTAAAAGATATCTTTAACTTATTATCGATGCACTTCATTTCTACGAATATATTCCTAATTACATTTATTCTTTATTTATAATATTCACTAGAATAAATTGCACTTATATATTCGTTTACTTTGGAATTCAAGATGGCGGCTTGTGTTCGAATTTTCTCTTCTACAACACCTATCCGGAACAATAAATAAATATCAATTACTTACAGTTTGTCCGGATATTATATATTTCTTCATATGTAGATATATCGCTGTGAAGCGTTGAACCTCTTGTTGTATTCACAATATAAATTCCACAGCTATACAAAATCTACTTTACTGTTACCTGGCATGCAATTTACACAATTGCATATTAATTCTTTGTAATATACATTGATCATGTTGAACTTATCTGTCGGGAATCTCGATGTTTATATCAGCGTGATATTCTTCACTTTAAATCAGCCGATTTCATCTTTAACTTTTATATTCCGACATCGAATAGCCTAAGTTCAAAAACGCCACCAACCATCTTTGCAGAATTCAACACAATTAAAACAGCTTCACGCTTTCTCGCGCTATTGTCCTCTCGCACCGCGTGTCATTGTTGCAAATTAATCAATGCCTTTAATTAATTTTATATATTTTCCTACAAATACGATTAACTGAAAGCTGCCATTTTGAAACGTACTTGTGCGTACTCAAAGTGATCTGGAAATGACGTTAAATGTTATTTACCAATCATATCCACTTCTAGAAACACGATACGCTATCAAGGACTCATCAGTGAAGTTTTGTCAAATTTTGTTTTGGGTAAACATCAATTGCTATTTGAATTAAGATTAACTGATTAAGATTAACCGCTGACAACTGATTTGTCAAAGCGTTGGTATACGCGGCCCTATGTCTTTAATTAAAATAACGCATTTTCCTCTTAAAAAGCAAAGTTTATCAAATAACTTATAATAATAATAATAAAACGTTCTTTTTTAATACGAAATAACTTATTGCAAGGAATTATGGGGGGTTGATTCTTCCAAATTCGAATTTCTGATTAGTTAGTTGAATCTGAAAGAGCGAATTTAAAAAGCAATCACGTCAATGGCTCCCCGTGAAATTCGAAAGCATTTTTGTGAAGCCTCAACAACAAATCAATAATAAAATCATAGGAAAAGTTATCACTCACTCTTGACCCATAATATTTTCAATAAATGATTTTAGAATTTAAATTTATATAGACAAAACAGCATATAAATGAAACTTCATCATAGTACACAGTCATACTTTCAAATATTTGATAATTTATATCAAAATTGAATGTAAAAACAGAAGTTACAGAACAGAACTTTCCTTAAAAATGTTATTTCTTAAGTCTTTTTAATCTTTGTTTTTTTTCTCTCTTTAATGTCAGTAAAAAACTACAAAAACGAAAAGCCTACATTTAAATTCCAATTATATATCTACTGAATTTAAACAGAATAAATTTTCCTTTTTCTGAACAAATGAATTTCATCTACAATATTTACTTGAAATAATACTCTATATACTTATTTACTTTTTACTTATATTCTTACATACTTTTCACATTTATTTTAATGTTGTGAAACTACGCCAAATATATTAGCTAATATTTAATACTCAATGGTTATGACAGCTAGATATTAAATAAGAAATAGGCTAGAAATCCATTGCTTAGCCAAGGATCTATCTGAATATTTCAAAACACAAATCCCTTATCTGAGAATATGTATACAAAGTTTCAAGAAGATCTATCCAATGGTTCAAAAGTTATTAAAGGTGGGAACAAAGGAGCAAAAAGGATCGTAAAGGGTGCACGGGACGGTCACGAACAACAAACGAGAATCGCAACCATCTCTTGGTACAGATGCTCACCTGTCATATAGCTGTGGCGTGCGGGCAGTTTCTTCATGAAAACTTTCTTATCCGTGTCATCTCAAGGCAGAAAATTTGGAGGAACGGTATGAACTGTGTCCACCGTAACGTAACACTGCACACGCCTTGGATGGATGATGCTAAGTTACAGTACTGAGTAACTGATATTTAATTATATTCACTGCTCCCACTGCTCGTTTCTGTCTTCCGCTACTGTGTGTTTTGCCCAATATTGCAAATGATATCTTAAAAGACTATAAACACTTTTTTTTTTTTTTGAGATCAATACCTTAGCTTATTTTTGAGATCTAATTGGGATGACGACTCAGAAACTGACCGTGAGAGATTATTGTGCAAAAATAATAATCCTCTTTTATTTTGTGGTTGAGCTCAACTCTTCGGTCGAGCTTCAGTACGGTATAAATACCAGTTTGCTCAGGGTACGAAAAATCTTAGGTTACATTTTGAGATTGAAAAATATTTCGTTACACGTAAAGTTTAAA
This sequence comes from Thereuonema tuberculata, assembly GCA_023159025.1. Taxonomy (NCBI): domain Eukaryota; kingdom Metazoa; phylum Arthropoda; class Chilopoda; order Scutigeromorpha; family Scutigeridae; genus Thereuonema; species Thereuonema tuberculata. Next base: position 34,548,295 of record JAFIDM010003189.1, on the reverse strand, counting down.
TGTTAATTAATGAAGTTTTGATAAAAAAGAAGTTCCTGAAAAGACTTGAAGCCTATTTGGCAAAATCTTTTATTTAAATTAGCCCCTTTTTTAAATTCCAGGGAAAGTTTTAGGTAAAGAAAAAAATTTTTCTGTATTAAAATTCTTTATCTGTTGCTCGATTTAGCTACAAAATTATGTCTTCGATTTAATAGAGGACTTACATTGAAACCTGAATTTGCAGCTTCCTAGGCTAAGTATTTTTGAGTTATGCTAATCAAGAATAGATAAAAAAAAATTAAAATAAAATTAATTGCACTTATAAAAAGTGGAATCCAAGTTTTCATTCTAATGTATCTTCTGTACACAGAATTTATGTTGCAAATATTACATAACACGTGAAATAACTTTCTTGATAACTGTTTTTGCTGTAAATAACATATTCTTTTAATAGATAACTAAATGAAAGTAGTCATGAAAAAAAAATGAAATTAATACAAGATATTAAATCAGGGGATTCAAGGGTTTTCAAGAAAAGGCAAAGAAGAAGACGGGAGCAAAATGGACGGAAGAAAGAAGGAAACAACATGGAGAAAGAATGAAAGAATACTGGAAGAGAAGAGAGAAGGTAGAAAAATAATCTTGAGTTATTTCACGTGGTCCATAGTCGGCCAAATTCGAAGAAAGAAGAAGACAAGATATTAAGTAAACATATATTAATTTCATTAAAATTAATTACAACTAGCTAACGTTTAGTAATTTCAGATGAATATTTTTACTTTTTAGTGGCTCCTAGATTACAGATTGCCTGTAAACCATAGGGGACCGCTATTGGTATTATGCTTGCTGGATGTCACATACTGTAGTGGCCAAACGGTTAGAGATATTAGGATGAAACCTTCACCATTGTGTTCAGCATCAAAAAGTAGATGACCACGTCAAAAAAAAAAAAAAAAAAAAAAATCAGACCTCTTGGACCACTCCTTGACCGGAAGTTGGGGAGTCAAAAGTGGTCGCTTCCAATAAAGAGGAGAATAGCGAAAGACGTCCCCCCGATATCGACCCTTCTGAACACATTTTGTTTAAAAAATTGTGCATATTACGAGGCCGCTTTGTTTTTAAGACTGTCTAAAAGCATTAATTTATCTTGTTTGGTTATTTTTCATAAAATTTTGAATATTTTTTAGGATTTTTTTTTCTTTTAGCGTGAATTATGTTTTATGTAATATCGTTCATCTCCTCCTCCACAGAACCCTATCCACTTTCACAGCGTCTAAATCCCAGTTAATCCAAATTCACTACATGCTGTTTATATATCATTTCCTTGATCCCTTTCTTCTCCGTTGCCCGTATTGTATAACTTTAACATCTTCCTTCTTGTATTCTTCGTCCCTTAACATATCGTGCCATCTAACTCCAGCTTCCTTAACTTTCTCTATATCTACCTAATTGATGGGTTTCCTTTATCCTTTCCTTATCTAATCTTATATCCCTACTGGCAAACTTAGACATCCTCATTTCTGTCATATCTTAATGTATTTCTCATGGCATACCATCTACGTTTGCCATCGTACCACGATCTACGCTGCGTTCAGCATTGGTGGTATAATTACCAGTTTTATATACTATGCCTTCTAGTTTCCTTACTTCAAAAATATTTAATTAAGTTATATCAATAAGAAAAATTGAGGCTAAGTTAACAGTATTTCTGTTTGTTAATAATAACAGTTCAATTCACAAACTGTTTATTCAAAATTGTATACATTCTCCCAAAGTATTCCAATATATTGTTAAGCCCATATACCATACCCTGCTCAACAGGTCTGTATCTTTCTTTCAAAAATCTATAATGTAATGTGATGTAATAGATTATGTAGTATAATTTTAATAAATCTATTGTCTATACATTAGATATCATATATTTACATGTCATGGTGATATCCCTGTCCTTGACTATTAATCAATGTTCGAATCATACTAAGGTCTCTTTCCATCTGAAGTCATGCAAATTGTTAAGATACTTAAGCCATTGCCGGATAATTAGTTAAAAAAAAAGAGTAATTTTTGCGATTTCCACATGTATCAGTCGGACAGTGCTCTCGACCGTTTAATTGTAAAACACAAAAATTCAAAGGACAGGATATCTTTACAAAACATTGTAACTTTCGAGAGTAGAATATTTTCAAAAAGCTAATTACTGTGTTAGTCTTAAAAAAAAGTTAAATTTTCATTTTAATATTTTTTTCATTAATTTAAATATCGATTCAATATATCAAAATGCGTGGCATCACATTGTAATACAATTATAAAACATGCTAAAAAGCCTCGAAATTAAATTTTATACGAAGCACGTCAGAGAAAATTAAATTTTAGATTTAGCAATGAATTATTATTATAAATTCTGTGTAAATTTTAATAAGCAATTTAAGAGTAAAATTCCTTTCCTATCCTAAAAGATAAATGTGAAAATATCGACAATTGAGTTTTGTTTTTGTCGAACAAAATTACAGTTCGCGACCATCAAAATGTTCTCACGGATAATTGGGTCTGTAATGGTCTAGAACAAGATTAGATGGTTGGAAGATTTGAATCTCTTCGCAGATGATTACTCTTAATTGTTGTGTTGGCAACGTCCCATCCCATAACTCATTCACAAGAGAACCCTTCACTAACTCAAATTGCTATAATCAACGAGGAGAAGCTGTTAGCACAAGAGAAAAACATACCCTAACATAATTGTATCCTTAAAGATTTGCGATCTGAGAAAAAGAAAAAGATGTACAGCGCAAATGAAAATTGCAGAAGAATGGCCCTGTATTTTGAATTTCACTTACTTATTATTTCTTAAATCACAGTAAGACTTCAAATTAAAACAGGTACAAAAAAAATCGCAAGGTAAGTCACAGCATATATAAGCGCGTTCGCTTTTCGTTGCTGTTATGCAATGGAGCTTGAGCTCTTTTCGCCATCTACAGGCCGTCAAAAAATCGAAATCTGACGACGATGATACATTCTACATTGTCATAATAATAACTGAAAATGGATTGCTTTAATAGTTTCATTTTATATCAAGTTTCATGAACATTACTCTAATGTTATTGGAGTAGATTGGTGAATACATACGGACGAACTGAATGGATAGATTTATACTTTCGATAATAGACGATTTTTTCGAAATTTTTAAATCCGCCTACAAATTGCATCGTAAGTGACAATTATCGTAAAAAAATGTATTTAAGTATAATATTTATCTAATAATATTTTATAAAAAGTATTTATTCCCAAAACTCGTAATTTTCTTTTTGCCGCCAAGATTAAAAAGACGATGATCATGATTTTTAAAATTTCATTATTTAGGAATAATCTCCTGAATTTTTTGAAAGTTATATGCTTTCTGTAGATCTTTATTATCCTGCGGCAAACCGTTTCAAAATATTTCAGCAAGGATTTATTTAGAAATTTGAATATTTGGAAAACATTCAGCGATGGATGAAAAGTTGGTCCCGAGCCAAAATCGTTTATAAACATCAAAAAGGTATTTATATTAGATATTTTTTTGATTGATTATTGGATCATATGAAAACTGAATTTAAAATATCGCTAAATAAAACCAAAAGAGTTAAAGAAGTACTGTTGATAGAAATCTTGGTTTTTATCGTGAACCAAGTATTTAAAATTAAAAAAATAATTTTACTTGTGCGCATATTAATAATAACTTAGTTATAGCCATTAGATAAAATTACGTTATAATCATTACACAAGATTACGACAAAAAACTTTAACACATTAAAAATACAAAACCACGACCGGTTTCGCGTCTTGTTCGAAGCATTGACGAATAACGCCTCGAAGAAGAGGCGAAACCAGTCGTGGTTTTGTATTTTTTATGTGTAAAAAAGAATTTATCGTACTCTTGTGCTGGCTATAACTTAAGTTATTATTTAAGTACTTTTAATTAATAAAAATAAACAAAGTAACTAACCTATGAAAACAAATAAGCCAATTAGCGAGCAAAGAGAAATGCATTACTAATGTTTACATTAAAACTCCGATTATCCAGGGTTCGTTAATCGCATTAATAGTGATTCACTGTGATAAATACAAACTTTTTTCATTTTTTTTTTTAATTTTCTATATTTAAACAAAGAAAAGTCACCGACGTTCTATCTAAATAAGTTTTAAAATGTTCAATTTTGTATTTACATGCTTAAAAATATGTTTATCTTATAAACACACTAAAGGCTGAGACCGATGACATCTCAAAACAACTGTTTCACGCTTAATTGGCGATCATCAGTTGAGAGTAGTCACCAGTAAACAAAGTCGCAATATGGTGGTAAATTATTTTTGATGTGTATTTCTTGTTTTAGTTTAGATTTGTGAAGATACCATATTTGTTTTTATTGATATTTCCATTCACCTCCGTATTAAAACCATGTTGTTTCCAGGGGACTACTCTCAACTGATACCATTAATCTTGAAACAGCTGTTTTGAGATATCATCTAGTAAACACCTGATCTCAACCTTCAGAATGTTTATATACATTTTAGGTGATTTTATTTAAATGCGCATAGAAACTTCATTGAGGCTGTCAGAGGCCAGTACGGGAATTGTTTTTATTTTATTTTTACTTTAGATTTGTGGAGCTACCATATTTGTTCTTATTGACGTTTATCTTATGTTTTGTAGTTTTTAGCGACCCATTTGGGAGCTATTGTGAGATTCGTGAAAATCGGTAGCAAATGCATTTGTTCTGTTCGTCCGTCCGTGTCTGTCCACCCCAACAACTCCCGAACGGAAGATTATATCGACAAACGGATTTCACCATCTTGTTAAGGGCCCAAACACAGTAGGAAAGGGTATTTTCAGAGGAAAAGCCCCCCCCCCCCATGTTCGAATTTGATATTGTTCGGCCATCAGGAGAAGACACTTAGCCATGCCTACGTCACGTGGTAGGCGACGATTCCACGAAGCTATTTGAGGGGTCAGTGTGGTTTTCCATTTTCAGTGCAAATGCACAGATTTCGTTTCTTGGTTATAAAACAGAAATTGATATAAAATACGATATTTATCTATCTATTTTTCTTATGTATAATAATAATAATAATAATAATAATAATAATAACTATGTTATATTTTAACCGTAACGATAGATAAAACTGATTTGCTGTTGAAGAACTGTTATATCTATATTGTTTATTTATTTAAATTATGAAAAATCGCAATGGTATATGAACTATATTAATTAATGTAAATTATATTAATTAATGTAAGTAACAAATATATACACTTCATGGTAATAATGTTTTATTTAACAATTAATTGCAAAATCGTACATTATGTTTTATAAGCTAGTCACAAATGCTGTGTTTAATCATAAATTTATAATTCACGATCACTTGTATGTACTATTCATTAAAATCTCAACACCATAAAGAAATTTGTCATCTCTATTTGTGACGGGCTTTAAAGAAAATATTTAAAGTTACGTAATACGACCACTTGGAAAAGACTGTTTGGCTGGCTGAGGAATCCTAATGAGGACGAAACGGTCCGTCCCAGTCTCTTCCCGATGACAACTCAAGGTGCAAATCCTAACTCTAGCTTTGTGCCGTGGATTGATACCTAAGACTTTTAAGATATTTATTACGTAATGTGTATTTAAAATAGAGTTCCATCAAACCTTAAATTGGATGCTGAGACAAGTAAGATTTTAAACAAATAAGAATTTTTCAAAAGATTTTGGTAAACTTTTAAAATGCGTACATCTCTGCACCAACACGAACCGACTACAACAATCACTACATTCAACGCAAAACTTCAACTCTATAAGAAAAACAGAATGTTACATTAACACTCCGTCGGGCGCAATACGGTGTGGCTCAAGGTCGGGCGCAACGAGCCTGAGAGGCACTACTTTATTAAAAAATTTTTCGACAGATAAAAACATTTTTTCTTACTAAAAACAATTGTTAGCTATTCTTTGGGAACCTCTAAACATTATAAAAATACAGAAGGAGCAATAAAATAGTTTTATATAGTCTTTAAAGGAAACGGAAATTTAGCTACCAAAAATTACCGACATTTGTACACCCCTTGATTTAATAATCTTTTCTACAGATATAAACGTTTTTTCTTACAAAAAACAATTGTTAACACTTCGTTGTAAACACCCACACTGTATAAAAATACCACAGGAGCAATAAAACAGGTTTAATTAGTCTTTAAAGAAAGCGTATATTTACGTATATTATTAAGCCAATAGACTTCTTACTAAGCCAATTGCGTTGAGCAAGTTGACCAAACACAAGGGTTGAGAGAGAGTTGTTTTATAGATAATTACGAAATATTGTATAATATGACATTATTAACGACACAATGTGATACAGTATTAAAAATAACTGGGAAATTTCTCAAAATTCTTATTTGTCAAACTGCAACGTAATCGGGCACAATGAGCCTATGTGATCATTTCGTCTGTCAACCGGAAGGCTAAGAACGCACTTGCATATATTCTTCAACGAAGTCATAAATGAAGTCTCCCCTCCGCAGAGAAGGGTTCATTAGAGAACCCTCAATTCGTCCGAGGTCTGAAACCAACGCGTACATATACAGCGAAATCTATATTTTTTCTACTGCAACGAGGGGTCATGACAATAGGAACAATTATTACATTGCTTAAAGCAGCAATAAAAGAGGAAGAAGAGGGAAAGAAGAGGGAAAGGTTTTACGACTTCATGGATAAATATACGCAAGTGCGTTCTTAGCCGAAATGAAGAACGAAAATCACGAACTGACCTTGCCATTGTTATTAGCACTGGAAAAGCGGAAGCTACTAGGATGGAGACCTCGCGAAAAAATTTACCGGGGGAGGGGCAAACAAAAGAGTTCGAGGTGTGCTTAGGAGATCGGTTGCGCCCAACGGAATATTAAAAAAAGTGAAACATAGGCGAAACTGACTGAACAATGGATATGATTTCAAATTAATTTCTAATTTCATTAATTTACATTCTCTCGTTCAAACGAGAATGAAAATAAATTTGAGGCGGAATTTAAGTTGTCCTTTAATATTCCCATTATCTACTTTGCACTTGAGAATGATGAACAAGTCAATTCCACTCTTTTGTTCGTAGATTAGCAGTAGATCGAACGAATGGAGTTTGCAGAAGTTTGCTATTGGTTTGTTTATCTCATTCGATTACATAACGCCAAATGAATTAGCATTCTGTGTTTATTGTAGTAGTAAAAAAAAAAAAAACTTGCTTTTGAACTCAGTAGCCAAGTTGTTGTTGTTGATGGTTGCGTTTTTAATGGTGCAAAAGCAGCTGTGGCTAAGCTGCGCCAAGTGGTAATGCTCTTAAGTGTAGTCTGGAGGAGCCGAGTTCAATCCAAGCGAAGATCGGGAATTTGTTTTCTGCTGAACTGTCCAGACCGTCCAACCCAGTCCTCTGAAGACTAGGTACCGGGTTCTTTCTCGGGGCCAGCATCGGGCTGACCAACCGAGCTCAATTTAGTCCCGTTGGTCACAGAACGCAGGGAGCCTTTCTTCCCGGGACCGTAAGGATCACAAGGCTTATGAAGGGAACACTTTTCTGATATCAACATATTTATGTCACATAAGCGTGGGATAAAACAATTCTAAATTATAGCTCTACAATTTGAGTATAATTTCAACTTACAGCTAGAGTTAAACATTGTTCAAAGGTTCAATGCAGCGACTAGATAAATAGAACACCTAAGTGTAGACAAATTCAGAGGAAAATATACAAGGAAGTTAAAAAATCCAAAGAAAGTTGCCAATTTAGTTTGTATTGCGTTGTGTAGAATTCATTTAAATGTGGATCCAATTAAACTGTTGAAGAGAGTTAAGCAATTGCATTTAATAAAAAGAAGTATTTAGAGTATTAGAATACACTAAATATATATTTTCTATTATTCTAATGTAAAATGTTTGAAATTACCTTTACTTAGGTAAAGTTATACAGGAAATATACCCAGAATTATCATTTAATATTTTGGGGGGGGGGGGCATAGGGCCGTGGGCACATCCCACTGTGCTTTCATCCTTCTGAATTTATCGCACTAACCCTACAGAGGTCAGAAAATGGTGAACGGATTTTTTGGTTCTATTTGAAATTTCCACAATTTATTCTTCAATGCCATAGACGGTGGAAGAGGAAGAAGAAGAAGCAGACAAACACAGGAAAGAAAGTAAACATCCAAGCCGCCACCGGGATTCGAACCCAGGTGCCGATCGGCCTCATGGAAGACCGCCGTCTAATCCACTAGACCAGGGGTGGGCAATTGTTTTGGCTCTTTGGGAGTCACTTTGTGGAAGAGGAGGTTAGCGGAGGGCCGCACCTTTTAAAATGATTGCATTTATTAGTTAATTTTGCATTTCATGGAAGGGTATAACTTTTATCATAAAAATCAATAAATATAAATTAAGTAAAATAGTGGCAGTTTTATTCAATTTATTTATTTTGCTAATTTTCATATCATATGCTGCAAGCCCATTAACTTTTAGAATGAGTTTAATGAGACAAATGTACCCTATCACACTTTTCTACAATTTTTTGAAATCAGGAGTGAGATTGTTTGTTGAGATTTTCATCACAGCCTGCAAGTTAATGTCTGATTTACTCTTGTTGATTTTCAAGCAGAAAAACTTCGCTCACAAATATATGTAGACCCAAATATAGAGAACATTTTCCCAGCAAATTACTTCATACATGGAAATTTTTAAGCTGACAAAGATTTGTAAAAGTCAACTAATGTCACAGCATTAAACATTTCTTTCCCAGTGTGATCTGACTGTATGTCAATAAGTTCAAGCTGCAGCTCCTCAGATGCTGCATCAATATCAGCAAGAATGAGATAAGAGAACAAATTGAATTTAGGCTCAATTTTCTTGAAGTCCTGAAATCTTCTTGTGACCTCGTCCTCCAAACTCTGCAGATGATCCCTAATCTTAGCAGAAACACTTACAGGCATTTTCTATTTTCCTAATAAAGGGAAATGACAAAAATCGCCTTCACCTGCTTGCCTTGCAAACAGACTTAGTTTTGCTTTGAATGATTTTCACGTGCTTCCACATTTCCCTGCAATGTCACGTTCAGTTCTTTCAATTTCTTAAATACATCAGCTGCAAACATCATCTCATATCTCCACTCCTCACATCCCATTTTTGTAACAAAATCATGAGATATCTCCTTCGTGTCCAGAAATAAGAGGATTTCATTCTGCAATGCCCAGACTCTTTATCACTTTGCCCAGGCTCAACCACCTCATACTGTTGTGGTAAATTACGTCTTCATACTCTGCCTCCACATCCTCAGGCAAAAATTTGAACTGTCGATGGTGGAGTGCCCTTCCTCTGATTGTGTGCCCTTCACCACATTAACAATAGGATCTACCACATGCTTTAAGTCCAGTGCTGCTTTACAAAAGCTCTCCTGATCCAAAATGCAATGAAAAGACAAGATATCACTGTCTGTGTCTTGTGCTTTTAACTTAAAAGCTTAACCATACCTATATTTTTTCTCAAAGGAAAAAATGTAGGAATGGCCCATCTGTTGTAAACTTATCATTTTGTTCCAGTACAGGTTACTTTTCTCCACACAATTCACAGCACACTCAAGCAAGTCCTGACCAGTAGCTGTACCTTTCATTGATTTTAGGCCAAGTAATGATGATGAAAGTTTCATTAACTCCACGGATAAAGATTAATAATTGCGCACTGTCTTCGTTATCTGTGCTCTCATCCAGTGCCAAAGAAAACCAAACAAAATATTTGCATGCACTCTTCAGCTGTTCTGCGAGTTCGTCACTTATTGAGTCAATGCGCCACACTAGTAATTCTTGACAATGAAATGCTTTCAAATTTGTTCTCACATCAGGACACAAAAACGCTTACACACTATCATACGCTGCTTAATAAACTTGCCATCCGAAAAAGGCTTGTTGCGTTTAGCAAGGTTGTAGGCTATCATGAAACTTGTTTCTGTAGCGCTATTTTGAAGTGTTGATTGCTTTGTAAATAATGTTTGTTGCTTCTTCAGCTTTTTCACACACACTCCGCAGCTTTTATTTTGCATTCTTCCTTAGAAAGTTTGCAGCCAAATTCGCTATGATTTGTTTCGTGGTGTCGTTTCAAATTGTACTCCTTAAATACGGCTGTCGTTTCATGATACAGTAAACACTGCTTTATTCCCTGTATCACCAAAGGATAATTTGTTTGTCCATTCTTCATTAAACACACGACATTCATCATCGATTTTACGTTTTTTCGGAGGGTTCATGGTTTCACTAAAATTGGAAATTTATAGATTTACTGTTGCAAAGAGGAAATTGAAATTAACCAGATCAACCGGAAAAGCGCGTAATTACACTGCGCATGCGTGGCCGTCCAAGTGAAATACGAGCTGAATCTTCGGTCGCACACGGGAAGGAAATCTCGGTTCAAAGCGAATTTTTCTGACCGTCTTGGCGGGCCATGAAAAACTCTGTAGCGGACCGCTTGTGGCCCGCGGGCCGTAATTTGCCCACCCTGCACTAGACCACGCCGGCACGGCATTTAATAATTATAATTTTGTTTCCGCAATTATACACAAAGCTTTAAGGTATTGATATTGTATGGTTTAAAAATCACTTCGAAATGGTTTGTTTCCATTAACCGGGTTTTAAGCACTTATCTTTATTGCTGTGATTTTATTCTAATACTTTTACAATGAGGATACTAAATATTAAGTCGACATTAATTTTTGTTGATAGCATGTTTATCTTGAAAATTAATCTTTGAAATATCAACAAAAATGGAATTTTGTCTTTACGTAACTTCTTACTGTAGAACAATATCTAATTCGTAAAATCCTGGTGAAGGAATTGATGAAAATCAATTAGCTTACTAAAGATTGATTATGTAATAATAAGCATTTAATTAAAATAATAATAAGCAATCATGATGTTGCTTATTAATGATGTTTAATGATGTTTAATCATTGTCCTGTTGTTCATCTTCAATAAGTAAACAGAAAATCAAATCTATTCGTTTATAATGTTTAAATATGATTATTAAACTTTGAAATCTGGCAACATTTTAATTAATTTCTGGTAATTTTTTTAATTCGTTATTAAAGTTTAATTTTTGAACTTTAAAATTAAACTGAATTATTTTAAATAAGCATCATTTAATTAATATACAGTCAATATTCAATCTTAAACTATGGTCTGGATTGCTGGATCTTTATGAATAAGAAGCAAACGGAAAATATTAATAAGATCTTTTTTAAAAATATTAAGTAATGTTTTTGTAGATTTTAATAAAAAAAGTAGAGATGAAAAAAATCGTATTAAAAAAAAATTTAAAATATTAACAATAGAAGAAAAATTCATATATAAAGTAATAATAAAAAAATTCTTTGAAATAAAAAACGAAAGAAATGAATGTAAAGAAGAAAAAAAAAACTAGAAATAAAGGTAAAGAAGAAAAAAAAAAACTAGAAATAACCAGCACTTTAAATAATAGTAAAATTAGAAATAATTATGGATATCGATTAAATGGTCACATAATATACAAATTATTTAAACAAATTAAATGGGAAAATTATGAATTTCAAAGAATTGAAGATATAAAAGAAAGACTAATTTATGACATTATTAATGAAAATATTAAACTACAAATACTGTAAGATAAATATTAAATTACTATAAGTCATAATATTACTATAATATGTTAAAGTAATTACTATAATAATTATTGAATTATTATAAGATAATACTAATATAAAGATTAAATTTCTTTCTTTGTACTTTTAATTAGCCTTTTCTTTTTATTATTTTATGCAATTAAGCTATTTATTAAAATTATTAATCTAATTTATCTAATTTATTTAATAATTTTTAATATATTTAAATTAAACTATCAGGGCTTATATTACAGATGTGCATTTGTATATACACACCTAATAGGACTGAGGAACATTATAAAAAAAAATATAATAAAAAATAAGTCAAATTCAATTAAAAAAATTTGAACTTTTAAAATAAATTACTTAAAAATATTAACCACAGACATTATCTTTAATTTTTAGTTTTGGTTCAAAGAAATTTAGAAATTAATCATTTAAAAAACAAAACTTTATCAGTATTTTACGAAAAGTTTCAACTTTTAATTATGTGAGTTGGCGTTATCAGCGACCCATTTGTGATAGCGACCAAAATCGGTAACTATTACGTTTGTTCTGTCCATCCCGAACGGAAGGTCGGATCGACAAACTGATATCACCATCGTGCTGAGAGGCCCAAAGAACCAAAGAACGTACGAATAGGGCATTTTCAGGAGTCAACGCCCCCTCACATTTGATGTATTTGTTATTGTTTTCATGGATTTCCACTGTTAGCTTAAATGTTAGAAATGCAAGCATCTGATTTCAGTTTTCAGCTGTAGCTTGATGCTGAAGGTCTCATACTTACACGGATTTGAACCGACAATCTTCAGTATCTACTTATTTTCTCAATGTCCATGAGGTTTGTTTTTTTTTTTTCTTATTTTTCCTTACCCTAATGTATATCCTTTTTATTATTACTTTTAATTTTTTTATTATTATGGGTCGCCTTTAAATTTACAAAATTATATTCACTTGTTTTATCTAATATCACGAAATTATTTATTGTTACTTTTATTACTAGTTGCGACCCGTGAAATATTCACGGAAGTAAAAAAATTCCACATTTTGGAAAAAAACAAGATTGAAAAAGATGTTCTAAGCTAATTTTTTTAGAAGTCATAACTTCACAAACAGCTCATGTGTAATTTGAATATCGGCTTATTTGTTAAAATAATATTATAATATTGTTAAAATAAAAAAAAAATAAAAAAATTGATTTACCACTTTCGTAGTAGTCAGCGCCGCGGTTTTGCATTATGAAACATAATGGCAACCTGCTGCCCTAAAAGAATTGGTTCGTCGAAATTGAGGCAGTATTAACGGAGGTAAAACAAATGCCACATTTTTGAAATATCCTGAAATTTTTGAAAAACACAAGATTGAAAAAGATGTTCTAAGCTCATTTTTTAAAAGCCATGACTTCCGCAACAGCCCACATATAATTTGAATGACTAAGCCGAATTTTGTTAAAATAAAAGAAAATAAAAAATTGATTTACCAGTTTCAACAATAACGATTATAAAGAATGTCCAATAGCCAATACCAAATAATCCTGTCTGGGCAACAATGAGGGCAAGTGCATCGTCATTGTCCCTACTTCGTTGAGTATTGAGAGAGCGGCGACACAGCCGAAATTACAAAAACACCGAGGTTTTTACAAATTCTGATAAATTTTGACGCATGAACTTCATGCATTTCAGTGTAAACTTCATTTATGTGGGAAAGAAAATCTCAATACGCTGATAATAACTGTGTAATCGCGATCCGTCGTTGTGAAGTGGGGGAAATAGTAGAGACGCCATCTTTAAACATGAGCGTGACGTCTTGCCTGACGCTGCAAGACGTCACAGTGCAACGCTGCACTATGATTGGTTATTTCAAATTACAAATTTACAAAGATCCGTGCAACTTTTGCCTATTAATAGGATGATTGATCACTTTATTTACTGATCATTACTGACAATTTTTATTTCTAAATTTCTAAATTAAAATGAAGATTAAAATGTACATATGATAGTAATTACTAAGAAAATGAGTTCAAATTGAAGCCAACATTAGAAAAAACTCTCGTCAACATATCGTTTATGTATATTAACAATGTATGTGATTGAAGAGCACTTCGTTTTTGTTGTGATCTGTTCTGTGGTTGTGGAACGGATGACTTGAAAAAAAAGAGGGGAAGTAACGATAGGAAGATGGATATGGATATGAAACTACGGATAATATCCAGCAAATATCCAGATAATATCCAGTAACTTTTAAAGTTAAGTATGACTTTGAAGGAAAGTCACGTCATGAAGTTTATCAAAAGAAATCTTCTATAAACCCAAGTGAAGATAGATAAGATTAATTGTATTCATAATGTGTTTTTTTGTATCGTTTGGAGTTTGGAGTTTTAGGCTGGAGTCTAGGCCTAAACCATATTCCTTATGGTAGTAAGGATGGACGCCATTTTGAGATTCGAGTGGAGAACTGATCAAGAGTATTGATTCTCAGGATATTGTGGTAATACTACGATGCAGAGTTTCTTCATTATTTTGCTTCGTGCTATCATGATCTAAAGGAAGTGATTTTGTTATTTTATTGAATCGACGCGAAGGAGTTTTCTTCATTGACATCAGGCATCATTGAAAAACATGGAATGATAGTAGAATAGGCTATATAGAGGATAAACTTCAGTATAAGTCAATGATAGACATTAATTGAGTGGTAGACATTCATCGCTTGTGATTTGCGTTGTTCAACAATAAGTGAACTTCATAGACTTTAAAGTGGAATTTTTATATAAGCAATTATATTAGAAGTGATTTACAATGAACTGTGAACTTTGTGAACTCTTATTTAACAAACAATAATGTTATTTTAGTGCAAGATATAACTTTGAAAGAAGTGTTGGTTTCAAGTTAAAAATGGAAATATATTATTAAGAAGAAGCTTCAAAGCGAAGTGTTATTTTATTTCTCTGTGTAATTGGTATAATAACAAAAAGGAAAAGTAATAGTAAATTCGATATTATCTTCCACATTTTGTTAATTACTCTATTGTTTCTAAGTTAGTTTGAAATTTTTTTTTGGATCATCTGAGGATTTCTAACTACACTACAATCTCATTTATCCGGACTAAGTGGGACCAAAGGCAATCCGGAAAATCGAAAATCCGGATAATCCGGGTAATATTGGTAATAAGCAAAACAAATCCTTAAATAAACAGACTTACCGTTTATTACGATAAAAAAACTATGTCTTGTAGCTTCAACGCCCTGTGACACTCTAGTAAAGCTTTGTTAAACTCGACAAAAAGCATTTTATTATGATAATTTATTGTACAATCTATGCAGGAACTCAATCAAAATAAAAAGCGAATGTTTGGCGTACTTATAGTTATGTTCTTGTTATCATAGTTAAAATTATTATCTATGTAAATATTAAATAATTAAAAAAAAGTCTACAAATCTGATCCGTATTACTCGAAGATCCGGATCAACGAGGGCGCAATAAACGAGGTTGTAGTGTAATTGGAATTACAGTAGACACTCGCTAATCCGGCACGTTCGGGACTTCGGCAGTGCCGGATTACCGAAAATGCCGGATTACTGAGCGCAGTCTAAAACTAGCCGTTATTGCATGGATAGCGAAAATACCGCTAAAATAGAGAGTCAAAAGGGCTATTAATAGGTATCAGGCCATTTTTCCGTGTTCTATTGTAATTTCTCTGATTTCGGTAGTGATGGAAAATGTTAAAAACAAAACAACAAAATACATTTTTGTGTAGTATTATATTTTAATACAGTACGTACAGTACAGTATAGTTACTTTATTAGATTTGTCATCACTGCAGAGTACTCCCGACCTCAGCCGATTGCCCGCGAACTCTGTCGAACGTGCCCGGAAGGCTTATTCAGTGTAAAAAAAAACAAAACCTTAGACCCATGCCGGATTATTGAATGTGCCGGATTATCGGATGCCGGATTAGCGGGGTTTTACTGTATATATACCAGATTATACTATAATTTTTTTGATCATCCATCTAGTATCTTCAGGGGATGGTAACCAAACGTTCCTTCATTAAAAGCTTGAACAAGAAGATCGCATTAACATATATCAGTTCCTAACGTTACAACCAATCTCATATAATGTCAGCAGAGAACAGTTCATTTCCGATAGAGCTCGTACTTATTAAAATTGAAGTTTTTTTTTTTTTTTTTTTTTTAGCAAAATAATTTGAATCAATTTCTCAAAAAAACTTTTCTCCGTCAATTATGTTAGCGATCCGCCTTCGGAATGAGCTATTAGGATTCTCGTGTCCGTGTTACACCCTCCACTATTCAAACTGGGAGTCGGAGCCCCAAGAGTCATACTTCTACAGATTTTTCCCCAAACCTCCAGTCATTTCGGTTTTCAATGGCAATTGATCGACTCAGGAAAACAGCGACAATTGCACAGGAAATTAGTTAGAAAATTGGTCAGGAAAATTGGCGATCTATAAGTAACGAATCGACTACGTTCCGAAAAATAAAAGCCCATGACCAATCGTGACCACTTCCGCTTCGAGGCGGCCATTGACCATATATTCAAGAGCCATCAGGCTGGTGTCAAATGGGAGTCTAAGACACACTAAATGTCAACTCAATGCGGGCATCGCTTGAAATTGTGCTTGGTTCTTCAATTACAACTGCTTGAATAAATCTTTGCGCGTTATTCAATAGCAGTGTCAAACTTTTAACAATCCAAACTTTTCCTAGATCAGAAATTTTACTAGGTTGCTTATTTATGTGTCTATTGCAAAACTACGGATGTCACTTGGTAAACAATTTCGTCTCACTCATTGTTGTTTTATTAATAATTCAAATGTGCAGTTTGAATTTTTTATGCTTTAAAAAATTCATCACGGCCAGCCGACTGCTAGCACTTGAATTTTCTCACTAATTTTTAATTAGCGAGTTATTTATTGTTCATTTTTTCTTTTGAGGCACCATTGCGCTTCCGATGATCTTTTATATTAGGCTAATACTGAGACCTCGTTGTTTACGGGTGACTGCTCCTGGCTGATGATCGCCAAAGAGCGTGAAACAGCTGTTCCAGGATGTCACTTGGTAAACAATTTGGTTCACCCATTTTTGTTTACGTATTACCTTGTTTTAAAGAAAGTGGATATTTACTTGCGCGAAAAATTAAATTCCTACAATTTCAGTGCTAAAATATCCATTTTCAGCGAATAATATATTTCTGCATGCAATCAAAAATTTAATAACTTTAATTAATTGGAAAGTTTCCTAGTAAAAAAGGTTCCCTTTATTATCTTCAACGAAATTCCTAACTCTAGCAGAAGAATCTTACGCAGTGAAAATTGCACTTTCAACTTGAAACTATCCTTGTTTTCTTGTTTTTGGTTGTTGTTTTTTTTCCTGTTAGTCTAAACTTTTTCACCGTGTTAAAACATATTTTAATTTAGTCTAATGAAAATGGTTTTTTTTTTTTTTTTGGAAGAGATTTCATTAAATGAAACCACACTCCATTACCACAAAAGTTCGTTTTAAAGTTAAACAGTCGTTTTCCCTCAAACTTGTTTCTTCATTTATGTTGTAACGATTATTAATGGCGACATCGTTTCTAATTTGTAATGTTATTAAAAGTTTAGGAAATACAATTTGAAATTAAATACTCTGTTAGTTCTAATACGTCACTTCCCGTTTTTAATACAGGTGTTATATTAAAGTAACTTTTTTTTGAAAAAACAAATTACTCATACTTGCAGTTGTTTATTTAATCTTAATTTTAAATTTTGAGATATACATACCTCAATAAGTTTTTATATTTTTGCATAATTCTAAGAGGTGGCCAATATAGATTCTTTTGTTTTTGTTTTGTATTTTTCTTTTTAGTAAAATTATTTTTTCTATGATCTATATCCATTACGCCATTCAATGTAAGTACATCGTAAGTACCGCAAGAGGAGATCACTAGATTCTCTACATTCTATATTTGTGTTGAAGGATAAGGGCGCAATATTTTAATAATTTCTTTTAAACACATATATAGTTTAAAAGAAATGATTAAAATATTAAATGATGAGATGTGATTAAAAAAAAGTAAATATTTTTTTTTATTTATAAAGATTCATTTAAATTTCTGATTTAGTGTAACCTTATAACTGGAAAGGGATAAGATAGCGCTTTTCATGAGTTCATTCGAAAGGTTACCTCAAGCTAAAGCGCCGAAATGAGATTCAATCTTTTTCTTGTTTTTCCGTGAGGTAAAGATCTGTAATCTAAATATCTCACCAAATTTAAATGTAAAAAAAATACATTTAATATTAAAAGCAAATTTTCGAAAAGATTGCGTCTTTTCTTTCTCAAGCCTAAAATAACAATAATTTGAAGAACAATACTCTAAATTACAATCAAAGAACTAAATTGTTAAGCCATCTCGTATATTATTGTTAGAGAAACAAAGATTGAAACTAAATGATATTATTTATATTTTCTCGAGGAATTTAATGTAATTTAGAGTATTGTTCTTCAAATTATTGTTATTTTAGGCTTGAGAAAGAAAAGACGCAATCTTTTCGAAAATTTGCTTTTAATATTAAATGTAGTTTTTTTACATTTAAATTTGGTGAGATGTTTAGAATATTTAATAGTAGAGGCTTTAGAAGGAAAGATCTACTAAAAATGTATGGAAACTTTACATATAAAAAAGATCTGTAATGTTTAAAATGGTTAGCGAATAAAAAAAAAAAGCTGGGAATCACTTACTTATAATTAATTTTATAACAAATATACAAGATAAATGTTCGAGTGAAATTGATTCAATCACCTAACTGTCTGTTACCTGATATTTGTAGGATTCAAGTAATGCATGTGCTGGTATATAAAAGTATTCACACTAGCCAAAGAATTATAAACATTCCTTAATCCTAAAAGGGCCTGATTTACTATCATTGGTAACACGATATTATTCGACATACATAGATCACCGAAATGGTTCGTAATTTTTGGAAAAATTCATGTAAGATATTCATAATTTAGAATACTCTAAAGTAAGTATTATAAATTTGTTTGTATATTTCCCGAGTTTCTAATATTTCAAATTTGCTTGAAATACTGGTCACGAACTTGAAATCACTTTAAATGCGCCCCATAAACTATGAATTCAAATTGGATACTTAACTGTGCAGTGGAACTTATGTTTTTGCTAAATTAAGTTGTGCATAGGTTTGAATAGGTAAATCTCTGTATGACCTTTTTAAATTCCTGCGTGTAATTTGTGATGTACTTTGCTTTAAAAAGTTTCATCAATAATATGCCCAGATATTTTATTTACGAACGTTTTCAATATTACTGAGTGGTTACATATTATGTTAAGATTTTAGTTTTTTCGTTCTTCTACATATGGTACATTGCAATCGATGTACGGAGATAAGAGTCAAACGCTTTTTTTATAGACGTTTTTCTTTGATCTTGAAAGAAGAACTATATCGTCTGAATATGACATTGGTCTGTCACAGTAATAGGCATCGTAGAGTTCATTTATATACATGAGGAAGAGAATTGGTCCCAGAATTGTTCTTTTAGTACTCTATTTCGATTGTTCAACATATTATTGATATTCGCATGTAGTCTCCAATTTAAAGAGTTGTCCAATAGTTGGAGACATTTGCTCTTCATATAATATATTCTTATTATTCGTAATCTAAATAAAGAGGTTTTTCATTGAATGATTTCCCTAAAGCCTAATTGATTGAAAAAGAAAATGCGTATCTTGAAGAAATTATAGCATTTAAATGTTGGTTACGTTGCTAAATAATAGACTTGCTTGTATTTCTGAATGCTTTGAAGGTCTCCTTCATGTATATAGTGGCCATGAAGTTCCCGTAGCCCTTAATTGGTAGTCTTATTTTAAGAAAATATTTACACATTAAGTGTCCAATGCGTCTGTGTGTTCACCATCATGCTGTACACACAAGTTGATACGCCGCCACGTCCTATTTGACATTTTTTGAAGCATGTCCGGTTTGATGGTTCGAAATGTGTCCTCAACTGCATTGCGCTACATTCAGTCACGTAGGCCTTGGTGATTTCCCACAATGAATTGTAAGGCGTCGTGAGATCAGGACTTCGTGGTGGCTATTTCAATGGAGCTGACGATGCTGGAGTACCGCGGCCACTCCTGGAAAATGTTCATGAAGAAACCCGCGCACAGTAAAAACGAAGTGAGGTGGCCCATCCTTCTGTAGCCATACGCGTTCCATGATACAAACATGATTAATCCCACAGCGGGTAACATGTATAAATAAGTTTCGCATTCTAGTGTCAACAATTGAAATAACCTTAAATACTAAATATTTATTACTATATTATAGGGGGTACGGGAACTTCCCGGCCATACTGTAGATTTACTTACTAATGTTTTAAATTTTTCAAAGAACTCCTGTTGATGATATAAAAAAAAAATGGAAAGCCACTTGATTATTAAGTGTATTTTTTATTAAATGTAAATATGAAATCGCTCTTGAATTCGTTAACGTATTTACCAATGTCCAAGTAGAAAGATGGAATATGAATGTTCCATGCCACAATATTTCGATCATATTTTGTGTTGTTGATAATAAATGCCGCATAAAATTTCGTATCAAGCAATTCCAGCTTTACTTTAATCTGAAATGTTTCTCCTAAACTTTAAGATTTAATCCAATAATTTCATCTTATCCTATCCATACGTTATTTGAATAATACCAATCGAATAACCACTTAGAAGTGTCAGTTGAAACACTAAAAATAATACATCAATTTTATAAATAAAATCCCTACTATTTTGATAAATATTTTCATGGATGTTTTGAAACTAACCGTGCAAAGCAATTTTTCAAATTTAGGGCATTCAAACTCGACGTAAGATGGCTTTGTATTAATGATGCTTTCACTGAAGCGTCCTGATATTCTAAACTCCACAATATAGATCGCGGCATTACTTTTGTCAAAGAAACCAACAATTTGTAATTTTTCGTGATATTTTTTTTTTTCTCCGACTCTGGCCAACGAAGGACCACGAAACTAGCGCCGCCTGACAACGCCAGGAAAACCAATAAGCGGGACGAGATAGACATCCAGTCAGAATAATACTGAGCTGGTAAGTTCCAGGGAGAAACGGACGAAACACAGAAGAAAGAAAGAAACAGCCATGCCCAAGCCGGGATTCGAACCCAGGTTCCGACACATCGGCCACACGGCAGACCGCCGTCTAGACCGCTCGACCAGGCCGGAATGACTGATATATTACTTTAGAAACAGCAAATTTAACAAATCCACGTGAACTTACCATATCTCAACTTCAATCCTGCTACCCTTAATAAAAGTACTATTTCCCCACGCAGAAGCCGTAAGACTCAATCTCATAATTCTTACTAAACTATTATACAATCCAGCTCAACATTTCAAAGCCAGAATTCACCTAAGCGTTTTTTTCTTTTGTTCCTCAGATATAAAAAAAAAATCAGGCATTTTTTTGGTGACATACCATTGACAATATACTACAAAGATCCTTACCTCGATAATAACCAGATCAGGTAAAGTCAGAAACATTCAGAATAAACAAACTACTTTCAAAACTAATTAACATCCAATGAACTTAAAAAAGACAACGGCAAATAAATATCCTTGCCTCCCTTCTCAGTCAATCTTAATTTTGTTCTATCATTATCACTAATCGTCCATTTTCTCCAGTAAAAATATCGAAAAAAAAATAATTCATTAAACTATTTCAATATCGAAGAAAATTACCCTAGCGTCCAGATGATTTAGATAGAAACTTATTAGAAAATGACTGATCGTTTCTAATTTCCGAACTTCACCTAGCTCTCTTAGGTCCGCTGTGTACGTTTGGCATCATTTATCACGACGACAAGTAGTTACTCCTATCACAGACGGCCATCCGTCTGTCGCACATCAATTCCTCTGCTCTCTTCCTTCTTGATGACGATTCCGAAGCCAAAAACCTAATAAAAAGGTAACTCTTGTTATGGGAATCATTTCTCAGAAAGCTTTAGTGATTGCACCCACAATAGCATGAAGATTACATTACCTACAAAACCGCGAATGGACTGTAGTCAGTTTTCTAATGAACTCAGTTAAATTATGCATTTCGATAATCATTACTTATTTCTGTTTTGCTTATTATCTCTTTTAGCTTTTATCGAAACTCTTTAACTCGAATTCTTAGTTATTTTACATATTTACAATTAATATTATTTCAGTACATAGTCATTTTTTTTTTAACCATTACTAAAACTTCTCATTCCCCAGTTTAAACAAACTAGCAACACTCCGAAAGAGCTTGGATGAAAATATGCAATCCAATATTAGGCCTACAGTAAAATGGGAGATTATTCAACAAGACTCTTGTAACGTATATAGCGTATTATCCATCAATCTATACACTGAAAAAAGTGTGCGAAAGCATATTTACTGTCCTTTTGTGGGTTTTATTTCTTGATTTATAAATTACTAGCCGGGTACCGTCGCTTCGCTCCGGAACCCTTGCACACATAGCATAAAAAAAAAAAGAAAAAACTATTTATTTAGCAAATTGGGGCCTTCTACGGATAACTCAGATGTATTGCGGGTTGGCGCCACACACACACACACACACAGTATGATCATATCCTGATGTATAATACCGAAGTCGGAATGAAGACCTACAACATCACTGGCGGTGTTCCACAGGGATCAGTACTTGGTCCTTTGCTTTGGAATATCATGTATGACGCAGTACTCAAGCTACCAATGCCCGAGGGAGTGACTGTAGTGGGGTTCGCTGACGATGTTGCATTGGTTGTAATCGATAAACACCGGGAAGTTGTCACCCTAACATCGAATGTGGCTGTTGCCAGGATCCGTCAGTGGCTCTCAACGGTTGGATTACAATTAGCAGATCACAAGACAGAGGCGGTTCTTGTGAACAGCAGGAAAGCGAGGGAGATCGTTACCCTCACTGTGGGTGATCATGACATTTTGTCGCAGCCTTCTCTCAGGTATCTGGGTGTTCAGATTGATGCAAGGCTTCGGTTCGATGAACATCTTCGAATCGTGAGTGAAAAGTCTGCACGAGTGGTCAACGCCTTGGCTAGGATCATGCCGAACATCGGAGGACCTCGGCAGAGCCGACGAAGACTCCTGTCCAGTGTGGCTGTCTCTGCCATGCTCTACGCGGCTCCGATCTGGTTCCATGCCATGGAGACTAAATCATATGTATATCAAATGACTTCGGTTCACCGGAAATGCGCTCTACGGGTCGCTTGTGCATTTCGAACAGTTTCATATGATGCCGTGTGCGTCACAGCAGGGATGCCGCCTATCGATCTCTTAGCAAGTGAGAGAAGCGCGATATGCAGTGGTATTCGAGAACGTTGTGACGCTCACCGACCCAAGATCAGGAGGGCCGTGAAAAGCAAGACAACGGACAGATGGCAGAGACGATGGGATTCATCGACCAGTGGAAGATGGACTCATAATCTTATACCTAATATTGCAACGTGGATGGAAAGAAAGCATGGTGAGGTGGATCACTACCTGACTCAGCTATTAAGTGGCCATGGTTGTTTTCTAGCGTACCAGAGGCGCTTTGGAATTGTCGACAGTGCGTCATGTCCGACTTGCTAGTTCTTGGACGAGGATGTGGAGCATGTCTTCTTTGTCTGCCCATGCTTCCATGAAGATAGAAATGAGCTGAAGAAATCCCTTCGACAGCGTGTGACTCCAGAGAACATCGTTGGCTTGATGACTATCTCCCAGGCTAATTGGACGGCAGTGGCTGACTATGCTGCCACTGTTATACGGAAACTTCGTATGGCTGAGAAAATCAGACTTGATCAGTTGCGAAATGATATCTGAGTCGGACTTTTAGTCATTCTGCCCTACGCGATGTAGTACCTGACGGTGGTTCCGTGTAGGGTGTTTTGGAAGTCGGACGTAGGGTTTTAGTGAATAGTAGTCTTTTTTGACTGAGTCTCATATTACCAATTCCTTGGTATGCGTAAATGCATTTCCCCCGTCCTTAAAAAAAAAAAAACACACACACAGAATAAATATCGAAAAATCCGGCCTTATTCCTTGTCTATATCATAAAGGAACTACTGTGCAACATTTCAGCTTTCTAAGTACAAGAGTTTGGGCTGGGCGTTGATGAGTGGGTAGTCAGGACTTTACTTTTTATATAGGTAGATTATAGACGTTAAATTTTGCTTAATATTGAAAACAGATTAAATTAAAGACGAGGTTTAATGAAATAAAAAGATTATCAAAATCAGAGAAACGAGCTGATGAAATACTAAAAAAATTATGAAACAACATAAATGATGGAAGAATATTGTAAAGAAATAAAAAAAAAAAAACTCATAAAAAGCAAACATTCACAAAAATCCTTTACTTGGTGTTTATCAAGAATCGAGAAGATTGTGGTCCAGATCAATAAACTCTTCTGGCTCCAAACAGCAGAAATATCGCCGGAAAGTTAGAGATTCAAGCATGATTGATTGTATTCTAAAGTGGGATATAAGAAGGTTTGCCAGTAGCCCCAACTGACATCTAATTTCAACAAAATTTCTATCCATTTCGATCTGTACATGAGCAGAGAGTTAAAAAAAAAAGTTTTGCAAGTCGTCTGCCTCTGCAGAAGCCTTTGTTTTAAGTAAAGAACAGAATAATGAGCTTAAAACCGTCGGAATCGCTCATTAGAGCAATGGAAGAGAGTGATGTGCTCCGATGAGTATCGCTACAAACAATCGATGGAAAGCCGAAGATTTCGTATCAACGGAAAGAGAGTTTGGAAAGAACCTCATGAATTGCAGGACCCAACCTGCATTGTGTATTCAAGGATCGCAAGGGGCCTCGAAAATCTTTTCCATCAATTAATCAACACAGGTGCACGATATTTTGCTGCAAGAATGGCTATCTTTGGTATCTAAATGACATCAGAGACATCTCTTAGTGTTAGTAGGGAATCGAATACGTGCTATCATTCGCAATAAAGGAGACGCTACTCAGTGTTATTGAAGATTCGTAATTTTCTGGCAACTGAGTGTAGTATTTGTATTTTCGTATTAATGATTGCAAGGAATATTGTAATGGTAAAAGGAAAGGTCTGAGACTTCCAAAACTGAAATATAACTGGTGACTATTTTGAATTCGGCAGACTCATGAATTTAAATGATATTTACAAAAGTTCTGATTTGTTAATAATAAAAACGATGAATCACTATATTAATCTTCGTGTAAACATTCTTTGTGGGAGGATAGTGAAAATTGTTCTCCAATAATAATTTGAATTTTAGTTTAGATATGAAATATTAATAGTGAAATGTGATGTGAATAATGAAATGCAAGACCATTGTTTCAACAATAGTGCAGGGAAATACACGATTCAGGTCTTCTGTTAAAATGAAACCTGCTTTGTTGAATTTTTCGGAAGCTGTGATGGAAAACAGTAGTGTTAAGATTTGACTACTAGGAAAGTGTTAAAAGTTAGTCATAATTTTTAAAACAAAGTCAATCTAATGTAATCAATGCTACAGATTACTAAGATATAAAATATAAGATTGCAGCTTCTTATGCACACGATTAATAAAGTGTAAATATCCTGTGTGTGAAATATCCTGTGCTGTTTTCAGCTATTCCGTAGAGTCCAGTGAATATATCGAGCTCCAAGATAAACGATACTACCAAGAGGAGCAAGTACCTATTCCTTAAGTTAATGCGCGATGTTATTGGATTCCTGACTATCAATTAGAAGACAGACTATTCAGCTTTTGTTCCGGTAATCACGAATGGAACGTACGTACTTCACACATTATTGAATCTGGAAACTTAAGACTTTAGTTAGTTCAATTCCTGTTAATTGTAGTCATCTACAATCTAATTGTATAATTATATCCGATTATACAAAATTATTTTAATCGTATTACTAAATATAATTTAAACAGTTACACATCCTCAACTTTTTTTTATTATTTTTCTTTCTGCGCCAACTCTTATGTTACCTTAAGTTAAATATGTTATCACAAATAATAACATTCTTATAATTGAGGGAATATTTTCGGTCAATGAGCTTTTGCTTCTGATATTCCTTTTGTATACGAATTTCTGTAACCTAACGTGTAAGATTTGCAGAGATTCGCAGGAAGAAATTTTCAAATACAAAAGATATGTTACTTATAGACAATCTCAAAAAAAAAAAACCAATTCACAAGTTCAAAAGTTACTGGTGGGAAAAATATAGATTTGATGCATAGACATATTGATTTTAGGAGGCATAAAATAGGATAAAAACATCTCAGTTATTGGTTAAAAATAAACATTCAAAACACTTAAAATGCTCTTCATATTAATCATTGAAGTTCTCAAAGAACAACAATTCCCTCAGAGAGAAGAAAGTTTTATTTACATAAATTCAGCAGAAATATAAGTTAATTAAAGGAATTATTCTTGATGAAGGTTTTCGGAATGGGAAAACGAAACTTAAATCTTGTTTAAATACGGAATGAATTAGGGTGATGAGATAATGTGAGTGAAGAGAAGAAAGAAATGTCAATAACAAAAACGGAAAAAGACATCAATTAATTGAACAAGGACACAAGAGTGGGGGATGGAATTTACGAAAAGAAAAAAAGAAAAAACAGGACTAACAACCTAATTTGCCTCGATGAGTAATAAAGGGAGATTTGGGGTGTAAGGGAGGAGTTGGAGAGCTATTGAAATTTACCGACTGAAAATACAAAACACAGCGGAATGACTCCTACAGAATGCGGCAGAGATTCGTTCCACGCCCGCACCTCCTCTTTTAAAAACAAACAAAATTTCTTAATGAGGAGGTATTTTTGTCGAAGCGTTGTCCTCAACCGTCGGCCGAACACGCGTCTAAAAGTGGAGACAATTAAATTATTGGACAAACAAGCGAGCGCCTCTTTCCTAGCAATGCTCAGGACAACAGAAAGCACTTTCCACGAGTGACAACGTAAATGGAGACAGGGAAGCGGCGGCAACTGTTCCGAAGCAGACTGCCATTGGAGTCTCCATTTTCTTTGCGATGTGGTCTTCGCTTCTTTCATAGACCAACAAGACTGGCAATAAGTCAAAAGAAATAGATGTTTCTCAAGAAGAAAAACAACCAAAAAATAAAAAAAAAGTTCAAGCAATAACGGTGATGAAAAGAGCGAAGTTGACGTAAAGAGTGCAAATCCCGATTAACTTAAATGTCCCAATTTATGGAAAACTATATAAAATACAAAATTTTTTTATTTTATTTTATTTTAACTCCAATTTTTTTCAGCTATCTTGCGTTCTTTAGTTGATGTTACTTCAAATACAATATACAGTCGAACCCAACTTTTACATTCCCGCGAATAACGTTTTCTCGTCAATTACAACATTTTTCTCGGTCCCTTCAATTTTCTTATTATAATATATTTTCTCCCTGTATTTACGCTGTTGTAATATAAACTTCCCGCAATTTACGTTGTTTCCGCCAAAAGGAGTAAAAAAAAAAAAAAAAAAAGATGGCGCCCACGCGAAAACTTGAGCATAAAATGGCGACTACCAATGTAACTTTCGCCATAAATACGGCCAATTTATGCAGATTCAATGACATCAGGACAAAATACCGTATTTACACGAAGCTAATGCTCACCTTTAATATAGTCTCTCCTCTCCAACGTCCACCTATCACACTGCTTTGGGATTGCATCGAGTTGCAACTTCTTTCGGTGTAGGCTTGTTACCTCGTCTTGTTTCGTTTGAAATGTGTGTGTAGGCGTTGTATTTTGATATTTTAAAGTGATTAAACTAAAATATATGTAATTTTTTTTCTAAATTAAATATTTTTTTAATAATTTTTACTTATGATATAGTCCTCTGTGCTACAAAAGTTCCAAGCATTGATCACATATTCTTTGTATTGAACATTACAGTAGAACCTCATTATAACGGACCCTATTATAACGGACCCTATTATAACGGACGTCGCTTATAACGGACAGTTTTAAACAAATTTGTAATAATAATAAAGGATGCTTATTATTATCTGATGAGTTTTACATTTCCAACCATATGTGTTTGAAACTGTGTTTGCATATTATGAACACTTACAGCACCTCCGTCAGTTATTAACTGAAGAAATAAGAAACAAACAAACCCAGCAGAAAATAAATAAATTTTTTCAAGCCAATGAATGTAAGCGTTCAACATGAACCTGGACCTTCTTGTTCTGAAGATTAATGCAGTGTACATGTACACATCTTTTTCAATTCAACCTACTATGTTGAAGGCGTTTTTTATTTGATAAAAACTTTTTATAGCTAACTATTGTACTTTCATTGATGTACATCCTGCTGCATTACACCGCCATAAGAATTATTTGTTATAAACCGGACTTTCATTAAAATGGACAACCTTCAGCCCTTATTAGGCCGTTATAATGAGGTTCTACTGTATATCCTTAACGTTCTTGGTAAGCGGAAACCATTTCCCTTAATTTCCACAATTTCTCTGAATTTACATTATTTTCTTTCAGAATCTCTTGGAATGTGTAAAAGCGGGGCTCGACTGCATTTCATTGAGTTCTTATGCAGTTATCTGAAAGTTGTTCAAATATTTTAGATTAATAATAATTATAATGTTCATATTTTAAAATTCAAAAGGATACTAGAATTATTTTTGCAGAATAGCCAACATCATTTCTGCTAATTTTTGAAGTACAGATTATTATAGTTATATATGAATAGTATATACAGTATATGTGTGGTATACGATAAAATTCCTAGCAAACATAGAATTTTTACTTTTACCACTCCTGGAGTGGAGGGAAGGCAATCTACCTAATAGTTACTACGATAATTTTCAGTATTTATTTAATAGTTTGAATTAAGCACTGCATTACTTGCACTATTTTTAGAGGCAAATATTACCAATTATGTGAGACAACATGAACTTTTGTTTCAGGGAAATTATTCTGGTGATAGGGGGGGGGACCCCTTTCCCATATCTATAAAATAAATTAAAGAAAACAGCTAGAAAAGAATAGTGAAAAGTCAGATGAAAAAGAAAATAATTTGTTTATGGAATGAACGGGATGAAGGTTTTTGAAGAAATTTTTTTATTCGACCTATGCCCATCTTATTGTTTAAGATTTTTAAGATATTGTTTAAGATACTTTGATTTTCATTTAATTGTTAGCATTAATATCCGGGCTTAACAAGCTACACTGTTTAGTTCAAAAGTACATAGGAGGTATTCTAACTACTGAAAAGAAATAGCATTGAATACTTTAGGACATAACTATTTTATTGCTTTCTTGTGATTAAAATAGTAATTAAGTTAATGTGTGTGTGTGGTCGGTTCGCACCGAAGTGCGAGCTTCGTTGCCGAAGCATCCGTGCTCCAGGGAGCGCTAGTGTTCCCAAGACGGCGAACCCCTAGCAGACTCCCTAGAATTACAAGGGAAAGATACTGGGGTGGTTTCCCGTGGCCTTCCCCAGGACGCCATTAAGGAATGACGTCAGACCGAAGAGAAAGTGAAGAAGAGGCTACAACACAGGAAAGGAAATTTTTGAAACATCCATGCTCGCTACCGGGATTTGAACCCGGGCGCTGGCAGATTGATCTCACAACAGACCGACGCCTGAGACCGCTCGACCACACCAGCGCGGCAATTAAGTTAATAATAGCGCATATAATTTAAGGCAAAAGTTATAAGGCTACTGTTAAGTCCATTGGCAACTCGCTGTGTTATTCAGTTTGACTGACTGCAATTACGTACGTATGTAACTATCGCAGAGCATTATCTACATAGAAAGATGGAAAAAAAAAAACATTGCTTCGACATACGGACCGCTCTAAGTGGCCGTAAGTCCGGATCTGACCGTACGTTCAAAAACAACACGGGAAACAAAGGATTTTACTGTGAATTTTACTCCCAACGAATTAATGTAAATAAGATCGTTTGCATTAGAAGTATTCGAGGATGAAAATATATTTAGAAGCTAAATGAACATCAACTAAGAAAGTAAAATAACAATTAAAATATTTTAAAATCAAAAATTGGGAAACGATGAAATCCGACAAAACTTAAAGTGGAAAAAAAATGCTTTTTTTTTGTTTTTAATTTTCTACACTGATTTTCATGGAACTTGATTAATATCATTAATTTATGGGTCACTTTTTTTTATTTAATTGATCAATAAATTTTAATGCCACCATTTTAAACCACGTTTCATAAAAATCAGTTTAAAAAGAAGTGACACTGAAAGACCCTTCAAGAATAAAAAGAAAGTCCGTTTGCTAATTGTAAACAAATTCTTAACAAAATAAATATTAAAAATATAAATAGTTTTAAACTGGTAAACAATTAAAAACGGAATACATCTGTTTTATATTAGATGAACATCTTTAAGAAATAGTGACTTTCTTCTGATTTTTCCTTTTTTTCTCTGTAATGTTCTGAACATAAAGTATCGTGTTTTAAGATACGAGCTAAAAATACCGGCTTTTCGCTAGCCAGTCACCCACATTGATTTGTTGGTAAACAACTAATTTGGAATGGAACAAACAAGCCGAAAACATTTAGGGTTCTCGTTTGTCTATTGACTTCGAGATGATCTTTGACCTTGCTGATCTAAAAGATAGGCACAATGGAGCTTTGATATTACAAGCGAATGAGTTGTGAACTGGCCTTGAGTCCTGATACAAGGGTATCGTACAACGAGAAACAAGGGCCTATCAAAGGGGCCTTCACTGATGCTCCCTACGCACTCTCTCCCTTCCCATTCTTAAGAATCGGCTTTCAATGAAAATTCTTTCGTGATATTTTTAACATTCGAAAACCATCAATAAGAAACTTAACGTGAAACTGATACCAACAGACTTTCGCTATCGTTCTGCTTTACCTTCAAGAATTCCCTTCAAAATAGATGCCTGTTTTTACAAAGATTGTAATATATTACTGTACTACTACTGCGATTGTACTGCTTTTAAACCGCATAATTGCGCAAGCTCCTTCGTCACATCTTAAAGCTATGTAAAGAATGTTATTATTTGAAATACAAAAGCATTTCGGTTTGCTATCTATTATTTGTTGATCAGTTTTCCATTAATCCATCAAAGAAAAAGAGAAGTTATATAAAATAAAATACCGGTAATTATTATTAAGTGCTTTTATTCACATTGTTATTATTATTATTGGGAATATTTTATTGAAAAACAATAGTAATTATAATTCTACTTCCAAATTACCAAGTTATATTATTATTAAATTATTAATAAATTAGAATTTAGCATGTACTCTCAGTTTTAATTCTAATATTGTAATTCTTAACTCAAAATACCAGATATAATATATCTTATATTACGTAGAAACTTATATTTCCATTCAATTGCTGCTAAGGACCACCATTATTTGATTACTATTTTAATTTCCATGTTAATTTATCTTATCGTTTAATCTATGTATATTTATCTAATTCCTGATAAGAACTAGAGTAAATTTCTAATGGGACTTAAATGAGTTTTTGTTATTTTTCAAATAATAATGAAAATATTATAGTTTTTGTTATTATTATTATTATTATTAACAGAGAATCAAAGGAAAGAAAAGTTTGATGAAGGAAAACTCAATGAATATTTTTTTTTAATAGTAAGTTCTGGTTTATGCTTGTGAGAGAAAAAAGTTTACCTCTCTATTTTAAGCTTTTCAGTTATAACATAGCAAATTAATTAAGTATGTTTCCGAACTACAAATTCTTTTTAGCCACCAATTTGGGAGCTATTGTGATAGCGACCAAAATCGGTAGGTATTGCTTTTGTCCTGCCCGTTCGCCCGTGTCTGTCTTCCCCTAACAACTCCCGAAAGGAAGGTCGGATCGACAAACGGACTTCACCATCGTGTTCAGAGGCTCAAACCCAACATAGGAATTGGGTATTTTCAGGGGCCAACCTGAATGTACTGGATGTATGGATATACTGTAGAATGTTTGGTTTTGCTTAATAGTGGATCTTATAAGGTGAGGGGATTAGGATAAAAAATTAAGATAAAAATTAAAACTACGCTTTTACGATTTGTATTTTTGAAAAGAAATTTAATTGCAGATTTTCACCAAAATACTGCAATTTTGAAAAGTTATATTGAGATTTTTTTTTAGTTTGATGTAAATTTCATCTGAGATTCAGTTGAAGAATGTGTGTGTGTGGTCGGTTCGCACCGAAGTGCGAGCTTCGTTGCCGAAGCATCCGTGCTCCAGGGAGCGCTAGTGTTCCCAAGACGGCGAACCCCTAGCAGACTCCCTAGAATTACAAGGGAAAGATACTGGGGTGGTTTCCCGTGGCCTTCCCCAGGACGCCATTAAGGAATGACGTCAGACCGAAGAGAAAGTGAAGAAGAGGCTACAACACAGGAAAGGAAATTTTTGAAACATCCATGCTCGCTACCGGGATTTGAACCCGGGCGCTGGCACATTGATCTCACGACAGACCGACGCCTGAGACCGCTCGACCACACCAGCGCGGCTGAAGAATAGTACGACAAAAGTATTAGACCCGAAAAAATTACGCCCAATAATTGTACTATGAATCTTTTTAAGTAGTCCACTAATTTGGACTGGTTGAAAATTAATTGGTTTTACACAATTTACGAAAGTAATGCAGACTTCAATAATTTTTCTATTATTATTATTTATATTCAACACAAATTGTAATTTATAAGTAAATGAAAGTTTTATCATTTACATAATTCATTTACAAAACATTGTCAAAAATACACCCCACAAAATTTTAAGAATATAATTTAGATAACTTTTTATTACCTAAATTTCTTCCATTAAGTCTCCCAAAAACTAATTGATTAAGTTTTTGCGCTATAAATAATATCTGTAAATCAGAATTTGAGCAAGAAGAGACTGTCTGCTTTAATTCGTCTACCAATGGCAGTTATAACGCAAAATAACATTCTCTATACCACTGATGTAGATAAATAAGTATTAAATAATAATAACTTTGCGTTTACTGCATTAACTCTCTTTTGGCTTCTTGTATTATGTCACTGATCGATTTTCTTGTGATTTATATCATCTGAACGTGACATCAAGAGCTCATTCCAAACGAAGAATAGACTTTAGATGAACCTTCATTGATCGTAAAAGTCTCAATTTGTGTAAAATAAATTTCCTTTAGTAAATAACAATTTTAAGTTGCTCTTGGCAAAGTTTACTGGCATTCAATGAGGCAGAGATACATGACTCGTGCGTCATATCGTACATTGCAATGATTAGAAGCACGAGGCCCTTTTTTTTTTTGATGATTTTTGAGTAGATTTTCAAGATGCTAATTTTGTAGTTCAGAAAATCAAAAACTACGTCCAAAGTTGTTTTGAATATGAATGAATATAAACATCAAGTAGGCTGAGTAAAATACAAGTAAATAACTAATAGAAAGCAGTTGAAAAAACTCTCTATTAAAAGAGAATAATTTTAATTCGTCAGATTACAAATATGAAAACATTGTAGTGATTAACTTTCTGAACTGATGAAGGCTAATCATCGCAACGTTTTCATATTTGTAACCGATACTGTTTTAATAAGTTCTTTTTTTTTTCAACTGTGTTTTCTATTCATTATTTATGAATATAAACAGTTTAGATCGACCTACTTTCAAGTAATTTTGCAATGATGGTAAATGTATGTGATTTATCAATGATTTAAATTTATATTTTTGTTTTAGGCGTATGGCTTCCGCAGTTGCTAGCTCTTTTGCACCACGAGAGGGGAAGTGGGGGGGGGGGACTAGATTTATTCCCGCGGAAACGGAAGAAACAACAATCCAAGCCTCCGCCGAGATTCGAACCCAGGTTCGATACACCCCCGACTTGATCACAAAGCTATGCGGGAACGGCTATTGGTTTAGATAATAGAAACAAAGAAAAGGAACTACCCATAAATTATTCCAAAAATAACAAAACTTAAAATTTACAATATTTTTTGTATATTTCGGTTAGGTTAAACAGATTCAGCTAAACATAATTCCTATGAAATGCAATTCCTATTGACAAAATTCGCAATATTTCATCCTCAAACACATACACAGACATCCCTAATTAGACAATCTATCTTTGTTCTAGATAGCAAATGCCATGAATTTCCTTTGCAATCGGAACATGGTTATTTAGTACGTGCCCTGTCTTACATTTAGGTTTTATAAGGTTAAATGAATTACGATATAACTGCATTCCGTATACATATTGCTATACTTTCCGAAAATATTTTCTGTTTTTAATTACCTTTTATCTCTTATAAACGAAAATATTTCAGTAAAGAATATACTTTAGTTACGTTATCCATCGATTGTAAATTTTTAGGTAACGAAATAGAATGAACATTATCTATTGCAGAATAAGTTACAAAATAGGTTTTTTTTTTCTTTTATAGTTAGTAGTGATAACTAAAATTAATGTTAATTCATCATTACTAAAATATATCGTTAATGTTTTCTAGATTGTCTAGCGTTTTTGTTTGCTTTTAAAACAATCTAGAAAGAAAGCAAGCATTAATATCCTTGTTAACCACCTAACATAGAAACTAGAACTGGATATTAACAAAAATAGATCAGAAAAATATAAAATAAATTAAATAAAACAAAAATCACAATATCTGTACTGGAAGCATTTGTTAAACA
Source organism: Thereuonema tuberculata (assembly GCA_023159025.1). Lineage (NCBI taxonomy): Eukaryota > Metazoa > Arthropoda > Chilopoda > Scutigeromorpha > Scutigeridae > Thereuonema > Thereuonema tuberculata. Next base: position 34,513,941 of record JAFIDM010003189.1, on the reverse strand, counting down.
CAAATTCCTTTATTTATTTGTGTTTATTAATAATTCAAATGTGCAGTTTGAATTTTTTATGCTTTAAAAAAATTCATTGAAGTCGTCACAATGCTGGCACATGAATTTTCTCATTAATTTTTCATTAGCGAGTTTTTAATTGTTCATTTTTTCTTTTGAGGCACCACTGCTTTTCCGATGACAAATTCGTTTATTTTGAACAAGAATTGTTGCCCGCCATTTTAACAAGAAAGAGTTAATACTTTCAGTTTGATGTCATTTAAAAAAAAAAATAGGAATTCAAACAGAAGATTAAGGAGATATAAAATAAATTGGATTGTGTTATGCATCATTTGACCATGTGCCAAAATTCGATTTTGAGGTATTCGCATAAATGCAATAGCCGATAACTAAAAAACAAATAAATTCTTCTTACTAATATTTAACACAACACTTTAATACTCAAAACACTATATCCGACGAAGAATAATGATTTAAGTCTTCGAAATATCCTCGGATATGGAGTTTTGAGTATTAAAGTGTTGCAATAGCTGATGTTTTAATTCACATTTTTTCATGGAATGAAGTGTTATATTTCAATATGAAATGTACCGCACATGACGACGTATGAATTTCGAATCAAATGACTGCGACAAAGGTCGTTAATCATATGATGCAAATCTTACTCGTTACGATTAGTCGATTGGCTTTTATTCAAAATTAATTTTCCGCAGAATTTTGCTGAGATAGCAAGCAGGAACAATTTTTATAAAGAGTTTACACCGTTAGTTAGTAGATGGAGCAATAATCTAAAAAAAAATCTATTTTGGCGCTTGGTCAAATGGCGCCTAACACCCAGTGCTAACACCATCCAATCATAATAAGGAAAATATCATCCAATTTTCAAATTGTATCTATCTTCGATAAATTTCAAAACTATTAATGTTATAACCAATTCTCAATTTTACTATTTATTTATCCGTTAACCTTCTCAATCTTAACACTTCCATTTCAAAACTTTTTTTTTTAAACATAACGAGTTTTTGACGAGAAAAATATCGACGAGGGGAATCTTAACTGCTAGTAAATCATCTTCCTTTGATTAATCAATGCTCTATTGTGTGGTTGTTTACTAAGCTCTCAAAGATTTTCAGTGAAGGATAAAACAAAGAAAAGCTCGTGTATTTAGCCGCAGTTGATTCAAAGCAAAATGTCTAAGAAGTGTTCTGAAAGTGTAATTTTCATTAATTAAAAAAACTAAATAACTAATTAATGAAAAAAACTAAATAATTAAGCGTTTCAAGATACAAATATTGTTAGAGATAATGAATTATCTTAATCAAGTATCTAATAAATACAAATTACGTTGTCAGACTTATTTTCCTTAATTTTTTAATAAATCAAAAAATAATCAATTCAAATAGTAATATGAAAGGTAATTTTATTACCTAACAATGGTCAAAATTTCGACCTTGCTAAATCATTTATCATTTGTTAATTTTTTGTGAAAAAAAACCCTCAATAAATAGATAAAAACGACGGCTGATGAGTCTTAAAAAGGACGAAACGGTCCGTCCCAGTCTCTTCCCGGTGACAGCTCTGGGTGCGAATTCCTTTCTTTAGCGTTGTGCCGCCGTTTTTTACCTATTTCTTGATCTAATCAGGCACGTTAAATTTCTCTTCATTTTAAAACCCTCAATAATTCAGCAATTATTAATTAATGTAAAAAGGCCTGATAAAGCAGTTAAAAGAAATAAAACTGCGAAATATAGCAATGAAAAGAAGAGGATTTCAATAAAAACATGGAGCCAACACACAGTCTAAGAAGAATAAAATTTAGAAAATTAAAACAAATATGAACAATTAAAATCAGACTAGTTTCGCTCCGTCTAGGCGTAGCATCTTCAGTGAATGAGGATAGAGTGGCGATCCAGTCTCTTTTTGTAGGCGAAGAACACGGTAATAACCAATGGAAGCTTGGTCTCTCGGACCAATTGTCGAGAATTTGCAAATAGCTACTTTGAATGTAGCGCACACTTGCGCGCTTAGTGGAGATCGTCCGAACAAGTCCTGGCGAAGATCGGGACAAGCACATGTGTGTTGATAAACACACGTTAAACCCTTTTAGAAGAGGATGTATCTTATATCATTTTTAGTATTTACCAATATATTTTTTTAAATATTAAAAAGATTTTAACGTGTGTGTTTTTTTATACTTTATCTTGATCTTGCTGATGATGGGGAATATGTTCCCCGAAACTGTCCTGTCCTAGGAACATTTCAATGTATAGTACATTTTTAGCATCTTTTATTTAAATCTTTTTTAAATGAATTGATTTATGTGTGGTCCTATCTGTTTAAATATTAGAATATTAATTAATGATTATTAATTAATTATTAATTGTACTGAACTGAAATTTATTAATTGTAATTACAAAACCGAATTAAGTATTTAATTTGCAATCTATATCAAATTTATGTGGACCATTGTTGTAGGGTTGTAATGACATGTGCTTTATATTAAATCTTTGCAGCAACAATGGAAAATGCTAATTAAAATTCATTGCTGTACTAATAGGCCGTTAAAGTGGTGTTGTCACAAATCACATGTCTATAACAACAGTTTAAACCACGTGTTGTTATAGACGTTTTAGAAAGTACTGAGTACTAAAGCAAGCGCTTGTGTCGTGGTTTTTCTCTTAGACTACTTCCCAAAAAAATTACCGTACATCTGAAAGCAGTTTTAAGAGTTCAAAAGAGCACATCGTAGTAATTTTCTCCCATATTGTTGGAAAAAATTTAATTTCAGGTTTGTATTGGCATACCACATTACATCCGATCACGAGAGCTGTTAATTTATATATTAGCCAACAAAAAAAACAAAAACAAAAAAAATTATTTCTGCAGTCTTACTTAAGAAATGAATCTTACTTTAGTACGTGAAATGAGGACTTAAGTTTTTGAAAATTAAGCAACTTCAATGCGCAAAACAAACAACGCCAAAGATATGCAGTAATACAGTTTGAACATAAAATATAGACAACACACTTTGAAATTACTAGTGCTAAAATTTAAAATATTAAAATGTTACATGTTCCGGCAGTACTTCCATCGTTCATCATCGGACCCGGATACAATAATAACGTAACAAACTAAACCCACAATTCCTTAAACAAACGGCCCAAGCGTAGTAAAACCAGACAAAACCATAAAAACCAGACGTAGAAAAACTCAAAACTTCAAAAATATATATAAAATAAAAAATATTTAAAAAATTATATCCATAGTGACAAAGTTTTTCTTTCTTTTTTCACTCATAATGAATACGCGGAAACGAATTTAGTTATTAAAAAAAAAATAATAATAGTTACACTGCAACCATTTACCATCAGTTATTCTAACATCCTTAATAATAATTATAAAAGGGAAAATCTGTAAGTTTGTTTGTTGGTTTGTCATTGAATCACGCCTCAACGTCCCAACGGATCTGAAGGAAATTGTGCATGCACGTAGTCTAGGACACGGAGAAGGATATAGACTAATTTTCATCCCGTTCGATCAAGTTCTTCCACAATAAAAACAGCCTCCTCCCAGCCCAAATCTGAGTGAAACAATTAGCAAACCTCCAGGGAGAGCATTATAAACGAGATTCTAGGAAGCATCGTGTTCCTTCATTTTCTCAACGACTCCCAACAAGGGATGACTTCTTTTTAAAGGTAGGGGGGGTCCTAATTTTCTTGATAATGGAACCTAGGAAATAGGGGTTCCGAAACGTACCTCCGGATTTTATTGTATTTAAATTGTTATTTTCATTTTTTAAATATTTTTTTTTTCCAACTTTCACTTTGAATTTGTGCCGTAATAGTTGACTTTTTTATCTTCATCATAACGGCACGTTAAATTTTTACTTGTCAATTAGCAAACCTGTCGGTCACGACAGATGTAGGTCACGCAGTTTTAAATCGCGCTAAATTTGACTGACAATGAGTGCATTTAAGGAGATTGTTTGCAGGCGCGGACCACGATTAACTCAGGAGTTACCTGATTCTTCTACAAGGCGATTTAAACGGTCAAAATTATAGAATTTTCTTAAAGTTTAAATTACAAAACTTGAAGCAGCTTATATCTTTATACGATTTGTAGTTATTTGTTTTAAAAAAGGTTTGAAACCGTGAAAAGACTAAAACCCACTAATAAGATAACTGTTCAATTATAGTTGATTTGAGCCTGGGACTTATCTCAAATTGGAGCCAAGGAAGATTATTATTCACAGTCAGGCCAGAAAGGCACTGTTAATAGAAATACAGAAATCCATTAAAGTTATTTTTTTTTTTTTTTTTTTTTTATTGTGAACATCTTTGGATTCTCTTTCACTCTCCTCACGGGAAGACAGATTTACGAGGAAAAAATAAAAAATAAAATACGTACAAGGAAATTAGGATTACTGCTAGAATAAGCAGAAAGGATTTTTTTTCCTTAATCCTCTTTCCCCGAAACCTGGAGTCTTGAGACTTTAATTAACCAACCAAAAGCCCAGTTCTAATTAATTTCGGTGTCGGTTATATTATCAGTACTACCTCAAACTCAGAAGATCTTAGATTACTTTCTAGCAATTCCTATTTACCTTAGAAGGCTTAAATTCAAGATTTCAAATAAGACGAAATTAAATATTAATTTATTTTTTTTTTACAAAATTAAAAAAAAAAAAAAGCTGGAATTACAGTTTGAATGCTTTCTTATTGACAATTGCCGTTGTTGATAATTAGTTTGATTTAGCATTTGATTGTTATTCACAAAAATGTAATTTCGAAATAATTGAAAAATACAGTTGTGAGGATTCTTTTTAGAATGTATAGAAATACAAATACAAATGTAGAGTTTTTCAATGACTACAAATTTTACAATGCATTATAATTTCGCACTCGTAATGCATACATTAAATTTCTTTGTTCTTTACCGTAAACAGCGTAACAATGTAAAGAACGCAACATACTTATGTTCTGTACTGGTATCAACGGACGAGGAATAAATCATACCTGAAGAAGGCTGGAGAATCTTACAGCTGAAATATAGTTTATTAAATATTAATAGTAAAAATAAAGGCTGCTAGTATATTAAATACGTCTACGGCATATTTAACATGCTAGCAGCCTTTATTTTTACTAATGTAAAAATGTTAGCACCAAACTACTTCTACTAGCTTCATTCAACGGACTCCTCTAAATTTCTCACCTTCAAATGACACAGTGACCGCTTTTAAAATTGGCGTTCCTTTTGAATTGGCACAATCTGGAAATACGTAGATGATTCATAAGTGGAATCTTAACAAAACGGTGATTACCTTATGAAAATGGGAACTACTGTTACTATTCCTGACTTCACGGATTTTGTCAACTTATTCCGAAGATGAACAAATTCTTATGGAGCTCTTTTACATTCTTATAAGCTTCATTAAGTTAACAAAGAAAGGGCCATGACTATGAAACTACTTGTAATATAGAAAATGCAATGTACGTAATCCTAACTAATGTATATTTTAGAAAGTTTGTCTGTTTTCGATATATAAAATAAACTACAGAAAGATGTGAAGCCATCTTGAAGCTTTACTACAATATTACAGTAATTAATAGCTCAAAATAACAATGTTTCTTTATACAACAGACATCATCTTCCTCAAAAATATACTGTAAAATATATTAATAAATTTTCGGAAATTTTTCTTCTTTCCTTTTTCAAGTTATATCAAACAATAAATTAAATATCGAGATGTCACATATCAAACATACACCCTGGATATAATTGAAACCAACAATATCTTACTTATTATTAACATTATTATTCTTACAATCTATTGCTACTACATCTAATCCTTCCTACAATTATTTAAATTCTTCAAATTTTACCAATGTTTTATTATTTATACATGATTTTACCATATCTTTTACCAAATTTTCTTTTCCAACTTCTATGCCATCATTAGGATTAATATTATCATTTTTTGTGTTTCTTAAAACCAAGCTTTCTATAATTTTCCTTGTTTTAACATCTTTTTCCATATATAATAATTTAACTTCATCACTAATGCTATGTCCCAATTCACAGCAATGCTCAGCTAATTCAGACTTATCACCTTGCTTTTTCTTAATATACAGGGTGGGCAAAATAAAAGAGGCCCCGGAAAAAAAGGACAGAGTCCACTATCGCAAGGGAGATTGGGTTGGTTGAACCTATTCTTCTCACAAGGGAGACAGCGTCGGTCGGATCCAACAGAAAACGATAGGGGGGAAATTGGACAGTTCCACAGGTAACAATGTATCAATTATTGACAATAGGACTGACCCTTGTTAATGAA
>JAFIDM010003189.1:34483959-34507210 GCA_023159025.1 Thereuonema tuberculata | reverse complement strand
AAAAAAAGACATTGATTTAACTTTTGAATACACTAATAAATTAAAAAATTATTTAATTTGTAATATAATATAAAATGAAAACAAATATAATATGGATGTAATTTACAAATTAGAATGTTTGAATTGTGGAAATTTTTATGTTGGAGAAAGTAAAAGAACGTTCGAGAGGGGGTTCTGGAACATATATATCTTAAGAAAAAGCAAGGTGATAAGTCTGAATTTTATTTAAATAAAGAACTATTATTCTTTCCTTATTATTTTGGTCAAATTCTGTAATTTTGAGGGTAGTCTACCATATTCTTTTATGGTATGAAAAATTTCTTCATAACCATTTTTCTTTAGTATGATTTTCATTTCATCTAATTCATTTTTAAATTCATTATCCGAGCTTGAGGTTCTATCAATTCTATTAATATAGTTTTCAATTATATTCTTTTTATGTGCATACTATGTCCTGACCTAAAATTAATAATGTGGTCACTCTGTGATTCTTTCCTGTAATGCCTTAAAAATAAATTATTATTTTTTTTTAATCAAACAAACATTAAGTAGTTTAATTTTTCATTAGTCTCATTTCCATTTTAAAATTTATATTTATATTTTTCTCATTAATAATCTTAAAAAAAATTGGAATTATCGAATAGTATCATACCATATTATCAGTATGTCGTCAGCGTATCTGAAATAGTCTAAATTAAATTTAGTTTCTTTCAATAATTCAAACTCAACAAAATTCATATATATAACTTACATAAGCTCCCCGATAGCAGTGAACCCATTGGCAAACCTCTCACTTGCTTGAAAATTTCATTTCCATATTTAAAGAAGGTATTACTACAAATAGTCCACTAATAAAAGCACTTATGTAATAAAAATTTAAAAATAAAAGTTAAAATACCGCAACGTTTCGAATCTTCAACGTGTCCTAAGATTCATTTTCAAGCGTGCCCCTGTTTAAAACATCCTCCTGGCCAGAATTCTTTAATATCTCTTCTTTTATAAAGTATTACTACTTATAAATCTGATTAACTATTTCATATCCTATCTTATACTCCTATTAAATTAGATTAAAAAACTCCATCTTCGGATAAATTTCATTTTATTAATGGTGATATTTCGCGGAAATATCATCTTTCCGCTTTTTCAAACCTTTTTAAACAACAAAGAGTAACTTCCATTACATTTACTGGAATGTATAATACAGACATATTATGTTACAACTATGTTGTCTATCTTGTATTTTAATAAACATCCTTATTTTCGTAAGCAAACTTTCCATGATTAGTAACGTCTCTTCAACCGGAATGTTTGTGTACATACTATCAATGTCTAAAGAGAACAAGTAAAATTTCTTATCATCAAAATACAAGTGTTTTAATATCTGTTCTAAATCTTTACTGTTTTTAATCAAAACATCTTCACTTTGAAGTTTAAAGTTTTTTTATCAATTTGTTCACAAATCTAGCTAAATTTTTAGCTACAGGTCTAACTGGGTACCCTCTTTATGCGTTTTGATTCTTCCATCTAATGTTGGAGTTTTACATGCTTCTTCTAAGATTTCATCTTTTTGTTGAAAACTTTATTGTTCCTTGCTCATATAATTTTCTTGCAGTCATCTTAACTTTGGTGAATTTTAACGTGTGCTTTTGGTGATTAAAAATAAATGACTCCGACACACAAAATAAAGACTAAAAAGGTTAAAAAAAAGGATGATCCTGATGCGTATTCAAGTTCTTCCAATTTCATTCTGCGCAGTTTCACCATTGGTCTCGTATTCATCACCTCTCATTGGTTCAACGTCAACTAGTATAATTTTAATATTAATTCTTGTCGGTACCATGTTTTAATGCGTAAAATCTTTTTAATCTTTTTGTGTGTCGGTGTCATTTATCTTTAATCACCAAATGCACATGTTAAAATTCACCATTTTGATGTTCAAAATCGCCATTATTTTATTATTCATAATGTTCTTCCATACAATTTCTGACTGTCAGCAATATCAAGTCAATCAATTCTTCAGAAGTCAAAAGAAGAATGCCAAATTATTCCACCCATCGAATCTGCGCTTAATAGATTATCTAATTATACGGTTTCTCCCCATTTACGTTCCACCACAGGTAACGTTATTCGAAGCGCACTAAGTTCACCAAAGCCACAGCATATTCATCCTTTGGAAATAGAAAGGTTAGAAGAAATTAAAAAACGGAGATTTAAAGATCGTAACAGCCGATAGAAGGGGTGATACGGTTATAATGAACGTTCACCAGTACAGAGACATGGGTCTCAGTTTCTTGGAATCAACCCCGGAATTAATTTCTTTTCGTCCAACGATAAATCAGTTCTTAATTATGACAAAAAAATTTTTAGTCAATTGGCGTTTAATGGCCACCTACCTCCTAAGATGATCGACAAACTCAAAGACAGTTCCTACGCAATTCCGAGGTTGTGTCTGCTCCCTAAGATTCACAAGAAAAAAATTGTCAACGTAATTTTTCAAGCACGTCCATTGTTAATTGTGATAACTCGGCCGTAAAAGAGCTATCAAATATCATTTATTCCACACTTTCAGTTCAAAACGTTTTTTCTGCATCCTCCATTCCCAGCAGTACAGCAACAAATTACGTAACTTACAATTGCAATCCGAATTTTCTTTCTTTTTGTTGAATGTCCAAGCCCTGTTTACCACAATATCATTTGAATTAATAGCTAAATCAATTGAACACTTAATTTTCAAATCCCACAACAATTTTTTGCATAAAGAAGTTTTCCAAACTACTGTACCTCTTAATAAAGCTCTTTTCAGTTTACAGTTTTTTTTCATTTGAAAGTAAATTCTTTAGACAAACTCTAGGTTTGTTTATGGGTTTATCCTCTTCTGCCCGCTTTCTGAAATAGTTATGACGTATATTGAAGATACAGCGTTCCATATTTACAGTGAGGTAGAGCTCCATATTTCCCCATTACTGTAGATATGTTGATGATCTTTTATTTTATGCAGATTCTTCGATACAAGAAGGCATAATGATTATTATCATCAATGACATTCAGTTTGACATTAAGTTTAAGTTGAAAAAGGAGGAATCCAATTCCATTCCCTTTCTTGATCTTTTAATAACCCGGAAACAGAATAGCATTTTAACTTCAGTTTACCGTAAGCCAACTAATCATGGAATCATCCTCAATTACTTATCATATTGCCCCAATTCCTTTAAAATAAATACTATTCCTATGACCATTAATAAAGCTTTCAATCTATGTAATAACCAAGACAAAATAGAAATAATTCGCTCCATACTTCTCAATAATAATTATCCCGCTGCGTTTATAGATAAACAGATTCATTACGCCACTCTAAAGCACAACATAAACGATTCAGTAAATAATTCTAAACCAGATAATTTTATCTCTATCCCATATCACCCTCAATTATTTTCGGCCTTAAAACGTATCTTAAAACCTCTTCACATGACCCTAACTTCACAATGTTCCAATACTATTCGCCAAATAGTCCAACCAAAAAATGTTTCCCCTTCACCATTGCTCTCAACGGGTATTGTTTACTCCATCCAGTGCAACAATACTTGTACTTACATAGGAGAAACTAGACAGACGCTCCATAAACGACTATCCCAGCAGGCCAATTCAATTAAAAACAAAGATTTCAATTATTCTACCGTTACACGTACACATCAGACCAATCATTCCATTAATTTCACCAATCCCTCCATATTGTGTAAAGAGCCCAATCATTTTATCAGTAAGTGTAAGGAATCAGTTCTTATTCTTACTTCACCCACTTAGTACAATGAAACCATCTCAGTTCAAACAATAGTCGAATATGGGGTTTCAAAAAATCTACACACTCCAACGTTAACTCACCACCTTAACTTCAAATTCAAATCCTCATAGTCAACCAATATTTTACCCCAATTGCCCTTTATATTATTTCTTATAATTTTATTTTATTATTTCTTGGTTTTTTTTTTGGTTTTGTTTTGTCGCTAAATACACATGTATACATGCGTATATATATATAGTTTTCTAGGTTTTGATCGACAGCTTCAAGTCTTCGCAATAATTCAGATGACATCATTCAGATGCGTTTTTGACATGCACCTTATCAACTTCAAGTCCTCCTGAAAATTCTGATGACAGCATCCTGATGCGTATTCAAGTTCTTCCAATTTCATTCTGCGCAGTTTCACCATTGGTCCCTTATTCATCCCCTCTCATTGGTTCAACGCGAGCTTGTATAATTTTAATATTAATTGTGATCGAATCAGATTTTGTATTTAAGAGCTTGTAATTATATTGTTCATTTAGTTGAGAACGCCCTGTTTAAAGGTGCGAAACCGGTCCTGTACCATGTTTTAATGTGTAAAACCTTTTTAATCTTTATTTTGTGTGTCGACGTCATTTATTTTTAATCATCTTAACTTAGTTAAACAATTTTATTGTGGGGTCTTTATCCATTTTTTCGTAATTTTTTCGTCCATCACTAACCAATTGATCTAATTTTCGCACATATACTTCTTTATTCATAATTACCAAATAATTACCTTTGTCCGATTTTGTGTAAATCATTATCTTTACCCATCTTATTTACAATTTTCAGTTCTTCAAGTTCATATCTATCTTTTTATAATTAGTATCTTTTTATACTAATTTCATTAAGGAATTCTTCTTTCTGTTTTTTGTTCTAACTTTTCTGATGTTACTTGCAAATTAGCTACTGTCCCAGCATTCTTCTTTGTCGTATACAAACTCTAGTCCTTTATTTAACAGTTCTAATTCCTTAATGTTAAACTTTCTGTTACTAAGGTTTACTATATACTTCTTATCCTCTAGAATTTTTTTCCTTTTTAATCTTCTTTAATTTCTTATCTTTTACCTTATGTTTAATATTTACACATTTTTCATGCTTTCACAGGCAGATGCAAAATCATGTCTCTGTGAAATTTGTGAAAAAGCATTTTCAAGAAAGCATAATTTAGATGTTTCTTTATGTTGTTCGAGACCTTTATTCTGGTGTTAACTTCAGAAAAGGATAAAATTTCTTGTTTATTTCTGCAGAGCATATCGGGAACCTGCTTGGATAGCATTCTACTAAGGTGTTCGATAGATCTTACTCCATTTAGCTTCATATGACAACACTCAGCGGGGACAACCCAATCAAATCTGAAACTGTATAAAACATTTTTTTAATTACGTACTTTCTTTCTTGTTAGTATCTCACAGAAACTCCTAGAAATTGCATCTTAAATTCAAAGTTGCTCCAAGAATTGAAATCAAGTTTCTTGCTAAGCCCAGCTATATCTTTTTCTCTTAAGGGCTGATTTTATTACAGATCTTTTTTTTTTTGCTACATGTGCGATTTCTCTCTAAGTTTTTAACAGGATCTCGGGAGTATTTGCCGAGGTCAAACGGATTGAGGGGGAGGTCAGTTAAGGGCAGGAGGGGGAGTTTTCCCCAAGTGACATGAAGAGAAGCGTCACCGTGCACAGCGTTGACATTCCAGCTGAAGCTAAAACGGGCACTTTTTCTGAATACAATTTTCACCTCCGGCGACAACGTGGCCTGCGTCACGATGCGAAAGAAAGAAGAAGAGAAGGATGCGGAAGTTGAGAGGAAGATTTAGGAGAAAAGAAAAGAGAAAAGGAAGTGATAAGAAGCGTTCCTTCCAAAAATGAAAAGAAGCTGAATATAGCTACGCTTGATGAGATCTTAGAAATAATGGACTAGTCTTTTAATAAAAAGAAACTAAAACTATAACGAGCCATTGCCAAAAAAATAAGCAATTCATAAGCTTAGAATTATAACAGTTATTACGATTTATTCTATTTCTTAAAATTATTGTGCAAAAATTAATATATTTGGCAATTTGCAAGTAACCAACTGCAGAATATGATTTTTAAAACATTTATTAAAATAGACATTAATAAAAATTTAAAATAAAAACAAATGAATGTCATTTTTTAAGGGCGTAAATTTAATAAATTTAAGGCCAACCTATAATAATAAAAAAAAAAGAAAGTACATTAACGTCAAGAAAAATTTTAAAAAATGGCACTCTAGAAAAAAAGAAAACTTAATACAATGAATAAAATGGCATCATTTATTTATATATTTTTTTTCGTAACTGATAGTTAACTGGTGGTGAATGTTTTTGATAAATCAAAATTATATAGCACACTAATCATAAGCGATATGTTTAGTAAACCCCGTTTAAAGTAGGTCTGTGTGCTTGTAAACTAAACTCAAAAGAAAATTTAAGTTCTGCAGTGCAATTGAACAAATACTATCAGTTGTTTTTCAGTTAAATAGTTGATTTAGACTTTACATCCAATGTCAAGATAGATAGCAATTTAAAACTAGACTTTCTGAGATATTTAACAAAAAGATCGAACAAACGAAATGCACAAATATCCGACTCAAAATTGTTACATTTAAATTCAAGCTTGAGTTAATTTACAAAAGTTGACAAATTTTTATTATCGAGCCCCTTTCTTTTACTGAAGAAAACATCATAATGGTTAAAATTGGTTTTAGTTAATAAAGGTTTGCTGTTTTTAATGATTAATTAATAACTCTGAATAGGCCTACAAATTGTGAGCGATAAGTGAAAGTTTGAAAGTTATTTATCCAATAATAGTTTCATTTCGCAAGAATAAATACGAAATGTGAATAGTGATCTTTATTTCAACAATTATTTGATGAACAGTGCTTTGATGAATGAGCATTGTTGAAATAGATTTATAGATTCTGAAACCTCAATCAACGAGTGCGGTTGTGATCGCTTAAAGTTAAGCCGCTTAATTGTTACGTGAAAATAGTTATTTAACTTTATTTTAAAGCATATCTAAATTCTGTCATGTTTTTGTCTACTTGACAAGGGCTACTGAACCGTAATGGCCGAAACGTTGTAATTTTATTGAAAATATTTATTTTTAAAGAAATTTAGTGTGTGTCCTGTTTTTATACTTTAAGAATCATCAACGCACGTAAAATTCAACTTAAACATTATGTTGTCTACCTTGTTTAAATATTGTGATAAACAGCTACGGAAGAAAATAAGGAGTGGATAGTCACAAGAAGATAGCAGCAAATGAAGCAGCCATTATTTTCAATAGACTTAGCAGAAAATGTCAACTTATCCCTCCAGGCTGCCGAATAAGAATGACCGAATTTCATCGAAATATTTCCCAAGATGTTCTCAGATTGAAGAAGAAGTTTATAATCAATAGAATCAACGCCTCACAAAAAAAGAAAAAAATCCTAATTAAGAAACTACAAGCTTATTTACTCATTAACTATCTATAAAAATATTTATCCAAGCCACAATTACAATCACGTTATTATAATCTGGTACAAAAAAATATGATCACAAGTTTGATTACTACAAAAAGAAACGTGTTGTAAATTAGCCTAGCGCAGTCTAAAAAAATGGGAACGGTACAACCGAAGAGAGATGGATCGGTAATCAACCTTCGAAGATTCAGGTTACAAATGCACAAGAAACCCTCTTAGAAATAGGTACGAACTTATTTATCTAACAAATTAAATATTCCTAGGTTTGTTGCTGAAACCGAAAAAGCTATTAAATGAATAACAGAGGGGGAAGCAGATATCAGAAAGGATATTAGAAAAATTATCCACACTAAATTAAATGTTACAAGCAATATTTCTCCATTGGAATGGCAAGGATTAAAGACTTAAAGAAGAATTCAAAGTTATTAATAACTAAAGCAGATAAAGGCGGGCAACAGTGCTATTAGATAAGGAATATTATGACAGAATGCTTGATCAACATACATATTTCGGAAACGATAGGGCATTCAAAAACAAATCTCACTCAGGAAGAAACTACTAAATTTATTAAAGCTTCCGTTATAAAATTAAGTAAACAGCAATTATTAGATAAACAAAATAAGTGCAACATTCTTAGAAAAATAATTAGCATTCCACCTATTACAGTCCTTCCAAAAACCCATAAAGAAAAAAATAAAAATGGTCGATACAAAAAAAGACCTATAATTAATTGCAGAAACACAGCTATTTAAGAATTGAGTAAAATTATTTTTGGCATTCTCAAACAGTTTGTGGGACCAGGAATAGGACACGTAAAGAATGGACAGGAATTTGTTTCCTCCATTACATTGTCACCGCAAAAGTGGAACGAAGTAAAAATCATTTCACTTGATGTTCAAAACCTATTCACATGAATCAGTTCACAAACAGTTATTATAGCCATGGAACATATGGAACAAAAAAATTACATAAATGAAGATCAATTAAAACAAATTTTGGTATTAAAAATTTGTTCGACATCCACCACTTCACAGTTAATAACACAATTTACAAACAGTTCAAAAGTTTATTTATGGGGCTCAGTAGCTCTGGAATAATTGCAGATACTGTTATGCAGTATGTTGAAGAAACTTTTTTTCTACAATCAACAATGAACGTATCATTTTACAATAGGTATGTGGACGATTTACTGATAATAGTTGAAAATAACCAGAAAAAAGAGGTTCTCAAACAATTTAACAGCATCAATGAAGACATCCAGTTTGTTATGGAACAAAGAACAATACCTTTCCTTGATGTCTCTGTTCGTAGGAGACTTCCTTCCATTGTTACTATAGTTCATAGAAAACAATCCAGTGGAAAATGTGCTCCATTTTCATTCAAATGTCCCCCCGTTCGCAGAAAGTTAATATACTATCTAAGATGGTTTTGAGAGCTTTTAAATACTGTACTGAATTTCAAGAATTTACCCAGGAACTTAAAATTTGATAACTATTTATGATACAAATTTGGAACTATTTGATAAGGGCCATTGAACCATAATGGCCGAAACATTATATTGTAATGTTATTTATTTTTAACGAAATTTAGTGTGTGTGTGTGTGTGTGTGTGTGTCCCTGTTTATACTTGAAGAAAGTTAAATATCTGTTTGATAAAATATGTAATCGACGACACTGATTACAAAGACAGTTAATCAATGAATGCAGCTTCTTATAATGACCAAAGTTATATGTTTGTTTGTGTGTTAAGTTTAAGAAGTTTCCAATCACTCTGTAGAATCCTGAGAACCCTTGATTTCGACAAGTTCCTGTATGGTCGACGCAGTAACCGTGCTTATACAGTATTGGGAGTTGAAGTTATTAGTTGGATTCCTAATATCCAACTGAAGACGATGAATTTAATCATTAATCAAGTTATTTACATATATAGTTATTTATATATATCTTCGGAACACTTTGCTGCCATTATAAGATCAAGAGACGTAAGACAAGTCAATTAAATTCATATACATTCGATTTAGAAGTAACTGTATCTAGTTAATTGATTAGTGAAGATACTTTTCAATATTTATACGTTCTCTTCTAACCACGAGTTATCTTCAGATTGCATTATCTCTGCTATCCATTATTTTAAGTATAAGATATCACATAAATGAAAGAGAATTCTTAACCGCAATACTTAATACGTTGAAATGTATACTCAACACTGTCTGAATAACAATACAGTAGCTAGATATTGTGGTTAGTTCCTACAGTGATAATGGATTCAGTTTAGGCGCTGGACTACGAATTGGAAGAGTCTGATGTTCAATTCCACGTAGGTTATATTAAATAACAGCTTTTGTAGATTATGTTTCGTCGTGAGGGCAAATATCTTTTTGAGGTACCATAGTAATTACTAACCTATTTTACATTTCCATATATTGGTTCAACTTCAGTTTAAGGAATATGAAGGGATTCACAGTTGACAAACCAATACTATTCGATTCTTCTCATTTCATTTTCTTCTATCGTTTATCATTGCAGCTTCAGTATTAATCCATCTTCTATTTCTACAACAAATATGCTCAAGAAACCCTCTGGAATTGACCGAAATTCTGACAAAATTTCTTTTCACTTTCTTGTCTCTTAAAATACTTCTAGGAATTTTAATTCTACTATTTTCTCTTATAATCATGCATCTTTATTTCCCGGGCTGTGGGGTTGTACCAAGAAAAAAAACAGGAAGAAATCCAGTACAAAGTTCTATGAAGTATTGTTAATGATCCATGTTAAGTGTGCAATGAAGACATCGACTGATCTAAAAGTGGAGACAGTACAAAGTGAAATCCACGGATTCGCCAAGAAACTTCGCATAGCCATCAGAGGTGTTACAACTTCTTGACAGCAGTTGACTGGTTCGACGGCTTGCCCGAGTTAAGCCACGCGATCTACTAATGTTGACGGTGATGTTAATAAAATCGGAATTCAACAATGGATAATCATCCGTCACAATGATTTACCTTTCGTAGAAGAATTTAACAGTAGAAGAACGTAAATAGGCTTATAATGACTAGTTGTTAAAACTGGCCTTATGGCTTAAAAAAAAAAATATTTATTCCCCACTCTTTTCACGGCTTAAATAGAGGAGCCGACTGTCTCTCGAATCATCTCCACTAAAGAAGCCACGTCTAAGTGCTGGCGAAAGCTGTGGAACTTCTTTCAAAATTTTAATGTTTTAAATTTTTAATTTTAGACTTTAATGCTGTTTGTGTGCGGGCTGAACTTTTAATCAATTTAAAGGAATATTTCCTTATTTTTTACAGTCGAAAAATGAAAACTCTATAGTTATTTTCAAATTAATCAGTCTCACCGGATTAAAGACTTATATTCATTGTTTAAGACAATGAGATATTAACCGAAATAGGATAGAAATCCATTGTTTACATTCCAATGTTTCTCTATGAGAATTTTTGTCTTCTTGGTGCGCTTATTTCTCGACAAAGGACGCATTTGGAAGATTTCAAATATTAAAATTAGACCTTTTCTAATCCTCGAATATTCATACAAGTTTCAAGAAGATCATCCAGTTGTTAAATTATTAGGTATACACATACAGATTAAGAGATTTCATAGCCCCACTTTTCTATTGGAAATTAGGCTAACAAAATATTTAAAACTGTTGAAATAGAAACTGAAAAACTGAGGTTATCGATGCTTATTCTTCCTTCCTTTGTAATACTGAAATACCTTCAGCGTTCGCTTTGAAAATTCCTGACGCTCAATTTCAGATCTGCTGCTTAGAGATTAAACCGAGAGAAACAATCAAAGCAAAGCATTGGCGAAAATCCTGTCATTGTTTTTTCTTCGTGCGAGACTGTTTTATGTGGAAATTTATTTCCCTTCAAAGTTTAAACCGAAAACAATTACTGTTAATACAGAAAACTTTAAAATAAAAATCAAAGCCTTGTTCTTTGAGATAAATGAGGTTTTTAGTGCTCGTGACAGCAGTCAATACTGATGCCAAACAGAGGAAAAGGCCTCCACATTCTTCATTGCTACAGATTAATGATTATGCACAAAAACTGGGGGTTTGTCGGACGAGTAAACAAAAGCAAAAACAAAATGAGAAAAGCCATTCTGGAATCGAGAGTAAATCATCCAAAGACTATTTATAGCCGCGCTCAACTCAGGAACCACAGAGCAACGTAAACACGATTGGAAAAGTTGAATTTGTATTGGGAAAGGGGGATCAACGAGCGATTGAACTGTGACTGTGATGGATGATGGGGGTGACAGTGCGGAAAATACACCCCAGCACCCCTCAACCGGTAGAGCATCTTTTTTTTTTTCCTACCTTCACCATTGAATTACGTGACAGTCTCCTTTCCTTCGATAAGGGGAAAAAAAAGGAAGTTTTCTTCGGAAAAAAAGAATGTAAAGAAGAAAATGGCTTCCGGAAATATTGATTTCTCCGGCTGATTTTAAAACGCGGATCAAGGAAATAAAAGAACACAGAAACTAAGGGAAAGCGAATAGGGATGATTAGTTTGTCCATTTAGACGTCACGGATGACGTAAGAAGGACAGCAATACAGTCCAACAGATAAGCAATCCTCGATTTATGAGATAGTTTGTTCCAAAATACAACACAAATGGGAAATCGCGGAAATCGAATCAAACCCATCAAATGCATTAATTCTAAACCATACTTTGAGCAGCCTTACACTTACTATTAACTGACAGAACGTTATTTTCTAAATACAATATGACTTATATTAAATATATTTTATATACACTCATGGACAAAAAAATTAGCGCACCAAGAAGGAGTCGTCAAAATGAAACGAAAATTTACATACGTAATGACTACTTTGATCTAAGTAAATGATTAGAAAATCAAAGAAAAAGGATAATTTATTTCAGAGAAAAAGGCAAAAAAACGGAAGAGTTAATACTCCGTTGGACCCCCTCTAGCGCGAATGCACGATGCGATACGATCGGGCATTGAGTCATACAAGTTCTGTATGATGTCTTGAGACATTTCGTTCCATATTTGCTGTAACCTTGCCTCTAGTTCGTTCAAACTCGTGGGATGCCCAACTCGTCGTCCCAAATGATCCCAGATATGCTGGATTGGAGACAAATCTGGGGATCGGGCAGGCCAAGGAAGGGTAGTAACAGTGCGGAGACAGTCTTGTGACACCCTTGCCGTATGAGGCCGAGCATTGTCTTGTTGAAAAATGGCTCCTGGGAGCCGTTGCATGAGTGGCAACACATGTGGTTGCAGGATGTCATGAACATACCGCTGGGCTGTCATGGTGCCACGGAACAATACTAGGGGTGACCGTGTATTGTAGGCAATGGCACCCCATACCATCACACCAGCTGTGGGAGCGGTGTGTCGCTGTACAGCAAAGGCAGGATTGAAGCATTCACCACGGGCTCTCCACACACGACCACGATTGTCATCACTGCCAAGATTGAATCTGGATTCGTCGCTAAAGACGACCTGGTTCCATTCCGCTGCAGTCCAGTTTCCTCGTGCGCGGCAAAACTCCAAACGGAGGCGTCGATGGGTGGGCGTCAAGGGCAGCACACGTAATGGGCGCCGCGATACCAACTGTCCTTCAGCCAGGCGCCTTCGTATGGTTCGAGAAGACACAGAGGCCCCTAGAGAAGGTGCTACCTGTGCCTGGATGGCGGCCGATGAAGCAGTTAGCTGTACGCGTGCATTTCTGACTATGTGGCGGTCTTCTCGAGACTGGTCTGTCGAGGGCGTCCTGAGCCTGGTCTTCGTGTACATGACATCTGTCGGGTCCATTGGTCCCAACACCTCCTCACAACACAATCAGAGCGGCCTAATTGACGAGCTACTCGCCTAGCTGACCACCCAGCTTCCATCATCCCGACGATCCTCCCTCTCTCAAACTCCGACAACTGCGTATACTGTCTTCGAACACGGCGTAATGGCATGTCTACCTCAGCTCTTCCTTTGTAAATGATTCAGCACACTCAAACAAGCTTTGGTTACCTGTTTTATACTCCACAGAGTACGATGTTCAACGCCCTCTACCGGCTATACGTAATGCGCAATCACGCTGCATATCTCCCCGACATGTACCTTCATTGCAAGTTTCGTTACGATCCCGCAATTATTTCTTGGTGCGCTAATTTTTTTGTCCATGAGTATATATTAAATATAATATAAATATGATTTCAAAATCAGGTGAATACATTCGCTCAATAATTTCTTAAAAATAGTGGTAAGTCAAAGTCAGGAAATATTCTCAATAGGTTGGGACATGCATCTGTATATGTCTTGTACTTATTAATAATCATGATTTTTGGGTTTAAATACTCATTATTACGTTCATGTTCATTGGGACGCTGGAGGTAAGGCTCCAACGTTTCAAAATGACACGGGAGTGAGATTAGGTCAGGTGATCAGATCAACGCTAACCCGCCTGTTCCATCGAGAAAGAAACAGAGGGCCGATAGACCCGTTTGGAGGAAAATGGAGCAGGGAAGAAAATCCCCGCCACCTCCAACCCTCAGCCAAGTGCCCTTACCTACTCTGCTACCGGGGCCCACATTAGTAATATTTAATAAGAAAAAAAATGCGTCTTCGACTGCTTTTCTTTTATGATCTTTGTAGATAAACTTCCAACATTGCATTTGTCTGATCGTATGTCTCATGGCATTCAGATCAGAATGATTTCTCTCTTGGTATACATGAAATTAGGATAATATATCATCCATGCTATGAAATTGGATTAGGTCTGAGGTCTAATATAGTACATACAAGATGCAGAGTCATCAAAGCAGTTGCAAATGTGTGGAAGTCATAAACAAAAAGTTCGATGAATCTGTTGATGTCAAAGTGGATCAAAGATTGGAAGAACATTTTAGTGTGTTCTTTAATTCTCTACTTTTTTAATTCGGAACAATAAGTATGTTTTTCAAGACTGCTTTAGCTTATCTAGGTCAACATATTTTTTTCTTCGGCGAAATACTCACATTTCTCGCCCCTTGTTGAGGCCAAAAGATTAAATTCTAGAAGCCCGGGCGTTGGCGAAAAAAAAAATAAATAAATAAATTTTTTTTCTATATGGAATAGTCCAGGAAAAAAAACCCACTTTTCTTTCTTCAACCATTTGAAGATGTTACAAAAATATTTGTTTCCGCCTTTCCTAAATAAATCAAAACAGGAAAAAAAAACGCAATAAAAATTCAGAAATTTTTTGCGCACTATATATTTTTCTAATATTCTTCTTTTTATTAGAAGATATTATTTAATGTTGCTCAGCTGCACATTTAATTATTTATTATTTCATTTTTCTATATTTTTGACTTCTCTGCAATTGAAAACAAAACGATGAAACTTCCCACAGATTTATACAGACAAGTCTGATATTTTAATTACATAATGAAGATCGTGATCCATGTATTTGCTGAAACTGAAAATGGAAGATTATCCAATACAGAACCCAGCAGAATTTATGCTTCCATCTATAAGTCACCATTAATCTCAATCAATAAAGTTTCATTCAAAAAGGTCAGAATACAACGCACACATTCCTACTGAAAACAAGCTAGGGATAGCGATTAGTAAACCAATCACAATGCTTCGCAACGTCTTCTGATACATATAAGAAAATATAATTACAAAAATTTAATTTAATTTCCTTATTATTATAAATCAGAAAATTGTTGCGAATGCAAAAGACGCAATTATTGCGATTGTTGTGATTGTTGCTAATGAGATTTTAATGATACTTGTCCCCAGACAAAACGGGAATATTAGTCTTCTGATCCTTTTCAGAAGACTAAAAAATGACTGATAATGACTAGCGCGACTTTTAAAACTGTAGAAAGGTTTTTGTAGATATTATCTATAAAACCTAAATTGTTGCTGAAAAATTTATTTATGCTCACATAATAATTATTCATGTGATTATTTATTTAAAGTCCCCTGCAGGCCATGCATGTACTTGGGTACGTGGGTGGCTTCCAGCTATTCTCTACCAATGGGATTTCTGTAGATCAGATGGTCAGCCGATGCCAGCCCGCCTTTAACACCGAGTAAGAAATCCAGTAGCCATTTGATAGATAGCTGGATAAACCTTAGGGTCTGTCTGGAGGAGAAATAACTGAGGAAAATTCCTGACCATCGCCGGGAATTGAACCCGGCTCCTTCAGTCCTCAGTTTAGGGCCTAAACCACAGAACTATGGAACTCGTGCTGATTTATTTAGATTCACGTAATTTTAACACAAATATTTTAAATATGTTATTCAGTGCGCATAAAATATAATTTCTTAAATATGTTTATAGTGTTTATATTTAATAAAAAAATTCTTATTTAAATGACGTTAATAACAGATATTTACTTCAATTGATCTTTCTTTACTTCAATGCTACTATTATTGATTTCTTGTTCTTAATTTACTTCTTTTGTTTTTACAAAGACTTCATTCTTCATAATTAAAATTGCAAATTTTTCCATTTCGGTAAAGTGGAAAAATTAATTTCTAGAATTCCAATAGCGCGGTGCCAAGACATTAATATAAGGAGCTTTTAATGTAGATTGCAATTGTTGAGTTAATTGCGAAATTGGCACAAGAGACAAACAATGCCATAACATATACTTTCCTTGTAGTTCAGAATCTTAGAAATGAAATCAATATCCCTAACACAAATAACTATGGATATATAAAACTCTTTTCTTCTATTCAGTAGTTGTTCCCAAATTTTCCATAAAAATTACTCGATTAAAAAACTAGAGGGTGTTGATAGTTATCTAGGCAGAAAAATACAAAATCATACAACTATGACTAATAGATGTTCTACAAACAGACAAGTTGTTGAAAAAAAATACGAGTAATAGTTTCTCCAAAAACCTACCATTTTCTCTAAATAGGATATACTCGAATTTTTACTAACTTTTACCTGAAATTCGTCATTAGTATAGCGTATTGAAAAACTATGACAGCAATAACTTCACCCTGGAATCTGGATATACTTTGTTCATGGTTTCCATCCATGGTTTCATCAACCATTTTCTTCCGGAATCTTTTCTTCCTTTATCTCGTTATGTGAGATGATTGGATTAATATAATTTTTTTAATTAATAGCGAAATTAAAGCTGCAAAACTAAGCTTTCCGCCTCTTGGCAGCTAGAGCATTTTGATCGTGATATCGACGAGAGCAGAGAGAGACTTGCCACTGAAGCTTTACGTCGTTTGTAAAGCGACCTCCATTTCGCCAAGCTGCAACTGGAAAGTTTTCGAGCGCGTTTTAGACAAATGCTCCAGAACGTGTAAAGCAGTCATAAGAAATATTTTTCAAGCAATAGCCATAAATAAGCATGTAAAACTCAAAACAACAACTTATCAATGATAGCTGATCATACATATAAAGAAGACCATCTACCGGATTTCAACAATGCTGTTATCATAAATATGAGAACGTTCCAACAAAAAGGAAGTAATGGAATCCATAATAATCGCTTTATCGAATTCATATAATACGAGATTGTCCAATAACAATATAAAACAATATTGCTCAAATATTTTATTACAGAAAAAACTCCAACAACAAGTTCAAAAAGACATGAATACATCTGAAGAAATTCCATCGCAAAAAAGAGACTAAATAGGCAGAAAGGGGAAAGGAAGAAAGAAAACAAACTCCAAATCTACCCTTCAAATAGAATCTACAATTTCTGTCCATATCATAGACAACGTCACCCAAGACAGCAACGCAGAATTAACCAATCAACCCAATCAGAATCAACGGTTCTAAATTTTCGTCATTGACAACGTCATCCAAGACGGCTATCATCGAATTGGCAAAAAATTGTCGAATACATTAAATTTTTTCCATAAAACGTGAACTATCAACAATTTCCAATCATCTTGCTGATGATGGGGAATATGTCTTCCCCGAAACTGTACAACGAACTTTCATATCTGTAAAAAACCTTTTTTAATTAGTTTGTTTTTTGTACAAATCTTATACTTTTTAGTGTGATTCAATGTAATTTTTAATAGAAAAATTCTAATATTTATAAAATATTGGATTATAATTTGGAACAAATTCATAAAATAATGAAAAAGAACATTAGAAAAAGAACTTTCTTATTGGGAAGGAAAATTGGCTTGGATAGGAACACAATAGAAAAAGAAATTCTGCAAGAGGAAGGTAATTGTCCGAAAATTAAAGTTTTACCCAAGGTTCGTAAACATAAAAATCAGGATAATAAATTTGTTACTAGGCCGATTATCATTATTAATTGTTCTAATTCATTTTTTTTAAAAATTCTCCAAAATAGTAGCAGAAAAATTACAGCATTTTAAATTTTGTAAAAAACTGGAGGAATTTTGTAATAATTTAAAATCATTAAATATTGAGGATAATAGTACTTTATTTTCTACAGATGCCAAGGATCTTTTCACTTCAATTACCTATGAATTACTTGAAAAAGTTTTAAATTTTCATTTCGGTAATCATGATTCAAAAAAAAAAAAAAGATTTAATTTGTTTAATCAAATTTTTATTTGAGAACCAATTTTTTTATTGCTAATGGATTAATTGTCCAACAACACTTTGGGATATTTATGGGGCTTCCATCATCTATGATTTTAGCAGAAATTTCGATGCAATTTTTAGAAAATTTGTTTTTTGTTCAGTTTGACAATTCTACAAACTGTCGAATTTGTATATTTTTTTCAAAGTTATGTAAATTATATTTTTATTATTGCTCGAAATGAATCAGAGAACCTCATTTTAGATCAATTTTATTCCCTTGATAAAGGATAAAATTCACACTTGCAAAACATGAAAATAAATGTTTGCCATTTTTAGATGTAACAATCAAATTGAAAGGAAATTCTATTATTAGTGAACCGTTTTCAAAACCTACTTCTGGAAATTCTATTATTTCCTAATATCAGCAATTCCTTCATCTGTAAAAGCTAATTTAATTAAAATGAAAATAAGGAAGTCTTTTTTCTTTGTTCTACGGAAGAACTTTTTTATAAGCATATGGATAAGATTAAGGAAGAATTCATTAATAATGATTATCCATTTCAATTTGTAGCCTCCACCATTTCAAAGACTGTACATTACCTTTACAACCCAGAACCTAAAAATGATAAAAATGGGTTCGTCTGGGCAGCTTTCCCTTTTCATTCTTTCCTGTATAAAGATTTTTCAAAGAATTGATATTACATTGGGTTATTGTTTGAGTAACAAATTGACATATCCGATTGATCATATTAAAATTAAAGATAATATGATTAATAAAAGAGGATGTATGTATTTGTCCCTTGTTATCAAAATGAATGTTTTTATGTAGGAAATAGAGGCCAAACTTTAAAAAAACGCTTTGGTCAAAATCGCAGTTGTATAAAAACGAGAAATTTAAATGGATCCTATAAAGCTAATCATATGTTTGAACTGGGTCATATAGGAAAGTTTGAGGAGTATCTGATATTGGATGAATGGAAAAATAAAGAGAGGAGAGAGACTAATGAATCTTTCTTTAATAAATTACTGGGTTCTTATAATTCCTTTGTCCCTAATGGTCACATACGACATTATTTATGTAATAGTAATTTTCAAAAATATGCAGAGATTCAAAAGAAAAAAAAATGAAAAGATTAAACGAAGGATTATGGAAATAACTGGTAAGGGGCTGTCCATATATTACGTCATCAATTTTTGCCGATTTTTAATCCCCCCCCCCCCTACCGTCATAATCCAATAACCCCCCCTCCCTTCTTTCGCAAAATGACGTCATTTTCTAAAAGCTATTAATGTGATGGATTACTTCGACAATTAAAATCCACTAAGATTGTAAAGGTAATTGCTTATTTAATACAGTAGAACCTCGATTAACCGAAGTGGTCGGGACCGGACCTCCGTCGGTAAATCAAAAATTCCGGATAAAAGAGAGCACTTAAAAATTGCCGTCAGGAGACAGCAAAAAATTTAACACTGGTTTTAAATATGTATACAAGTACAAAATAAATAAATGTGATGTTTTTAATTTTATTACTATAATTATAAACAATAAATTTGTTCAATAGATGTCACACAAGTCAGAAAATGCAATGTAAATGTTTATATTATATACGATACATACTTTACATTGGCTTAAACGGAAGTTTGCTCTACCGTAAGCATGACTGATGTCGTTTAGCCGCTCTGTCCCGAAGTTGTTTCAGTAGCAAAAGTTCTGTAGAATCAGAGTCAGTCTGTTGCTCCAACCACATCAGTCCTTTAGCAAAACATTCAGAAGCATCGGAGTTGCTTATTTTAGAAGTTTCGATTAGGCTACCTCATCTTCATCACTTTCGCTGTTATCGTCATCGCTATTGCGTTTTCGTTTAGTGGGCTCCATGGCATAAATGAATATTCTATATTTCGGTAAAGCCAAAGCTTCTGAGTTGGATAGAAAATAGCCAATAGAAAGGCAGAAGGCAGATGGTCTTGGAGTCGAATGGAATTTCCTCCGAAAGGGGGGGGGGGGGGAAAGAGATAAGATATCGGCACTGCCTGCAGTAGGAATAGCTGCCGCCGAAGATGACCTTGAAGTGATATTGATTATTTACCAAAAAAAAAAAATTAAGGAAACCGACATCTGTTAAATGAGATTCCGGTTAAAAGAGTTTCGGATAATCAAGGTTCTACTGTATTTTCCCATGGTGACTTCACCCATTCCTCCAAACTGTGAATCACAGGCATGGGATTCGCTACAGGTTCTCTGTTGAGCTCGGCTCATCCACGTCCACCTCAGCCCACTTGATATCAAGTGCCTGCCCCGTGACGCTGTGCCCAGTAGCAGAATTTTCTGTGTCAATCTGCAGCACCAGTTTCAGAAGCCAAAATTTCGTGCAACTCCGAACGATGCAGAACCAAGCTTACTATCATAATAAATTACTGTTATTTTAAAGCAAAATTTGCATTTTAAAATATATAACGAATAATACATTTAGACAATAAATAAATATTTAGATAGTTTAAAATTGAAATTGCAGTTAATGCAAGCTAAGAGAAAAGTAATACCTGAAAGTAAGTAATATCTCATGCTGAATGTAAAGAAAAGTAACTTAAATACAGTTTAATATTTCAAAATTATTTATTATATAACTTAGTGAAGACATGTTTAGCAATTATCTGAATCATTAATAACTCTACTAACAACTTTCGAAGTAACAGCATGTTTAAAAGCAACATTTGTAGACACATGCTTAAAATGTTGAAAGTATGATATCCCATATTTTTCAACTAATGCAGCTTTCAAAAATTTGCGTATATGCTTTCTTCCACTTACAGGAACATTAAGCATAATAAATACACGCATATCTGATATACCAATGAGCCATCATTACCTCTTGGTCTTTTTCCCATATATTGCTTATTACTGACCCCCAACTCTCACATTGCCTCTGACACAGGGATTGACATACAAAACGAGAAAAATTTTAGAATAAAGAGGAATTTATGCTTCAGCCATACCATAGATAACTTAAAAAGCTTTCGTAAATCACAAAGTGACCCTTCATCTCTATTTTCAGATATTTTATGCTGCATCTAAGAACTTAGCTCTTTATATTCAAAGAAAAAAAGTGCCCTTATATTTGTAAGGCTAAAAGGAAAATCGCTGATATACTCTGAGAATGTCTAAGAAGTGAACTAGATGCCAAATGTTCTCCAGAAACATCTGATCGGGGATATATCAAATGATCAAAGTTAAAAAGACATCCAGCCATTTGTATCACAGTATCAATACATTCATTTTTTCCCCTTGGTATAATAATCAAATTTTTCCAAAATGTTTGTGATGAATTTGATAAAATCCTTTAAATCTGTTTTAAAATTTGAACTCACTTGATTTTTCTCTTCTTCAGATAATTAGCTGAAGCAGTTGATCTTCAGCAGTTGATACTTTCGAGCTTACAGGTTCATCAGGTAGTGGCACACCTTGGTAAATGCAAAATTTGAATAACTCTGTAGCTGTTTTTGAATATTTGAAAAATTAATCTGGAATTTTTTCCAAGAATTGACACAAATCATCAACTGTTTTTAAGTCATTGCATCAATGCAATTTATAAATATTTCTAAATGTAAGTGAAAATTATTAATTGATCTTGCCTAATCCCAAGGAAGAATTTCAACTGACTGAACACATTTAGAAGTTTTAGCTAAAAGCCACATAAATCTGCTAACAAAAGTATATGGAATATAGTGGATTTGTTTAACAAATTATCACGTAATGCAAATTGCTCCATATCTTTTTCACGAGCACATACGAAAAATTTATAATCATGTATGAAAGTATTAAATACTTCCATTGAATAAGCATTGATTTGAAACTGCATTGATTTGAAAAGTTTTGGTTGATACCAAACTTCCTCAATACAAACTTCCTCAAAATCTATTGAACTATTAACAAGCTTTTCATATTTTAACCCCTGCATGAGTATGAGATTATGTGCCTTGCTAATAATATTTGGCATTTCAGCATTTTTCTCCATTAATTCAAAGCGGTGCGTCATCTCCCAGGATGCTAGAATATTTTTTAAATTTAGCTCAGCTTTTATATGGTTGGAAACTCCTAACTTTATGTACAGCCCATCTGCAGCTATGCTAGCTAAGTCTTCTCTCACATATTGAGCATCTAAACCAAATTTAAGAAGTGTTTTAAGGATGCTAGATGATAGGTCTTTACCAGAAAAACCATTTACAAAATTATGTTCCTGATAAATAGAATGAAAAAGATTGTTTGTGTTAATATGAAAAATTGGAATTCTCAATCCTATAATATGCCTGCTACGATGGTTTACCATTATCTTATCAGCATTTGTAATAAAAGTTGCGATTTTTTTCAGTAACACAGAATGTGCATATGGCAAGTACAAGCGAAGAAATTCCTTTGAATGATTTTTGGTTCCAATATCACATCCACTGTTATGCATGATACAAACCAAATCTTCATACGATTCGTAATAATTTTTTTTATATATATGAAGTAGGCAGCATTTGCACAGTTGAGTGCATTTTAACTTCCCTGCTTTTTCCATGTCTTCCGATTCTTTTTTTTTCTCAGAAATAGGATTGAGAATTGCTGATGTATTTGTTTGACTGCATATGTCTTTTAACATCAATCTTTAAATTTTTAAAAGACCTTGGTATTACATCATTTTCTGCAAAAGTTTCACCATTTTGGAAATTATTAAGTAAACTGTTTCCACAATTTGAGCATTGAACCCAGCATCTATTCTTATAAAACATTTTGCTCATTTAAGAAGCCTGTCAATGGAACGGGAATTCGTCAAGAGTTCTATCCTTTCTTCATCTGTCAAATCATCTCCAGTTTCAACAGCAACAGAACTTTTAGAAGTAGTTTCTTTATGCTGTGCCTGGAGATCTAAATAAATAAATATTTTTTTTCTTAAAATCATAAAATTTATGGCTGTATGATAAATGAATCAAGTGTTGTGGAAGAAAACACTGAGTTTTATCAGGCTCAAAAATGAGATCCTCCTTTATTAAATATAGTACCCAGAGTAGTTATATATATTTTGAAGTAATATAATGAGAAAAATAAACTAAATAACTTACTTTTCATAATCTTTAAAATCCGTTCAAGAAGTCCATTATTTATGTCGTTATCATAAGTTTCAATTATTTTTGCTTTTTTGCAGTCCAATGCTACCTACTCACTCGGCGATTTGTGAGCTAAGTATTAAAACGTATTTTAGAGTCATCTCAGATTAGCAAGTCTGCCGTGCTTACGATAAACGCATCAACTAAGGTTTTTGGCGAAATTGAGTTATATATATATTTGAAATCAGGAAAACGACATCTACAACTTAAGTGAAATTGCATGATTTCGTCATGAACAACTTTCATGTTAGTATGTCTTGTAGTTCCGGAGATACAAGCAAAAGAAAA
>JAFIDM010003189.1:34385722-34478959 GCA_023159025.1 Thereuonema tuberculata | reverse complement strand
TTTTTTTTCTTCTTCTTCCTGATAAGGTTTCTTCTCAATTAAACTGAACTAATAAGGAAAAAGAAAAATAATGGAAATTTATAGTTCCTCACCTTTAATGTGGTTATTAGCACGCTCTTTAATTTTTTTTTTTTCAGTATGAATGAAAGGGAGAAGCCCATAAAAACTGACAAAAACTAATTGATGACCCTTAATTAATTTTTGGAAGTTAATTTCTGTAAGTTTTAGTTAAGAGAAATTAACTCAAAATGAATTGGTAATTGAGAGAACTACAATTTCTTACAATTCTGACATAAATCAGTTTCAAGGCCGCATCATAACAAGACTTATCACTGAACATTTAAAGACAATCCCTCATGCTCAGTAAGGAGCGAGATAAATATAGAAAGTCTCGCGCATTATTAGAAGTCAATAAACTATCGTTTATTACGTTACATATTCGTTTCCTGAATTTATGTATACTTAATTGGTAATTATAAATTTTAGCTTACTTTCAGCTATTGATGATGTTTCCATGGCAACTCCTGAAATTATCATAAGAATTCAAGATAGACATGTCTTCAAATCGCACTGTAGCTGTCTTGGTTTTAATTAATTTCCTACATGTATTTACAGTTGGATAAATTGAGTAATAACTATATATATATATATATATTCATATATATATAAATATATATAAAAATTTCAATTTAACTTGTGTCAAAATCATTATGATAAAAGGCGAATACGAACCTTAGTATCTTTATTATTAATTTGTTGTTTTAATATTGTTAATATAAGAGTTATTTCTTCATTAATAAGAAAAATCAGTGATATTAATAACTTGCTACCATCACATTAATTTTGTTGTCTCTTTATTTATTTGGTAATGTATGACATGATTCATATAATACACATTGGCTGCAATATGTTTGATTGACGATAGCGATCAAGACTGTTTCCTAACTGTAGTGTTCGAGGAAAGGCGCCTCCATTCAAGTCGGGGGCGGAAATTTTTAACATTTTTTATTTAAACTCTTATGTTCAGTTATTTTGTGTGTGTGTGTATGTGTGTATAAGCATTTATTGTAATTAAGGCTTTTTATTGAATCTTTATAAATACATATTTTTTTTTCTTCTTTAAATACGCATACCTCCATTCCTTATGCTGATAGACGTTTCCTGATTTGTAATAGCCTCCAGAATACTGTGTTGCAGTTATGACATTTCGCTCTGAGTCATCCTATATTTACTGAATGTTAAAATTGATTTTCTGCTGATTAATACATTTTTATTAAGGAGTTGCATTTACCCATAGTTTTATGTTTTACTATATTAGCCCAGTAAAATTGTACATTTTACCTTGCATGAAATGGGGTAGTAGGTTTCTTTTTTTTTTTGTATTGTATATAGTACCGAGATGCCAAATCCAATTTTTCGACCTCGGCAACCTTGCGGATCACCCCCAAAAAACGTTAAAACTGCCAAAATTTCGCACATTTTTTAGGTTTCGCCAGTTTTGACCATGAAGGAGCACTTTTTCAACAAAGACAATTCTATAAATTTTAAAAATACATAAAATTTGCAACAATCTAAGACCAAATTGGTTCATATAAACCTAACGGTTTCCGAGATACAGCTTTTCAAAGTTTGTCAAAATTTCCATCCATGCTATTTTTCAAGTATATAATAATATTTTACAATTGGCCTCAAACCTTTAATAATCCCACTCAAATGGTTCAAAGGTCTGAATTCTTTTGAACTGTTGCGAGCAACTTGCCTTTTCCCTGACCGAAAAAGCATGAAGTAGAATCACATCCACTGAAGGCGTGTGTGAAAAGGATGAGATGACGGTCTGAAGATATTGAGGTGGTTGAGTAGAGGACATCTAGCATTTTGCCTCTTCCGCATTTCTGGAAGAATATGTTATTTTGTGTATTATATATAAAGTAAAGTATAGTTTCCGAGAACTTATCATAAAAGTTACAATATTGCATTTATGAATATTCATATATGAAATATTAATAATTTGACTGAAGTAAACAAATGAATAATTTATGATGTTAAAGTCTGCAAACTTATAATGTACACTATATTAAAACCAAAGAAAAACAATTGCTTTAAAGTAAATTTGGCTGAAAGTTTATATTTTAACCAAAAGCAACAGCAAAGACAATATCTCATAAAGTGTACTTCATAATTATCTTGATAAAATTCATCAATTGTTTTCTCTTCAAAATATGGATCATCATCTTCTGTGAAATTCTTACTACGAAGAACTGCCACTGGGTCTGAACTTTTAGTGAACTGCAATTCACGAAAGCTGTTGTCTTAAACTGGTCTATCAAATATGAAAACTTGTTGTTCGGGGATTCTGACTTTATTAAATAAATTTTGCAGAATTTACAGCGCAATTGAATAAGCTTTACAGAAAAGATAAGACAAAGTTGCAGTGACCAAGTACAATAATCTCGTAAAATCTTTTATTGCCATCTTTCAGTAACTCAGAACTGCTTGAAAATACAGGGCTTGTTCTATTCAATTTGTTTAAAATAAAATTATGTAATAAAATTAGCCCGTTGAAATCACTATTGGAAACTACTTGATAATTTCATTTTTTTTCTACAGAAAGACAAAAATTTAAACCAATTATTTTTTTCGTGGTTTTAATATAGTGTACATTCTAAGTTTGCGAACTTTAACATCATTTATTATTCATTTGTTTACTTCCAAAATTATTAATATTTCATAGATGAATATTCATATTAAAAATTGTAACTTGGTTTTGATGATAAATTCACATTTTATATAAAGAAAAGTATAGTTCATAAAACAAAACTATCAATAAATTACTTCTTATTAAAAATGTATTAATCAGCAGAAAATCAATACACACCCTGTAAAGAAAGTATAAACTCACCCAAGGAATTTCAAATAACTTTTTATTACAGGATTTGTTTACTTCCCTTTTTTTTCATTTATTATATTTTTTAATTTAAATTCATGACCATTTAAACATCTCAAACATTTTGAGTAGTTTTTAAATTAAAAATAAAAATCACTTTTTAACTGTAAAGAAAATATAAACTCAAAACATAATATTTCAAAAATTATTGAAATTAATAACGTGGTCCTCCTTTCTTCTCAATAATTTCTATCATTCTGTCAGGCATTGTCCAAATTAATTTTTTCAAATCGGACATATTTATCTGGTCCCAAGCATGCCAAATTGCAACCTTCAGATCATTCAAGTGATGATACTATTTGTTTCGGCCATATACAATGTTTGCCATCCAACTCCATACATTTTCAACCCCATTCGTTTACAATTGGGTTTAGGTCAGGTGAACGGGAGGGCCATGGAATGACATCAATTTTCTCTTTTTTGAACCTCGCTTTTGTGGATTTTGACGCACGTATAGAAGCATTGTCTTGTTGACATAGCCAATTTGGCCGTCCTAGAAGGGGTCCAAATGGTATTAAATGGTCGTACAAATTAAGTTTATTATGTAGTGGAATATTTTGTTTTATGTGTT
This sequence comes from Thereuonema tuberculata, assembly GCA_023159025.1. Taxonomy (NCBI): domain Eukaryota; kingdom Metazoa; phylum Arthropoda; class Chilopoda; order Scutigeromorpha; family Scutigeridae; genus Thereuonema; species Thereuonema tuberculata. The sequence continues at coordinate 34,475,444 of JAFIDM010003189.1, read as the reverse complement.
AGGGATTTTTCGTCTTTTAATCTTCAACGCAGTGTTTCTTGCTTGATGATGATTGATTACAAAGGAGAGAATCTTGAAAATTGACAAATGAACTTTATTATCCAGCAGTGAATACGTCAGAGAATGATTACGTCATTGTTTCATTACTCTCATTGTTATACATGCTGTATGCATCATTTTAACAATTTTACTCAACAATTTTTATAAAACCTGCTTTGGAAAATGCTGAAACAGAAGTCGACGCAGAGCCTGCTTTTGTCTATGAAGTCCCCTTTCAGCAGCAGGTCCATCGACATTCCAAATAAATTCTGACATTCCTTCTCCTGCGTCTCCCGAGGCACCCAAGGAGAATGAAGAAGCCTTGGAAAAATCTTTTGAAGAGTTCTAACAATCCTATTAAGATGAGGCAAGTCCAGTGCATGGCTGTCTTAGAAACCCAGCTGTTCAGGGAAGAAATTACTAAGAGGAATCGTCATTCAATTTAATTGCTTTCTTACGGAAAGAATGAAATTATTATGTAGTTCCCAACAGTGGTTTCAACGGTTCAATTTTACGAAAATGTTAGTTTTATTTTACGAAAATGTTAGAAGATGTCAATGAAAGATTTTATGAGATTACTGTACTTGGTCACTGCAAGTTTAGGTCTTATCCTTTCTGCTTATTCAATTGGGCTGTAAATTTTGCAAAATCTACCTCAAAGAGCCTGAATCCCCAAAAGAACCACTTTTCATATTTGATAGACCAGTTCAACAACAGTTTTCGTGAATTGCAGTTCACTAAAAGTTCAGACCCAGTAGCAGTCTTTCGTAGTAAGAATTTCTCTTAATGTAACAGACTTTTCGTAACAAATTACAATCATGAAAATTCAGCTTTAATGTTACAATTTCACAGCTAAGAAGAACTATTTTCAACTCATTTCATTAAAGATCTTCTTATAACAGATCTAAAAATCTTAAAAGTTCACATTAAAATTTAAGTAGTTGCTAAACCAATTTTTAATAATAACTAAAAAATACTTGACTCTTCATTTTTAGAGGATTCTTTTATATCTTAACAAGAAAGTTATAGTTTGCTTTCCAATGTTAGAATATTCGCATGAATTACAATTAAAATTATAAAAGATAAACTAAATTCTAAATTTGCTTTTGCTCCAAATTTAGGATGAATTTTTATGAATAATTATGTTTTTAGAACAGCCAACAGAGCAATTAAATTTTATGCTGGTAAAAATTTATGTCCATTTTATGCTGTCTTATAATTTATTGATGATTCTTTGATAATGTCCAAGTCACACTAACTAAACTTCCGTCATTGTTTTAACCATTGAAGCTCTTTGATCGTGTGATTGGTTCCTGTCATCGTTTTCATCGCCAGCTTCATCATTTGAAATGCTTTAGAGCCTTTTCAGTGGTGGTGAAATATGATTACAGAAGGAACTCACATGATCAAAGAGTTTCAACGATTATGTCAATGATTCAAAACAATTACGAACACTTTATTAATGTATACTTATCTGTCTTGATATAAATAAGACAAAATTATCATTATTGAATCATTCTCTGACGTATTCACTGCTATACAATAACGTTCCTTGTCAATTTTCAAATCAATCATCATCAAGGAAGAAACACTGCTTTAAAGATTAAAGACGAAAAATTACTAACACATAAAACAAAATATTCCACTACATAATAAACTTAATTTGTACGACCATTTTTTCGAGTTAATTTGATTAAATACTTTTAGGTATTAACACTTTTAAATATATAATCAAATTTTTTTTTATCATACTATTATCATACATTAACGTTGTTTATAAGAATTTGGTGTAATTCATTGCTTATTTATAATTTGTACTAAGAGGAAGGTTATTTTTCCTCTTTTACCTTTATTTCTGTAACCTGAAGAAGAATGGTTGAGGAAACCATTCGAAATATCGTTGTCATGGAGTAAAAGTTTTTCACAAACAATTATTTGTTGATGGATTTACATAATTACGAACACTAATCACTTATATGGTTTTCCAGATCTGTCTGTGCGCAACGCATTTCCCTAGCGCACTTCCCGTGTTTGAAAAGTAACTTTAATTTCCTGTGAAAATAGAAATAATTTCTACAATGAAACTTCCGCGATGGTAATCGAACCTACAACCTTCTGATCCGAAGTCAGACGTCATATCCAATCGGCCACGGGGACTACATTCAAATTATTGTTGTTAAAAATCTCTTATCACTCCCTCTGTGTGTGTGTGACGCAGTGAGAGAAGAACCAGAGAAAAAAAAACAACATTAATTTTAGCCTACTAGATTAAAAATTTAAATTACAGTGCTCCTTTTTTTAGCCTACTTCAAGAGCAGGCCATACTCAATAGATGAAGCTGGTCCTCAGCGACGAACTAAGAGTCGTAAGATACATATCTCGACATGAATGAAGAAATTACAAATGCCTGGCAAATACTCTATCTCAACTAAAAGCCGTCACATTGTTATCCCGTCATTGTTGACGGGGCATATATACTAGTTGGGACATAATGATGATTTTTAGTCCTGAACTCTATTGGTGTAATTTTTTACCAAAATCAACAATGAGAATTTAACGCATAATATACATTAGTATTTCATTAAAATCATTAAAAGTTCTAAGATAGATGGTTTTTGAGTTACTTTGATTAAGTACTTTTAGATATTAACACTTTTAAATGTATAATCACGTTTTGTTTTTGTTTTTTGTTTTTTTTTGACTTCTTGCACCTTGGCCCACTCAATACTCAATTAAAAGATCTAGCCTAAATGTACAATTCATGCGAGTTTTGTACTTCTAAGTTAATAAGTTTTTAACGTATCTTATTAAAGATGGATGGATATACTTAGTTCAACTTAAAAATTGTATTATAAAGCTTTTATGAACTCTTTTTTTCTCTCTCAGCAATACGCTCCAAGGGTGTTGTAAATATTACATCAAACCCATAAAAGGGTTGATTGCTGTCATCAATTCGAAATAAAAATACAGAAATACTGGTGCAAACATCTGTTTTCCCAGTGGTATTAAAATTTTCATTATTTAGCGAGCAATGTCAAAAAAGACTTATTCCATATCATCCCTTAAGGTATCATAAAAGATACGTGATAGGATGTTGTACAAATTAAGATATCTGAACTAATTCTGCGAATTCATTAATAAGGTCATTAATTCTATTTATGATTTACAAAGTCGTCCATTCATTTTCGGAAGTGTCCTTAAAATTTAATGTTCCTCAGCACTCCCAAATAAACAAACAAACACTAACCAAAAGCACAGCTAAATTGCTGTTACAACATTTGAAATTGCAATTCCTGGAATTTTGTTGGTTACAACATTGTTCAGGAAATATATGCTTGTAAAAATAAATTAACTCAACTGCTAAGGAACCTGACATCAAAATATTTTTAACTTCATACATTGTTTACTAACTATCGAAAGAGGTCTTTTACAAACAATCTTCACATTATTGTACTGTTCGGTTTTGTTTACGAGAGCCTTCAATGCTTTTGCGCCTGCGTCAGGTCTCCTTCTATTTCTTCAAAATAGGGGTGAGAAGAAATAAAGAGGGGATGTTTACTTTTTATCAGTGTTAGTTTTCTAATAGCTGGGTTCTGTTTGCGCTTTTTGGGAAAGAATTATGGAAAGAATAAATACTATTGCAAAAATAACGGGTACTAAAAAAAAAAAAAAAAACACAGGTCTTAGGAAAGTGCTCATCTCAGCGTATCACCCCTTTGCGGAGTAGAATCATCCGCTCGGGCTGTTCTCGCTTTTGAAACCGAACAGTAACACTGTATATATTGATAATAGGACCCAGGTTTACATGATACTTTTAATTCAAAATATCGTCATAAATGAGCTCCGTAAGTAACGGTAACTCCTTCCTGAATCATCCTGTATAAAAGAAAAATAGTAAAATAAAAATAAACAATTTTGTTGGTAGTGCGTTTTTATCATTGTTTTTATCTTACTAATTTGCTAATGCATGTTAATTTTGCAGTTATATAAATTTTTAATTTTGTAAATTAATCCTTTGTAAGCTAAGCGGTCTGTTAGCGGGGATTAATTTACTATCCTTTTTAGTCTTATTTTGTATTTTGATGTTTTTTAATTGAAGGGCCATTATTTTGTTTTATGCTTGTCTTTTGTATAAGTTTACTGTATAAGATCTTTTGTATAATTTATGGATTTCGGTAGCTGTAGCTGAGCTCTGTATGATTTACATTGAGGACCGACGCTTCCAAATTTTAGATCATAGAGAGATTCACGTCCCCTCCACTGCCGTTATGTGGATGATCTATTTTTTTTTTTAATATCGATTTCACTATCCAGTTCGATATTAAAGATTTGTTTGATCTAATTCATCCTAACATTTCTTTTTAAAATTGAAAAAGAAAATAACAAAATACATCCATCCCATTCCTGGATAATTTAAATTAATAGATTAAATGTTTCCTTTCCCACAGAATTATATTGAAAACCCACTTACAGTGGGTTAACCTTAAATTACTAATCTGGATGCCCGATGGCGTTTAAAACTATCATCATCCACATGGCGGTAGGCAGAGCCTTCAAACTCTCGAGATCAGAAATCCTGTTTAACAGAGAATTAGAGAAAATCACCCAACTCCTCATTTCCAATATTTACCCGATACCGTTGATTAAGAAAACAAATTCAAATTGCCATACACCGGATTCACAACCCGCCAATATCTCCACTCGGTAATAAACCCGTTTTTGTTTCAGCTCCATTTCATGGCAATGCTTTATTTCCTGCATTAAAGAAATTGTTAAATCCAATCGGAATTTCTTTAACTTCAAAAGATCACTTCCACCATTAATTCTAATGTTAATAAAAAGACACAGGTTAAGGTTGATAAACCCATGGGGAGTCGTTTACGTCCTGAATTGCGAAGAAGCAGACTGCCAATACATTGGTGAAACTAGTCAGCCGGTCTTCAAGTGCGCCACGCACTACGTACCGGCGATTTTAACTCTCTTACGGCAACTCGCGTCCGAAATAGTAATCACTCATAGGATTTTTGAAAATCCAATTATTTTAGCCCATGAATCCTAAGATTTCTTGCATAAATGTAAAGAATCTCTATTGATTCTAACCCAGTCATATCTTATAATGATTCCATATCTGTTAAATTTATTTATTTTTACGGGTTTCAAAGTAAAGATAAGGATGCAACCTACGACTAAACCATTCTCTATATAATAATTATTTTAATTAAATATTGGTTTTCTTTGGTTTTGGGTTTTTATTTTTTTTTTCCATTCACCGGGTTCCCACTCCTGCCACCAGTTGTAATCACCCCACGGAACCATTCCACATCCTTCAATGGAGGGCTCTGCCGTAAATGATCAACCCACCACCCTACGCCTTTCATTGGTTTATTATTGTATTTAGGCAGTCGCATTAGTTGATGGTATTCATTGGTAAATGGCTCGTTGAGCCCAGCCAAAACGTAATTTAATCATAATATTTCTCATATATCATAAAAATATATACATACAAGATAACGAAAAATAAACTCTTTTTACTTCCACAATATCATCAATATTTCCTTCTATTTAAAGGACTTCATCAGGATAAAAATAAATAATAAATACAAAATGAAGAAAGAAAGAGAAACCTTCTTTCCCTTTTAAACATAATCGAAAAGGTAACAAAAAGAAGAGTTTATTTTTCGTTATCTTGTATGTATATATTTTTACGTAATTTAATCTTTTAAATGTGTTAATATAACCTTTTAAACTTTTTAATTTGTATTTTGGCCTTAATCCTTTTTAAATTGAAAATCATTATTTACCTATTAATTATAAAATATGTAAGTAAAATTAGGCAAACACAATAAATGTAAAGATGTTAAAGTAAATATTTAAATAAAAATATAAATACTTATTATCCAAAAGCTTATTTCATATCATTTGTTCCTATTCTATAAATTGTTTTATTTATTTTATTTATTGTTATCAATATTCATTCCGTATCCCAGAGTAATTTTAAATTATTCCACTGTTATTTTTTTTAGTTTATTCTTTTGCTTCATAAAATTATATAAAATCCTTTATTGATTGGCATCTGAAAAAAAAATCGTATAATGCAATTCCGAAATGTCAAGTATTTAACTTTAATTTTAATATTTACTTTAATATCTAATTTTTATGTGTATTTGCTCAAATTTATCAGCACAATTTACTATCACAAATCTTAAACTTCTATTAAAAACTGCACAATATGAAAATATAAAATAAGTTAAAAAAAAAAAAAGTGTTAAAACCAACAGTTTCGGTTATTTTTTAGTAGCCATTGTCAAGGTTCTTAAGATTGAGGATTAAGAGCAAACAATAATGAAGGTCCACATGTTTTTAACAATATTCACATTTCAATAGTCAAATTTCAGAAAAGAATATTAATTTTTTAATGTTTCTAACTTGCAGGTTATTCTTTCTAGTATTAGAAAGTGAGTTGTGTATATATGGGTGTCTGTCTTTCATAACTTTTGAATTATAGATTCTTCTGGAAACTTGGCAAGCACATTTAAAGGCAAGAGCTGATCTAAGTACTTTTTTAAGTATGCAGGTTAACCTTTTAATGATTCGCGATAACTTGAATCAAAGTGCAATTCCCCCTATCACTTCTTTATTGACGCTGTAGCAGTTATTATATTCTTAAGTTTTATCTGTTCCTTAAAGATACTGAATATTTCATTCATTAAAGAAATCTTTGTAACAACAGATAATCGATTATCATTCCACTGTAGTCTCGTGTGGCATTTCTTCTTCAGCTGTGGGTGCAAAACACTTTTTTTACTTGGTAATTAGAAAGGAGGTGGTACTACGCCTACTTCTTACCCACAACCTACTTTGTTTTTCATTTTGGTAGGAAAATTGCTTAATGATGCTAGGATCGATGAGAAAGATTGAAAAACAAATGTCAGTCACTAGGAGAGAGAATAGATGGATCCAAAGTTTGTTTCCGGGATTGTTGACTTCCGATTTTTAAATGCCATCAGCAATTATTCATTATTTTTCCACCCCTTTCGTCTCTTGCCTCTAGGAGATGGCTTTTCAATACACTGGAAGCATCAATGGATGTTTACCGCAAATTTTCGTTGATGAAACCAAAGCTAATATTTTTATTTTTAGGTTAAATAAATAACAGAATAATAAGAATAAGGATAAAATAAGTACGTCATCAGAAAAATAATAAGTTTTGTATCGTAATACAGTGTTAATTATCAATGGAAAAGGTTACTTCAATTTAGGTTGCTATTCTTATTTCCTATGCATCAGGTTCTTGCGTTAGTCATAAATAGTTGAAATATAATTTGGTTTGATTTTTGGACAAAAATAAATTCATAAACATTAGAAATAAAAAATTTGCATTCAACTCTTGGACTTCTAATTTTTATGGTGATGGGTTTACAATAATAAATATTATAAAAACTCAATTTGTATCCTAGGAAACTGAAATTGTGATATCATACGTATATTTCATAGTATTTTGATTTAAATACACTGAATATTATCATAAAGGTTCATGCATCGCTGCATCTGAGTTCTAAGGGCACTTAAATACGATGAAAATGATGCATATCTTTAGAACATCTTCCTAGGGAAGTGATGTTCAGCAATCAGTATATGTGACGTATGTCTTTAATAAATTTTGAACCGCTCGATGAATCATCTTGGAACTTGGTATGCACATTTAAGAGTAAGTAATGATATTTATATTTAATATTAAGAAGAATGAAGAAGTATATTGAATGATATTTATATTTGAAATTTCTTCCGTGTGAATCCAGGTCGAGAAATTAACGCGAGAAAGTGACATAAATCAAACTGTTAGAACAGAAACCATTGGAATCATTAGAACAAAGAAAGAATATCAAATCTAATTTTATTAATCCTCTTCATGTCTGCGCGAGCTGTAGTACGAATGAAATTAACTGTATTCTGACAACTTTATTAATGAGAATTAATTATTTTTTGAAAATAAAAAAAAAAATACCTCATTTATTTACATTCAGAAGAATGTATATGTTAAAAACAAAACAAAAAAAAATTACAGCAAGATTTAAGAATAGTAGGGTTCAAGTTCTTTCAGAAACTTGTTAACCTTGCGGTCATCAAAAAAAAAGAAAAAAGAACCTAAAAAATAGAGTAATAAGCAATTAATAAGTAAGCAATAAAGAACTCGAAGACCGTTTCATGGAATTTAATTAATCCCAAAGACCATAAAAATCTAAGTAAATGTTTGAAGAACTCTTCATTTAAAAGATGGAACTAAAAAAAACCTCATCTTAAAACTAGAGAACTGACTAGAAAGACATTAGAAACGGAATAATAGAAAAATAATTTAGGAATTTAATGTGAAGATTGTAGATTAAGTTTGTCGTCAGTAGAAATCAATACACTAGAATTCCGTTTCAAACTACAGTAAAATAACCAAACAATCAAGCATTGTGCTATTGCGTCAGAAAGCGAGGATAAGAAACGTAAATATTTTCTATATATTTCTTAAATATTTCAACAGTTTATACTGGTAAAATGTTCTATTTTTGTGAGCTAAATCCAGTAAATAAATAAAAAAGTAAGAGAAGGATGTAAGTTAAATGATAGACTGGCCTTTCAAATTCGTCCTATTAAGCATGTGATCGCGGTAGCCTATATCTCTTTTTGCTGCTTATTTAATGACTGACTTACGGATATAATTTTATTGCCTCTCCTTCCATACTAAACGAAAGTTAAATAAGGATTCATGCAAAAGAAATATACTAAAGAGTAGACTAAATTACAAATGAAGATTAAACCTGAAAAAAGTAGTAGTTAACAGTTACATTTATTATTTTCAGAATGGCTTAGGGATCAGTAAGTTACATGATATAGAATATTTGATGAATGGAGTTAATGTCACAAGAGCATTTAACAGCCATTCTGTTAAAATGCTCTTGTGATTAGTTATTAAATATGAAATTTAATTTATAATTTCCGGCTTTTTTTGTTTCTTTTTTGTATTTTTTTTTTTGTTTGAAATAGAAAACTCACTTTCAGAAATAAGAACAAAAGTAATAATTTTATCATCATTTTCTGTTTAATTCAAAGTGCTGATTTAAATAATTGTTGATTTAATTGATTTAATAATCTTAATTATCACTTGAAAATCATTTTGTATTACTTAATAATCATTTAATATCATTTTATAGTCATTCCATATCATTTTATATTACTTAATAATCATTTAATGTCATTTTGTAATCGTTTTATAATAATTTGATATTTCAAAATCATTTAGTATCACTTCATAATTAATATTATTTAATATCATTTTATATTATATAATAATCATTTAACATCATCACTGAAATAAAATAAAAAAGATCTTGCAGTGTTGTAAATATATTATTTGGCGTTAAACTTTCTGCATTCATTTCTTCAATTTGTCTTTTTCTTCATTGTTTTAGTTTTATAACCAACAAAACTAATCAATTTCATTTAGGTATTCGTGTAAAAATAATGATTTAAGCATTCATTGAAGCTGACCATTACATTTTAAAAATACATTCTTGTTAACAAATGTTAAAAGCATAGGTGACTTGTAAGTTGTAAGAATACAACTTAAAATATTTAATAACAACAAAAAAAAAATATTAAAAGCAAAACAAATAACTGTAAACGTATTATAAAACTTTTTGTTTTTATCTTGTCTAATTTAAAATTTAAGGAATTGAATGGGAAATTTTATTAAAACCAAACCTCACTTAAAGTAAATTAACCTCAAAAAATATCCGAAAATATATATTGCTCATCCCAAAACAGTTGTTTCACGCCCAAGTTGCGAGTTTGTCCAATATTTTATCCTACCACCATTTCAGTTCCTTATGTATTGAGACCTTGAGTGTTTACAGTGACTACTCTCAACTGATGAGCGCCAATTGAGCGTGAAACAGCTGTTTTGGGATGTCACTTATAAACCCAGGTCTCACCCTTTTAGAAGTTTTTTTTTTTATTTTTTATTTGCAATCTATATTCAAATAACTTCTTTTATAAATTTACTTAATTTTATTATTGCTTTTACTTTTATTGCTTTTAACGAAAAGCAACAAAATGTAAAGGGGATGTTCATCTTAAGAAGGTTATTGTCTGTCTGTTCGTTCGTCCATCGCCACTTCTACAGCCCAAACTACAGTCGGACAGACATGAGTGATGCCTTATTGGAATCCTTACGATTTACAGAAGTGGACAAAAAGTACGAGTTCTGGTCTGCGATCAGTTCATGTCTCAGAGGAAATGGCCGTAAACGAAATATGTACTTTGTTTACTGTTAAACCACTTCTTTTGTGCTTTGTTTTTTTTACATTAAAGTTTCCATTAACCAGTAACTACAGTGCTAGCGCTGAGAGTTGAAACTCCCAGAATGCAAAGGAGATTATAGATTGTCCTTTCCTGGCCGTTCGCTAACATTGAAGTAGAAGATGTCGCTTCTCTTCTATTTCAATGTTAGCGAACGGCCAGGAAAGGACAATCCATAATCTGCTTTGCATTCTGGGAGTTTCAACTCTCAGCGCTAGCACTTTAATGCTTCTGTGATAATCTGCTATTGCAACTATTGATATATTCCGGAAATTGTTATACCAATTTTAGTATTACTGTTAAAACTACAAAGCTGGACTTTGCTTTCTAAGTCCAGCCCAATAAATTCAACAAACTCACTTGCATAAAAAACAAAACAAAAAGAACTAAACCTTAGACAAAATTACATAGGTTTAAAGTTTTGCATTTGAAATCCTTTTCTGAGCTGAAATTCAAAATAACTAGAAAGTGGTTGCAGTTTTTATAAGATCATTTCTTTAGGATTAATAATAAAAATATTAAAATTGACCAAGACAAGATAGCTAACATTTACGAATATCCGGCATTTAAATATCACAAAAAAGAAAACAAACGAGATAGATACAGGGTTGAACACAATGGAGTTTCTAAATTTATTCGACCGAATGTATATAATAAATAACCTCATGGCGAGGATTGCCTTTAATTTCTGCAAAAGCAGTTGAGATCCATAAATATTTGATGTGTCTGCCAAATACAGCTTTACCAAACTTTGCTTTTAGTAAGCAGTAATGTTAATCCATATTTTTGGCGTGAAAGTAATGAATTGGTTCCGCTTATACAGATGGATCACTGGTCGTTTGTAGTTTCTGGATTAATTTATGATGTATTTCGTTCTATACCAAACTGCAGGGCCTCATCAAGGGTAGGAATATCTTCGCTATCAAACAAACCATAGATTGAAGTAAATGGTAGATGGTTCCGAGCTAATGGTAAACAAAGGCATTTTTGATGAAAGTTTATTATTTGGAGCTGATATCTATTTCGTAGAATATTAAACAAATCTTTGTGTCTACGTGAAAATTATACTCCAATTTGATACGTTTGTATTTGGAGGTTGCCTAAGTCAGGTAAGTTCTTAAAAAAATGAAAGAGAAAACAATTAATTGAGTCGCTAATTGCAATTAACATTTTTGTTTTAAGATAGAGGTTGACATTTTCAAATTGTAGTTTTGGCACAATTGAGCGTGGGCGTGTTATTAACCTTTCGCGTCATTTCTGGTTTTGATGTAAAAAAAAGGTTCGCACCGTTTGTCAAGGAAAACTACCACATTGGAAATTACAAAATAGATCACAGATTGCGAAAGGCGATGTGTTATACAAAAACTAATAAGTATATGCATTAGAAGAAGCAGAGACAATGCTTTTAAGTAGACAAAAATTGTATACAGGGCTTCAATTCTGTGATTCATCATTCAATAGTATTTAATGTTACAAGTTACTGTAATGGAATGGGTTTTTAATAAAATTTAATAAAAAAAATATTTATATAATTGTATATTTGTATAATGATACCGTACATTTGTATAATTGTATTTTTCTATTTTTTGTATAATATTTCTCTGGTAATGTAATATTTTTGCCAAGTTTCTTTTATTATTATTTTTAATATTATTATTATTATAAGAGCAGTAATGTACACTTGGCATTTGAACAAGTGAAAATTTTTACGTATAGATTTATAAATGAATTGCGGAAATTTATTGAAAGATTCTTTGACAAATAAAAAAAAAAAAATCAATTATACAGCGAGATAAAATACATTAAACAATTATGAGAGGAGTGCTTCGCATATGTAGCATTCATACTAGTTATTTACAAATGCAGATTTTTTTTTTTTTGCAGTAAGTATTAAGTAGATACCAGGTTCCATTGAGCAAGTGCCCGACTATCGTCATTTTGAATTGATAGACTAACGATCGCGGGAGTCCCTACCTCCTTATCTCATTTGAAGACAGACACACAGTTGTTACTCTATTTCGGTAAATTGTTGCGCCATTTCCTAAGTTTGCAACAACAATGTAAGACTTTTTTAAAAATACCAAACCTTTGCAACTCCTTCATATAACTCAAAAAAAATTTATAGAAAACTAAACTTGAACGGGGAAGATGATTTTGATACAATTCCAAAACAGTGAGAATCTTCAGCTCTACAAACAAAACCGCAATGATACAACTACCATTAAGATCGTGTTATCATAAACTCAACCCGAAATCTTACATAATGCTGTTGGGGTTTGACGTAAGGCTGTGACTTATCAACATTTTTGAACTTTAATAAACATTCAGAAGTTCACAATATTTAGCACCAACTCTCATTTCCATATTTTCTCGAAATTTTTAGTTCTTAATTCTTTAGATTTTAAGGTTAACTTTTGACAAAAAGAAATGCTGAAGATGATTACAACAGATCAAAACTAACTATTTTATTTAAATCTACTTCATTTCTTTCAATTATTCACAATGATAATTAAGCCTCAATTAGTGTTTTTTTAAGTCCAGTTTACAATCTTTCTTACCAAACTTTCAAAATAATAACTTTGTTGGTGGGTTTTCTTTTTTCCCCTTTCTTCTTTCCTGTCCTCTAAAGACTTCACTTCCTCTTTTGTCTTTTTCTCCAAGGACGATATCTTTACATTTTCTAAGAGCAGTTTACTGGAAGGGAATAGGCTGTAACACGAACCCCCCCTTTCTTTGACACTGCCATCCAACAACGAAAACATTCGATCTATCAGTGTCCTTTCATGGATGAAGAGCCATGTCAAAAAGAGCCCTGTCATCAAAGAAACAGCCAAGTCACTTTGAACAATTTCTGAACTGCCATTGAAAACAATATAACTATAAGACTGTCTTTTAAACTTCTACTTTAGTGATTAAGCTACAAAGTATATATTTTATTTTTTTAAAAGATGTATCATTAAGGTTTTCTTAAATAAATCCCAAAATTAAAATCATAAATCTGCACTAAAACTACAGAGAATACATAACTGTTCGATTTACAAACCTATGCAAGTACAAAAAAAAGAAAAAGAAGATTAATTGTTCAGCTATCCAATGTTGACTGGACTTAGATTGTAATATTACGTAAGTAATATGCCTTATAAAGATTTTTTGTGAGGCGAATTATTTACGTAACATTACAATTTTTCCAAAATATTGACTAAGAAATTCAAACTTCAAATTTCAGATTTCTTGTTTATTTGTATAAGCATCACATTGAAATAGCTGGACCGACTTTCGTAATATGTAGTACGATTCTTATTTAGAAGCCAACTTGCATCATTCCAATTACGATTATGTGGTCTTCATTCCTTTTCCCTTAAATTAAAATAAAATAGAAATCCTGAAGATTTTACAAGCGTTTAGCAACACAGCGATGCTATATGATCAGTCACTAAACAATGCATACCAAAAGGCATCCGTAATTCATTTAGTAGTTACTATGTTAAGATAGACTTTGAGATCACACTTTTAGACGATAAATGGACTTACCTTTAACTGAAAGCATTGTTTGTAAATTTAGGGCTTCTGACAGTCCCTTTAGTACCAAGTTCAATAGAATATCTCAAAATTTCACTTTCAGTTGAAGCAATTGTAATCACTGACGAAGTTTATAAAAAGTTTAAGATATTTTTAACGAAGTATGTAATTAATTTTTGACTAGTTGCGTGAAATATTCACGGAAGTAAAGCAAATTCCACATTTTTGAAAAACAGAAGATTGAAAAAGATGTTCTAAGCTAATTTTTTTAGAAGCCATGACTTCCATAACAGCCCACATGTAATTTGAATATCGGCTTATTTGTTAAAATAATATTACAATATTGTTAAAATAAAAAAAATAAATTGATTTAACCAGTTTTGTAGTAGCCAGCGCTGCGGTTTCTCATCATGAAACATAATGGCAACCTGCTGCCCTAAAAGAATAGGCTCGTCGAAATTGAGGCAATATTAACGGAAGTAAAACAAATGCCACATTTTTGAAATGCCCTGAAATTTTTGAAAAAACAAGATTGAAAAAGATGTTCTAAGCTCATTTTTTAAAAGCCATGACTTCCGCAACAGCCCACATATAATTTGAATGACTAAGCCAAATTTTGTTGAAAATTAATAAAATAAAAGAAAATAAAAAATTGATTTACCAGTTTCAACAATAATAATAACAATAACGAATGTCCAACAGCCAATACCAATAATCCTGTCTGGGCTACAATGACAGCATGTGCTTCGTCATTGTCCCCTACTTCGTTGAGTAGTGAGCGAACGGCTACACAGTCGAATTATGTAAAAACCGAGATTTTACAAACTCCATGATAAATTTTGACGCATGAACTTCATGCATTTTAGTGTAAACTTCATTTATGTGGGAAAGAAAATCTCAATACGCTGATAATAGTTGTGTAATGGCGCTCCGTATCGGTGAAGTGGGACCAATATTAGAGAGGTCAAGTTTAAATATGGGCGTGACGTCATGCCTGACGTGTTCCAACACTGCACTGTGATTGGTTATTTCTCTGCTTACAAATTTACAAAGATCCGTACAATTTTTGCCTATTAATAGGATGATATTGATGGACAGACTTATTTACTGAGAGTAACAGTTAAAGCATCTCAACAATGAGTACTAAAATGTATAATAACCTACAACTAAAAACCTTAATACTTTTTGTTTTGTGAGAAGATGAAAGAGTTACAATAATTCCTGAAGCAAAGTGGAAAGTGTGTTTTATTATGTATAATTTTAGCAGCCTTCACATCAACATGATGGAGACGTTGTTATTTCTTCCAATTATAATTGCCGAGCACTTCTTCTCAGGCAATGTAAGTGCTTATACTAGCGTTATTGAGAGTCCACAGTAAGCGAAAATACATTCGCGAAATAACTAGAAATATAAAGCTTTTATCTATTTTTTTATTTTACTTTCTAGTATGACAGTCAACACCTCCTCAAAAAACAAAAATCTTCACAAATCTAATAACAAATTTAACGTGCAGAAATCATAATAACATCACAATAAAAAACATACAAGCACACAAATAAGGATTCACTGAGCTATTTTTAGTATTTTGATAGCAGGTGTATGTTTTTTTATTGTGATGTTATTATGATTTCCGCAAGTTAAATTTGTTATTACGGTCTATGCATTTTTCTACAATTTAATTCTTTATAAGCTATGCTTCTGCTAGCGGGGATTCAATGAGTATCCTTTTTTTTAATTCTTAATTTATATATTATTGTTTTTACTATGGAGCACCGTTGTTTTGGTATATATGTTTCTTGAGATCATTGAGCTATAGATATCGGGCGAATCTAGCTGATGATGATTTAGAAACTAGAAACAGCTGTCTTGGATTCCCGGTATCAAAAATACTAAAAAAAGTTCAGTGAATCCTTATTTATGTGAGTGTATGTTTTTTATTGTGATGTTAATATTTATTCTCTTTGAAGTTAGGTGTACTTAATGATGGTATATACCAAACTTCCGTTAAAATTGAGTGTTGTCCCCTTAACCTGTCAATAGTGTCAGAACACGCACAGAATTGTGTCATACACACATTCAACCACACACAGGCATAGAATGAATGATTTGATGATTTTTACTTTGCTAAAAAATTAGGCTGAAACAAAAAGATTTAGACATCGTGTAATTCACACCAGCCGGTAATTAGCGAACATTTTGGAAATTTCACCACATTTCTGTATGTCTTTAAAGATTTGAAAAAGCACTTAACAAACTTGTTATCTCTTTTTAAAATTGCCCAAACAGTTTCCCGCTTATCACAAGTTGGAAACAACCAATCGGAAATGTTCGCCTTTTCAAATGGACAGCGTTAACACTTGGCCCGGCGCTACAGCCTTTGAATTTAATGAAAATGTGTTGGGCGCGGTGTTCGGCGTATTCGAATGTAATGAAACTGTATTCAGACACATGGATTTTCAATTTAGAGTCAGACACAGGCAGCTGATCACTGACCAATTTCCAAGACTGAACCTTATGAACTGTGAACCTTAAATTGGAAACCTGATATTAGATTTGATTGAGTGAACACAGAAAAGCAATTTCAAAATGTCGAATTATGAACGACAGAGGCAAATTATCAAATTTCAGTTTGTAACCTTGTTTGGCAGTCGTTCCGGGAAACAAACCACAGTCCTGATTTATTTACAGCTTCAATCGGATGTACAGGAAACATTTCGAAGAAATTAATGAAAAATACCAGAATGAGAATTTCACAAAATGCATCGTTAAGATGACAGAATCCTGACTTTAAAGTGAAAGACTGAATAGGCGATGTCTTACATTTGTCTTCTTTGGCTGCCTGCCTGTCTGTCTGTCTGTCTGTCTGTATCCGCGTCACGCTGAAGTATCAGCTAAAAAAGTAAATTTCGAATAAGATATGAAGGTGAAATTAATGCACCTGGATAATTTTTTATTTTTTTTTTATTTTAATAATAGATCATAAAACGTAATGGAAGCAACATAAAAGAGAATTGGTAAAGGGGAAACTTTTTTGATCAATCAAAGTTGCTTTTCGGGTCATTTGAAACGCGGTGGAATAAGATTTCACGCATTTTCTATCAACGCAGTGACGGAGAGGTTAAATGGAGAGAAAGGAGGAGAGAGAGAGCTAGGAATTGATCTTTTTCTTGGAAGAAAAGGCTACTGTCATGACAATTAGATGTCCAAATCTAAATACGTAAAATTATGCTCTGATCTACAATTATTCATTAGAGTTAATAACTGATCTTCAAGATATCTACACTTCAAATTTTGATATTCTAAAATCTTTTATGAGTTATATCTGATTTATAATGCTGAAGAATCTAATTTATATTTCAAACATTTAACAATAATAAACCAATACGTAGAGAGAAGGAAGTTATTAAAACAAAAAGTCATTGATTTTATTTATTTTTTTGGAAAAAGTTGGGGATGCGCATCTTTTTGAACAACTTAAGCAAAGATAGAACCTAAAGCCGTCATTAGTAGCCTTAGATCATCTTCTTTTGGTATTACAGTCGGCATTATAGGGCCACGAGATCAATAAGATGTACACAACACTTCAAAAAATATGCAATTTTAAAAAGCATCTGTAAAGAGGTTTTTGGGAAGTTGGATCGGGGGAGAGGTTCAGGACATCATCATTTAAGAAAGGGGGGCCTGCACTTCTAGCTCGCCTGGGCCCCACACCCTCCTTGGGCCAGGCCTGCTGCACATCTCCAACTTTTAATATTCATTGTCCTCAAGATCGCTCTCAACTTCATCTAACCATCTAGATATGAGCCATCTTATTCGTCATTACCCGCATTTTTTTTTTTTTTTTTCATAGATATAGTCAGCTAGAGACAGAGGTAATCGACTCCAATTTCAGCTTGGTTACCCAATAGGTTAATGGATTACCGCCACTAGGACTTCGAAAGTCGGTCCTCAAAACTCCTAAAAATATTAATTTTCTATTTTTTTATTGGCAAAATCAGACATCTTACGTAAATAGATAATGCTTCAGTCGATTCTGATCCACTATATCCAAACCAATATCATGAACTTTCATCAACTTTTATAATTTCTTGCTAATGGATTTTGGATAAGGATTATCAATACTATTAAACCAGAAGATTTATTAATGGCTTAAATCTCCGTTACGGAGGCTTTATCGTACTAATCGTAATTGATAATCGAGTCTTTCACTAAAGTTTGCCCATTCAAATATCGGAATTGAATTTCACTGGCAATGGGAAATCGTTTGATAACCAATATATTCCCAAACGGCAAATAATCAAATCTACAGTCGACACTTTAGTTCCCTTACACCAGAAGTCAATATGTTCAAAATTTGATGACTACTGAAGATTAGAATGCAATTTGAAATAGTACCTCTACACGTTAATCTTTGATCAAACTAAGATTCGTAATCTTCAATATCGGCTAATACCTTAATCAGACAACTACTTGAGCGACAAGCTCTAGTGTTAAACGAGAATGGCATCCTGTCACATGATTGATAAGTGCTTTAAAATTAAAAGACTTTCGGTTTTGAAAGAGAATCCTCAGAAGATGTTGAGCCAATCACGAGCTTTCTCGACAATGACGTACTACAATTCAGAAACAAAGACACCAGAAAATACTAGCGGACGCCATTTTTGTCACCGCTATATATTTTTTTTTTTTTTTTTACAGAAGTGACAATGTCTTTATTCAGTTATAAAAAAAAAAAAGGAGTGTTTATATGCAATTGAAATGTGACTAACGATTTTCGGTACTGTGATTATTGCTCACATCCGCTAAAAACCAAATTGTTTTTTCATATTTATTTAGTAATAAGTTGAATTTCACTATTTGTGTGAATAATATGAGGAATATCTGCTTTTGAAATTACGCGATAATTTCTTTTAAGATAGCAGAAGATTTGGTTATTGCAGTCACAAAGATTATCAAGTACAAATTGCTTTACACCATTTGTTTCATACTGAGTTGAGATGCGCCATACAACTCTTGCATAAAATAAATTACTGTAGAAACATTTATCATTTTTTCATGATATAATGTAATATAAAAACGGAAAAAAATATAGAAATGCACAAATTCGTTGCTTTCACAAATTCCTTTAGGTTATCATCAGCGGCAATCTTGGACAGCTGTTTCGTCCTTATTAGGACTCATCAGCCAGATTTAGCCTCGATGATCAAACTCAGAATGCGTGAAAGCCAATGCATCCTTCTCCCGCTCTCGAAGTGGGACCTTTATTCAAAGGTGTGAAAGCAAACGAATTTGTGCATTTATATATTTTTTTCCCGTTTTTCACGTTACATTTGATGCACATTGAACCTTCTTACATAATGTGATATAGAAACAAAATCAAACAAGTGTCAAAGGTATATTGAACAATTATGCTGAACTTCTTTTAATGAACTTTATAAGTCCTGACACAATTTTTCTGAAAACTTACAGAAATCGGTTTTTGGTTTATTACTTTATGCATGAGTAGGCTTCCTTTTCTTTTTTACTACCATCTGGGATACAGTGTGCCATTTCAAATCCTTCAGTGCGCCACTTTTGGCGCATGCGCCGAAGGTTCACAATTCTGATGTAGAATACTGGTAAAAACTACAGTATAAGAGTGAATAATTTCGTCTAGGCATCATATGGATTCACTGCCTTATGATCTTTAATTATTTAGGAAATTTTTTGACACAAAAATTAATAAATGACTGTAACAATTTTATTCTTTTTAGTGTTATTTAACACAATATACAATCTATACTTATATTTCTCATATTATAGGTTTTTATTTTTACACGATTAAATTGCATCTAACTTATTTCATTTCTATGTTTTTTTTTCTGGATATCTTTACAAATGTGGGCCAACTGTACATAGTCTGCGAAAGTTTCTTAGTTATGGTACTTTAGCAGCAGAATCAATAAGAACTTAAATTACCTTCGGAACCAACGGCGCTGCGATATAAAATTAACCAAACACAAATGAGTAGTTGAAGTGCTTCATCACAAATGATTTTTGACTTCAGTGATCAAATATTGGAAAGATAATAAAGGCTTATGAATATTAATGCGTTGTTTTATTGTTAAGGCATGGAATAAAGAAATTCTTAAATAAAGAATCAACTGAAAGATTAACAATCTGTATGGAATAGATTTGCATTATTCCGGTTTTGTAACTATTTTCATTTGTCAAATGTAGCCGACAGACTTATTAATAAGTGTATTCTGTAAAAAAGAAAGTAAATTCCATTAAGACAAACAAATCCTTCCATAATTAAATGCCACAGACACGAAGAACATTGCGTTATAAATTATGGATATTGCTGTATTGCAATCTGGAATACATTCCGACTTGCCCTAAGTCAATTTGACGACAGATCTAAATTATTCAAGCCAGAGACGTTTGAAGTCACGTGTCCACCAACTCAATTTTCATTTTAGCTTCCATCTTTTCCCAAAACTAATATTTGTAATTCTATCCGCACAAAAAGAAAGTTTTTTTTGTTTTATACTTCGAAAACCGATCTTCCTCTTCCTCCTGAGGACCGGAATTTAATCAAAATCTTCGCCCATTCAAATTTAATGATGCGCAGGACTAATTATTCATATGAATATCATGAAGAGAATCTGCTAATGTGGGATTTAAGGGGTTTCCGCAACTCTACCGGCTTCCGTAACACTCAATTTGTATTCTATTTCTGTAAACATCATTATGGTTAATGATTGCAAGCTTTTCTCCGTGGTCAACTGCTTTATTTTGCGAGGATTAGGACACGGTCAGACAAGAACTGAAAACTGGAGACTTAACAGTCTTACTGGATTTAATGTGAACAAAGAAGATGCTACAAACACCCAGGATTCTCGTTTTGGCGTTGCAGGTCGAAATTATATCGAAACAGTTATTTCTCCATTATACTTTGAAGATCATGTTTTTCATATTTCGTTATTTGTTTGATCAAACACACATTTCAGTGAGAATTTTTAAGGGCGCAAGAGCGACAAGGGCTGTGCTGCGCCAGGAGCAAGACATCAAATAAACTAATCATTGTAGGGAGAGAAACAAGAAGAGCTAAAGAAACATCCAGGATTTGAACACACTTGTTTTTTCGTATTGCGATTGATACAATCTAAAATTAGGTAATCCTAACAAACTTTATTTATTTTCTTTGCAAATGAAATTCTTATTATCTTTAATGAAATGCTAAGCTGAATTTTTCAACATTCGTAATGAACTGTCTAAAGCAAGGATTAAAACGTATCTATAACTCAGATCAAAGGAACAAGCAGAAGATGCGTAAAAACCGGTAATATAGAAGGCTCTGATATTGCGCATCATGTTTATAAGATGGGACATGTTAGTGATTTCGACGATTTTCTAATATCCTATTAGGACAAAACAATAGGAAAGATATAAAAGAAACGTTGCAATCGTACTTTATAACTATTAAAATCATACAATACTAGTGTGCCCAATAACCATATTTACAGGATAAATATTAAATTTCAGGAATATGCAACATTACAGAAGAAAATAATTCGCGAACATATCCGGAAGCGGAAATCGCAAAACCTGCATTCTTCTCAAACATTTATAGTATTGTTTCTATTTGACTTAAAACTTTATACATCCACAAATCACTAACCAACAAGGTCTTTCAAAAAGACAGAACTTAATAACATACACGGAAGTTCTTGAAAAAGCTTCCTGAATGTGTTTTAATTTTTTTGTCTTTTAAAGTAGTAAGGTGCCCCAAAAAAAGGATTCTTCTATAGGAAATTTCGCCCTCTTCAAGCGTTGATTTCTGGATAAGGACCCACACAGAAGAAACATTTCAAATATTAAAGTTAGGTCGCCTTTCGTCCTTAAAATGCACAACAGGTTTGAAGAATGTCCATTCAGCAGTTCAAAAGTTAGGGAGGGATGGGAATGCACATCCCATTGTGTAGATAAGCAAAGTAAGCCACAAAAGCAAGTGAAGTTTGTAAATGAAAATTGGCAAAACCCAGAGGACAGAGAAAAGCAAATAAGCAGACCGAGAACTCATAAATTCCCAAAGGCAAATTAATAATTTACAACAAGAAGAAATAGCGCAAAGATCTTAGATGTTTACATTAACTTACAAGTAAACAATACTGAAATAAAAATAGATCTTACGAATGAATACAAAAGTGGATTAAAAAATGAATTAAAACCGAAGTAAATAACCAGCATTTGTTTGATATTCAGCATTACCAAAAGAAAACAACAACCTATTATCAGATTTTAATTGTATTGCATTAAACTCTACCTGAACAAAGGTTTTATTTGTGACGATTTTTACCTTCAAAACTTTATACTCATGTTGTATTTAGAGCTTTTTCAACAAAACTTTTAGATCTTTTAGGGCAATGGTTTAACTACAAATAAGTAACAAAAGGCAAAATCTGTTCACGGATTTTTAGGGGGCGGGCCTCAAAACGTGGATAACTGCCGTAAATTTTGAGCTAAAACATTTATGAATGCTACATACCCTTACGGACTCTGCTGGTATTATATTTCAACTAAATTGGATTACCCGCACTCTGACACTTGAGAAAAGGTCACAAACAGGAAAACGTTTGTGTATTTTTTTAAAGTTGTTATACATTTTTTTTAAAATAGTATTCTTTGTGTGGTGGCCGTTTATTGATTTCCTCACATTTATGTTCCACGCGTTAATTTGTTTTATTACATTATTTTTTTCTTGTACAATTTTCAACTACATGTATTTTGAGATTAAGTTTATCTGGATTTGATGAGTTACAGATTAAAATAAATCGTAAATTCCAAAGTCTATAATTAATTAATTTGTAATTAAGAAATTAGCTGTCATTAAAATTAGTTATAAGATTTCTTTTAATCTTGTTTGCTGCTTTTTGAATGTTTTCTTTTCAAAAATACTTTTTTTTTTATATTTTTTATAGTCTACCCCAGATTTGCATATACACTCACTACTATTTACGTACGTTTCACCAGACTGTTTTCGTAGACAGTTCGTTTCGCATCGTTTTGTGTTCGACTAAAGTTTCTCTTTGTAATTAAAATGATAATGAAGTTTTTATAGCTTTTATTTTAGTGTTTTCTTCTAATGAAGTTAATAATGTAAGATTGCCAACAGTTTTAAATTTTAAAACAGCAAACTTTTTTTTTAATCATTTCAACTTAAGCGAGAGAAACTTAACCACGAAGTTACTGTTCCATCGAAACTAACAAGATAGCGGATAAAACCATCTTCGAATGCATTTCCAATCTTAACCAAAAAAAAATAATACAATTCTACTTTCGTATATATTCAATACAAATATTTTTATATATTAAAAAAAATCGTATTCTTCTACACCAATGTACATTTGCTTTACTACACTGGCAATCAATGAATCAATTACCCTTTTCCTGTGTAGACTGCGATGGCAAAGTTCGCGAATTCAAATAAAACTGCTTTGTTATTTGACATTTGGCCTCAACTTACTGCCAATAGCAAGCCCAATCTTATTTTAATGTAATTCTACTGCTTTTGATGGAAATGATGAACATATATAAAATATTCCAATATCGATTGTTGAATTTAATAAACCAGTGAATTCGATCCCCAACTTCCGAATTTTTGAAGAGCTTATTTTATCAGTCATTCAATATTACTTGCATCCAACAATCTCAATTCTTTGTTATATCTAACGGCGCTATCAGTAGAAGTAGATGATACACAGCAATATCAATTTAGTCAACTGTCAAATTGTTGGTATACAGGACATGTAATAATATAACAAAAAGTTTTTATTTAATTTTAGATTTAAAATTTCTAGGAAATATTTATAATATTTATAAAATCATTATGAATATCAGTCTTCTTACAGCAGGTCATAAAGGAAGCCAAACTACATGAACTCTGAAGGCTGTTTTAGAAGCGCCATGGGTAGCCATCAGATGATGGCCAGGAGATTGCCTCCGCTGCTCTATTATAGAATATATTCTATTTTCTAAGTTATTTTAATTTAAAATAAATAGTGAGGATTTAATTTTTCAGATAATGGAAAATAGCATTTAGTAGATGTTAGAATTTGAATATAAATGTAAGCTTACATTTTTGTCATTTTCAAGAAATAAAAAAAAGAAAAATACTATCTTCAGGAAAGTAGGCTCTCAGTTCTTTCAAACTTCGATTCTATACGGAATCTAGTTGTACTTATACAAATATTTTGTAAAACTAGCGAAAATGTCCTAAATAGCAAACTACAAAGAAAAATTTGAACTAAATATTTTTTATTTAATTTTTGAAAAGTTACTTTGAAAAATCTTGAATAACAACAATAATAACAATAAAGTAATTTTAAATTCCATTTTTTTTATACATATATTCTTATGAAAGAAAAACGAATGAAAAAAAAATTCTTTTGTAACTTTACATTTTATAACTTTTATAAATATTGTCGGTTTTATTTTGTTTTGTTCAAATATCTTTTTTGTTTTAAATCTATAAAATTTTAAACGCTAAATTAATAGATACATAACTTAAGTGAAAGCAAGGATAAGGGCATCCACCAAGTCAAATATATTTTTTGTATTTCAACTTTTTAATAATAAAAAAAAGGACAACAAAAACGTGAACTTCAAATCAGAGTTTACTAAATTGGGAAACGAAACCGAATGAAAACATTTTCTTTGAAATGAGTAATTGTGAAGTCTAAAGAAACGAAAAACCAACCTTCATTAATGGCGTCCAACTGTTACGATATATAAGATTGACTCATCAAGAAACTGATATTATAGTCTTAACAGCAACAAAACATCAACTCAATTCGAAACTTAATACATCTCCTGCCCTTCTAGTAGTTTTTACTGTTCAATATTTCAGAATAAAGGTAACCTTATAATAAAGGAATACCTTAATTACAGGTCAGTGAAATGTCATCTGAAATCTTATCGTCTCTCGGGACCAATCAGCGATGACCATAACTGATATCCTTCGACGATTGGCTGAGTTAGTCATCCAGTGAGTGCTGCAAGTCATAAGTACCAATTAATAAAGGCGAAGTCGTGTTCATACAGAGGCCCTTCGTTCCCAGTACACCCAGTTATTGGCACATAAATCCCCTAAAAATGGCCTCGCTGTCAAAAGATGGGGGAGATATCTGGATTAACGTTAATCTACAGCCATTTTGCCTAAGTTAACTTGTTTGTATTTTATTATAGCTCTTGTATATTTAAATGAAATCACGTCACTGATCACGCTAATGTTTTCTTAATGGAAAGTTAATTTGTTTATTTAGTTATTTATAGCTGTAAATAAATTGTGAGTCGCAACAGTGCAGAGTTAATTTATTTACGCAGGCAACGCAGAGAACGAGAATCTACTTTTAGATTTTTATTGTATATTTAATCTAAATTTTCTTTTTTCTTCATCAGCCAAATGTTGAAACTCGTTTGATAAGTATTAAATCAAATTCGCTAGAATAAATGTAAAATCTAAAAAGTTGACAAATTAAATTTAAAATCATTTTTCTTTTAAGTTTTCCACAATTATATTCCAGATTATAATTAAAACATAGCTATTTTAGAAATTATTATTAGTGATCACATTACATTACAAAAGCGTAATAATAATGCTTTTCAATGAACCAGTTGTTCGTAAATACCCCTACTAATTTGTTGATAAATAACAAAACCTTGGATTTATTAACATATTTATCTAGTTAATAATTATTGTTGATGTTTTAAGTCTAAGTACAAGATGTTTTAATTGTTTATGTTTCGATTCAGAAATAATCTCTTCTCTCTGTAGATAAAGTTGTAAAGAGCAAACTTTTTGTTCCCTTAAAACTTAAAAACTACTAAACCAATTGGAATATTGTTTTTATCATTCGAAAGGTGTTGCAGGGATGATTTATGGCCACGTAACTTACTATTTTAACTACTCAAGCATTGTAGGAAAAAAGCTTCAAAACCTAACGGGATTACAGGAATTAGACAAAAGAGCTTTCGAAAACCGAAACCGAAACACAATTTCGCTGCATCTTTTTATTATTGCGCTCTACAATTAAACACAAATTATTGCTTATAACTTTTGAACCATTCACTTTCATAAGGTTTTCTGAGTTTTGTAGAGGTTTAAATTGCGCTTCTTTAAAGGTATAAATCATCTCTATAGTCCCTAGCGAACAATGATAATATGACTTTTTTTTTTTTTCTCTCTCGTTTCAACGGACACCTACGACGGACATTTCGTAGGAAGTTGTGCCTTATGTTTCTGGCGACAATTCTTAGGATGTTTTACAATTCAAAGTTTATTAGCATTCAAATGCTATTCTCATCCTAGTCTCTAACTTCAGTGTGTTTATACAATTTTTGGTGCTTTTTTATGTAAATGCATATAGAAAATTCATTGAGGTTGGCGGAGGCCAGCACGTGAATTTTCTTTATTTTATTTTTAATGTGTAGATCTTGTGTTTAGTTTAGATTTATGGAAGTACCATATTTTTTTTCTCATTATTTCTATTCCCCTCCGTATTGAGACCTTATTGTTTACTGGTGACTACTCTCAACAGCACATTTATTTTATTTTTAATGTGCATTTCTTGTTTTTAGTTTAGATTTGTAGAAGTACCATATTTCTTTAAACGCATTAATGAAGCCATACACGTGATTAGTTTAAATATGCAATTAATTTATATAAGAAACGCAAGATATACAAAGGAATCGATTTTTTTCACCGCCGAGACGGTTTTTACAAGAAATGGGATACAGTTCAATGACAGTACAGTAATGTGGATGGGACCCTGGTGGCGGCGCAAGGAACAACTGGAAATTACCCAGAAAGCTTTTACAAGCATCGTCATTTCTTGTTATATATTTACCTGCAACTGAACTGTATCCCATTACTTGACAAAACCGTCTCTCGGCGGTGAAACTAGTCGATTCCTTTGTATATCTTGTGTTGTTTTTTTTTTTTTGTTTTTTTTTATAAATTAATTGCATATCTAAACTAATCAAGTGTAGGGCTTCATTAATGCGTTTAAAAAATCCAGTATACGTAAAACGTCCAGTAAACGTAATACCATATTTCTTCTTATTGTTATTTTTTACTTTATGTAATTTCTTATTAAATACCAGTAATTGTTAGTTAATTGTTTACGTGTAAATAATAATAATATCTTTCTATTTGTACATACATATATAAAGCGAAAACAATGTCTCATGTTTATTGTTATTTCTTTGTCTTCTACGCAACCCGGGGTCTTTTCACTATAAATATACATACACAAATATCGAGAAACAAATATTAAATGCAAGAGAAGGTATATATATTTCCCCCTTGCATTTAATATTTGGATTTCTCGATTAAATAATCGATTGTCTGCATATTATAATATTTATACATTACCAGTTATATTTGAATAACCAATGTATTGTTATTAATAGAAACAAAGATAAATATTTCACGTAGCATTTGTACATTACTCTTTATGAGAAACTTGATAATAAGTATGGATTAATTTGGAAACAAAAAAAAAGAAGGACTAAAGATTGAAGAGAAAAATTAATAACGTAATATTAAAAACTATTTTAACAGTAAATTTTCATTGACTTAAAAATTTATTATACATTCAGCTTAATCGAAGTTTTTTTTTAACGGCAAGTGGATTTTTTTTTTTTTTTTTTTTTTTTTTAGGATAAAGGCAAAAATATTAAGATAGACTACGCTGCCTTTAGAGTCCTTAATTTCAGAGGGATCTAAAATTGTTCCTAGACATGGGTCTGGCAATATTCTATTGCTTAGGGTTCCCGGATCTTACATCCTGGAAGCTTATAAGAGAATGAATAGAGGAATTAGAGGAATAGACTTAGTTCAGCAACTTAAAAACAGTGGCGTAGCTAGAGTTTGTGCCGCCCGGGGCGATCACTGAATTTGCCGCCATTTCCAATGCATATCAAACATACTTAGACAAGAAGTCAAAACGACGTGTAGGACGTTCCCCGACCAATGCAGAAGACCAAAATTTCCCCCCCCCCTCCTAGCTACGCTAGTGCTTAATAGTTAAGACTTTGTGCTGTTAAAGTATTTTGTACTATTTTGATATGATAAATAATTACATTGACTTCTTTTTAAGTAAATAATATAAAGAACATATATAACGGTTAATATAATTTTAAAGCTCAAATTTTGTTAGATTTTCATGAAACATTCAATTTATTTTGTTTTCTTAAAGAAAGAAGCCTCTTTCTTTAAGACGTCTGTATTAATATTGGCCATCAATACTCCTAGTCTACAGGGACAATCTTGATATTCGAAAGTTACATTATTTTCAAAACTTAATATCTAGACTAAATTGAAAAAAAAAAAACTGTTAGGGCCTTCTCTATTTAGAACGCCGTATAGTTACTTTTTTTTTTTTTTTTATAGTTTTGGTTGAGGATATAAACTTTATGCTACTCCCCCCTCCCCTTTCTTTAAAAGGCCGTAAACCAGAGTGGTGTATTCAGTTCTCTTTTCTTCCCTTGTGATGGAGGAGTTTTGTATACATTGTAAGTGTAAGTGTCACGCTGTACCTCTTGGTGGCCTCTCTGAATGGATGACGTCACCACTCTTAGACTCTTTTGAAAGAAGCGTTTTATGAGACGTGTTTGTTGCTATTGCTAACGATCTAAGAGTGACATCATCTTCAATGTATTCGACCCGTAATTCGGGACCCATAGCAATGATAACACATCTAAATCTGCTTTTAATGATGCGGAACAAAAGACAAATTCGGACGCAGCTGACCACAGAATAAGCCCCCAACGAGATACATTTGCTTTCTCAACGGGAGATTAGCTTATCAATGGAATGCCTTCACAGCGATGACATAACTCAACTTTTCTTACTTTTCTAAAGATAAATACTGAATTCCCCAAATTGAGTCATTGAACGCTTCGAGAAAAGATGTAGTTGACGTGCCAGTTTCAGAATACCCGCATGATAATTTTGTGAAACTTTTCCAAATGATAATAGTAGTAAACTTTTAAGTATCTTTATGTAATTTATGGTTATTTAATGAAATAGCATTTTTTTCGTAGAAGTGTTTAGTAGTTTTCTACGGGTTAATTTCTATCAAAACTCAACAGGAAGTAATATTTACCTATCGTCGCCATTTCAGTTTTTTAAGCTGAATAATTTCCGAATTATCGCGATTTACGATAATGTATTTTCGGCAATTTACTGCCCGTATCTCCCTACGAATGAGTCGATGTATATCAACATCAATAGAAGTCGTCCTTATAACTTTCTACTTCTAAATATTTCAGTTTTCTTTGACATACAGGTTTTTGAGTTATCGTCGGTGTTGAGCGGCGGACGGACTTGCTTATTTCGATTTAAAATTGCATTTTTTTTTCCATTATATCTTTACGTTTCTTGGCGCAGCTTAGCATACGATGCTTTTGGGCCATAAAAATCAACCAAAATTACATTTCAAAAACGTTATCTTTTGTTTTAACTTCCTTACACAATGAGGCGACCTACAAAAGTTAACTAACTAATGTAGATTTAGTTTAAGTAGCTACTTAGTTAAAACAAAAAACGAAGTTGTTACGTTGATCTACAAAAATGCTTTTCCTTACTGATTCTGGCTGCAATTTTTCCCACAGCGACTCCTTCAGTTCTAGAATTTGTTATAATTTTTTAATAAATCTTTTTGAAGTTGAGTAAATTTGATCAAGACAATTCAAACAAATTGTTATTCTAGAATGTTAAAATTGTTAAGAATAGTTCTTTTTATCATTATGTATTAAAATCGTATTAAGAGCAAGTTTATGTTATTTGGATGCTTTCCGTGGACATTGGAAAGTTCATATGCCAAAAAAACTTTTCTTCAAACGTTTTCAGACAGAATTTCAACACAATAACTTATGAAATAACATAATCTATTTAAATATTTAAGGTTTTACAACAAAGAAAAAAAAAGCTTGTTACAAAAGTCTATCATTACAAATAAATAAATAGATAAAAAGATCCATCAGAGGCAGTTTTTACAAGATAGACTTCTCCATAGAAGCTACAGTTTTTAGGAGTCTCACACTGCATTTTTTGACTATCCGGTTTCCGCCATTTTTTACAACTAGTAATTTCAGTAATATAAGTCTACGTGATAGGAGTCTCTGATACGTACATTTGTATGTGGCAAAAGATAAAAAGAGCAGTAAGATTCATTCACTGCTATCACTCCTTCACATTCCCACAGCTGAAATCTATCTAAAATAAAGAAATTAGTTGAAATTGCGCAGCAATGAACTTTATATCTTAATCCTTAATATCGCACCTTAATTTTTTATGTAAACTTTTTTTGAAGAGCTAACAAAATTCGGTTTTCTATAAAAATTAACGAATCAAAGGCAATAAAAACATTTGGAAGGCACTTTGTAAATCAATATATTCTAGCTGTCGGTGACCATTACCAGTCCTAGCCATTAATTCGCTTAATTCTGAGGTCATAAGCGTTTAGTATTAAATGAAAAATTTCATTCAACAAGAAATTCAATTTAAGTAAGACATATTTCAAGTTTCTCATTGGAATTCATATCAAACTGATACAGTTCAGTATTTAACTCACTCAAATCCATAAAAATATTGTGCATTACGATTTCACATTTAAATTAAAATATTATACTGTATTGATTAACTTGGAAGTTTGTTATATTTGTGATAATGTATGTTTCCCAATGACGATATATGTAAGAGTGCACTTTTAGTAACAATCGAAGTTTGGACTGGAAGTATTTTATGTTATTTTGTAAATAACTGGAAAACATAATTGTATGAAGCATCAAAAATAGCAAATATGTACCAATCTTCAACAATAACAAGTATGAACCAATCGTCCAAAAATACACACATTTGTATTAATTTAGAAATGCATAACCGAAAGGGTTATTTAGGATCAACAAATTAAAGCTGTACTATTCTGAAACGCAAACAAATCGGCTTCTTTAATACAGATATAAACACATAAATAAATTCCTGAAACTCCTACACTGTAGACATTTTTCCAATATTTCGTTTTAATCTCTTAAAACTTTCTCAAGGTTTTTGTAAACAAAAATTAAAAATTTAACAAATTTAAAGAGAGAATTCCTCTCTTTTTAAAAACGATAGAAAAATACAATAATTAAAAAAAAACAATAATTAAAAGACATGAGTAAACAAAAGGAATTGGACAAGAAATGGTGGCTATTGTTAAGCAATAGATGACTTCTTGAACGACAAAAATTCTTTAACTCTCATATTGTTCAACAAAGCATTCCTAAACGTGGACAAAGACATCTCATTTACTCTTAAACATTTATTCTTATTGAAACAAACACAACAATTGATGATGCAAGACTCAATCATGAATCTTTTTTGTTCACCTACAGTGTAGAAGTTTCAGAAAATTTATTTATGTGTTTATCTGATTTAAAGAAGACGAAGGATATTGATGTACGTATTTTTGAGCAAACAAATCGGCTTTCGGGCTGTAAGTACTGTTAAATTTCATGTCTAAATTCAACATGTATAGTTGAAACAAAGTTTGTAAACACTCAACTGCAAGTTGAAATTTCTCAAAGAAAATATTTCCGACAAATCTTTTCACGGATGTGAAACCGTCAAGAAAATCAGAAATTTCAGAAGCTTATCGATTTCTAGTTACAAATTAAGGAATTTCATCTGCATAGTCAAACATAAAAAATAAACAAATGAAAACTGCAGTTTTTCATTGGCACAACAGAGTTGTTTCGCTCTGCGGCACTCGTTAACCATTAGAATAGGAGTAGGTTATCCTCGAGAGGATTAAAGACGTTTTAGCTGAAGAATGGAAATACGTAATTCAACTGTTTCAGAGTCTTTGTAAGCAGCTTTTGGACCATACCTGTAAAAATTACACTTTAAGATTTTTCATTTCTTTTAATGTTTACAGTTTGTTTGTCCATCGCTCAGTAGAGACTGCGCAAAAAATCAAAAAGCATCAAACGAAATTTTATAGAAAACAGTCCAGCCGTTTAAGAGTGAGAGCCAAAATAAACTATATTTCAAGCTGGTTCCTAAATAAGCAATATATCTGATTTTACGAAATCTGCTCATGCGCAGCACTCTAAAACTAATACGAACAGATAGACAAAGAGGACAGAAAGGCCAACAGAAAATCAAGAAGGAAAATACAGTCAAACCCAGCTATAGTGAACTTCAAGGGACCGAAATTTCGGTTCACTATAATCGGGAGTTCACTATATCAGTTTCTTTATACGTGCATTGCACAGCAAACATTTCGTTCATTATATCCGGAGTTCATTATAAGCCGTGTTCACTATAGCGGGGTTTGACTGTATTCGAATTCTCAGTTAAAAATAAGTTTTGTCTAACAACTGAAGAATTTAAAACAATTTCACTCGCTATAAATTTTATCTCAAAATGGTTCTTTAGCTGGAATTAGTTTCTACTGCAGCGAAGTTGAAAACAAATACTGCTGCTGTTGTTCTATTGTTTCTCCTCAATTCCCACCTATTGATCATTTCGTTTTATAAAACAACTCAAAGATAACATCTCCAAAATATTAGTTTAGTTAATCTTCAGCCTCCAGAAACTTGGGAGGGTTTGAGATAAGCCTTTGTGCGCTTCTTTCGACACCGCAATTCCAATGTTCTTTCATTAATGTTTTTTTTTTTTAAAAGAAGTATTTTGTTTTCTGTTCGTATTTCCTCTTTTCAATGTTATCGATTTACGTCTAATGTAAAAGTCCTAGGTATAGTCTTCACGAACTCATTCTAACTCTTCTCTTTAATGTAAAAAACAATCTGCTAAAATTTTTTTTAGCAGCAATTAAAATTACTCCTTAAAATAATATTTACAGGCTTTTAGGTAATGAATTTTCTCAAAAAAAAAATATTATTTCGAAATGTAAATGTCTTAGAGAGAGATAGGTCTTAAAAAAAATGATATTGATTATTTTTTTTTATAAAGAACGTTCCGTTGATGATTAAGATATTGAAAAATATAAATTATTTATAAGATTTTTTTCGCAAACCTAATGAAATGTTGCAATAAAAATATTGTTGTGGATGATCAATGTTATTATTGCAAGTAGGCCTAAATACCTGTTTAGAATTATTTAAATGTTTATAATAGCTTTTACTGATACACTTCCAAATATAAGATTCTCATAAATTTCATTGCATCAAAAATGTAAAAAATAAAATGTAAAATATTTCCAAATATAAAACTGACAAAATTTATTAAAAAAAAAACTATCATAAGTTTTAATACAAAAAAATATTTGTAATAAAAAATAAATTTAATATACTTAAATCAATACATATTTTAACTGATTTTGAGTATTTCAAAATCCAAATTGCCATGTTAAGGAGTCAATTTGCATTTGAAATACCCAAGTGATTTTCTTCTTCGTACTTAGAAAACAATATATCCACTATTTTTTCCTAAGTACTATGAAAAAAAAAAATATTTTATTTCAATAGAATTTTTTTAAAATATTGTTTTGATTGAACAACTATTAGAATAAAACATATAGTGTAAAACTCTCTTTAGTAACAATCTCTCTATTATTTAGTCGATTCCAGAACAGTCAGTTTCGCGATCATTATCTCTCAAAAGCTGGATTAAATGAAGTAGAATTTTTAAGTTTCTTAAAAAAGGGAAATAATTTTTTTTTCTTCCCTTTTTTGTGTACTATTTATTTCATTCCTTCTATTTGTTTAAACTTTATCATTAACTTGCATTTAGAAATTTTTCTAATTGCAGATTTGAAATTTTTGAAAAACGCCCAATCCTTTTTTTTTTACACGGTCTTTTTTTTACAGTTTCAAAATAACGTGTTTGACAAAAATAAAGTAAAATAAAATAAAGTAAAATAAATTTTTTGGGAGTGATTTCTTCCCCCCCCCCCCACACACACAAACGGAAAAAAACCCGACTTTTTTGAAAAATTTTCTAAGAAATTAGATGCGTTCAAAAAATTGTTAATAACTCCGCAATGTTACGAAAATGTTACTGCAATTACTTTTTTAAAACTCCTGAACTATCAATGTTATTCTAATGTTAGACCAATGTGGAATTTGTTAACTCGCTCATATTTCATGACATTTATACATATTTTACAGAATTCCTATTTGTAGTTACCATATTCTTTGGAACGTATGTAACATATAAAAACAGAATTGGATGTATACTTTAAACACCGTAAAGTTTACTCTGGTAAAATAACTGAGAAAGGTAATTCAGCAATTTTTAAGTAGCATTTCAGTTACTTTTCCTCTCCAATTCTCATTCTCATTTTCGGCTGTTTCGAATTATTATAAAATAAAGAATATTTACACTCACTTCCTTTTACTCTGTTAAGGAAATTTCTAGAATTTGATTAGGATTTTTTGTGTGATTCAAACAGCAAGAATCTCTCTTCTTTCGGAAGTGAGACAATGATAAAAAGACTACAAAAATAACTGTAATAAAGTTATGAAATTTTGGTTTAACTTCTAATCATATATCAGAAAAACCTTAAAATTTTTTGTTGTGATAACTTGAACAGAAATTTCAATTTTTGCAAAATCTTTACCGTGTTTCAACCTT
Organism: Thereuonema tuberculata; assembly: GCA_023159025.1. Lineage (NCBI taxonomy): Eukaryota > Metazoa > Arthropoda > Chilopoda > Scutigeromorpha > Scutigeridae > Thereuonema > Thereuonema tuberculata. Next base: position 34,440,909 of record JAFIDM010003189.1, on the reverse strand, counting down.
ATGCTGACAAGAAATTAATTTCTGAGAAAAAAATAGATTCCAAATTTTTTCAAAAACAAATCGTATCTGGCCTAGGATTTTCGAAATATCTTTACTGAAAAGTGGTTTCTGAAGCTTAAGGATCCATTCTACAACAAAATGAACTGAAAGCCTGATATACAGGGTGTCCGGGAAGTTTCCGAACCCCATTAATTATGTTATTATTATTATATTAAGGGATACGAAGTAGGTATTTAGATTATGATGCTTCTCTTTATTTAATAAATGACCTGTATATCACTTGAATACATATATTCAACTGATATACATTTACTAGATATATATATACATATCTGTATGGAAAAGTTTGACTCTAGGTAGGATGCATACAATACATAAACGAACCACTTTTTCTTCCAAGAAATCGTTTCCCGTAGTTTCTTTACTTCAAGTCTTAAAAGTTCCTTACAGATTTGTCTTTAAAGATCAAAAAGCTAACAGAAAGCAAGTTATCATCGTCGCATTATTAGCATTTGGAACATAAGCTAATTCGTATCATCATCAGAAAGTGCGTCTGGACTCAACAAGAGATAAATTCATGTGTTGACATCTGGATTCTGTTTTAGTCTCAATCGTTCATGATACGAATAAAGGATTTTTAAGAGATTAAACTGTTTCTTACTGATAGTATTTGTAATAGCAGGATGGCCGGGAAGTTCCCGTACCCTTTAAAACAATATCATTTGGGCATCATTAATGTTTTAGGGCGATCTCAAAAACCGGGATCGTTATTTTCCTGTGTAGAATAGTAATCTTGCCTTTTCCATTGATCAGGCTCAATAGTAATCTAATAGAACATTCCAGAATGCCTATTCAAGAATGTTATTAACTTAGAATCAAAATTGAATAACCTTTGGAAGCTCTATGCAGATGCAGTGCAGAAATAATAACCTCTTAGTCTGTTACCAGCTACACGGTGTAACGAAAGCCCGGGGGAACATGTCTTGATCGAACAGCTGCTGTAATTAAGTGGGTTTGCAAAATGCTGGCAGCCATGTAAGTAATATCTCATTCGATTCTTAAGACCAGAGGAATTGAAGTTAATCACATTTTTCCCTTATTTAGTCCTTAAATTGCCTTTACAGGCGTGTAGGTGTATTCTGTCGAATTATTCAAATGAATGAATTATATAAATAGAAATATCATCTTTTGAAAATAGAAGGAGCAAAACAATGATGTAATGACGTTTCGTAAGTAACTTCACATTTAGTTTTAACAAAGGTGAAATTACTGATGTATTGTAGGAAACATAAGTCAGCGTTGTTAGAGCTAAAAATTAATCACTGTAATGTGTATTTGGAGTTCCAGTTTTCGAATATCCTAAGTTAAGAACGTGAAAAAAATAAAAAAAAAAAGTTATAAAAAAAAAAAAAAAAAAAAAAAAAAAAAAAAACTACAAAAGTCAATTTGAAATTTAACGAGAATTGAGAAAAAATTAAACAAGTGAATATAATTTTGTGCTAAATTAAAAATTTTAGGGCGACCCATAATAAAAAAATTTAAAAATAAAAAGGAAGTTCATTAACGAACGGAAAAAGAAAGAAGCTAGAAAGAAAATAAAAAGAATGTTAGGAAAACAAAACAAAAAAAAAAACAAAAAAAATTAGGCGGACATTGAGAAAAAAAAAAAAAAGAATAAGAAACAAAAAAAAAAAAAAATAGTAGATACACGGATTCGAACCACAATATTCAGCATATGAGTCGGAGAACTTGCCGATCACGATATAGCCGACGACTGAATTTTGATGGTTGCATTTCTGACATTTAATTTAATAGCGGAAATCCAATGCAAAGAATGGCAAATATCTCGAACATGAGAGGGCGTTCGCCCCTAAAAATACCCTAGTCCCATGTTCCTTGAGCTCTGAACACGATGGTGAAATCCGTTTGTCGATCCGACCTTCCGTTCGGGAGTTGTTAGGAGTGGAAAAACACGGACAGACGTACAGGACAAACGCAATAGCTATCAACTTAGGTCTACCACAATAGCTCCCAAATGGGTGGCTAAAAATAAGATCAACTAACAAGATTATAAACAATTTTACATTGGAGCGAAGATTTAATATATACATTTGACGTAATATTTGGAATTGTATATCAAAGTAATTTTTATAAAACCTTTAACGTGTATGGTTTTTTTTTTTTATATATACAGCTTTGAAATTCCACATATTACACACAACAAAATTTAAAACTAAAAGTTTATTGAATCATAGTATATTTTATGTATGTCTGTTTGTAATAGATTCATATGGATAATACCTGATCGCAATTATTAATGATCATGACAGGAAAAAAAAAAAAAAAAAAAGAGGAAAAAGCAAAAACAATAAATAATATTTAATATTTATTAAATTGAAGAGTGCTTTTTAGTAACTTATTTAATAAAATATTTATTAATAATCTTTTTAATTACTGATTATTACTATTTATCTATTTATAGGTCCTTCCAAAACCAGAGAACTTCGAAAAATTTTGTTACAAAGTTGAGAAGTCCTCTCGATTGGTCAGTTAAAGTCCTGTGATTGGCCGAGTCGGGGGACCAATCAGCGATGTGTCTTGTCCTCTCACCAAGTGGCGGACCAAACAGAAAGCGCCGCGGCTAGCGCTCTCCGAGTGACGGACCGAATAGAGAGCTTCAGAGAGATTCTCGGAATCCAGTCTGATCTGTATATATATCTGTAAATAATTGTAAATAAAGTGTGTGTGCTTTAGACTAAACCATGGCGTTAGTCTCTGTCATTTCGACTACACATCATTGGGAGAGGACTTCTCAACTTTATATCAATTTATTAATAAAACTTTTTCTTGAGGCATTACAAAATTCTTGCAAATTTATTAAACTCAAAAACCTAATAGATAGTGCAATGATGTGAATTATTTTCATTATATTTTTTTCATTTCCAATTCAATCTTCAATTGAAATGAACAGGATTAATTCATTGAAAAAATAAAACCAGTATACCTCAGTGAATATATGGAATAAACGTTTAGTCTATATCTATTTATCTCTTCCCAATATAACTTTTGAAGTAATTAGATGATCTTCATGAATCTTGGCGTGCATACTTATGGAGAGACGATTTAACTCCATATTTGAGGATATGATTTCTTTTTTTTTTTTTCATTGGATTACTTGTCTTGTCGACGTTTGAAGGACAAAAATCCCTGTAAAACAGTATTAGTACCTAACAATGATTTCCATCAGATCTCACCAATGCCTCTTAATCCTTTTACTAATGTTATATCTTGTATCGAATTAGTTTTGCTAGTTTTAGGAAAGTGGCTAATTTGTGTAGACTAATTCTAACTAAATTACACATTAAATACGAAACTCTCCTTATAGTTCTAGATAGTTTTAATAAATAAAATAACTATCACAAACCCATCATTTACTAAATTTAATTTCATGTGAAAAATATCTACTGTAATACAAAGTGAAAGCAAATTATCAATATTTAAAAAGAAACTACTTATAAAAAAAGATTTAGCGTTTTTATAATATAATTTTTTAAAACTTATTTTTTTAAAAAAATAAACGGTTTAATATTTTTTCCTTTTTTGTTGATTATTATTATTATTATTTTATATTAGAAGCCCACAACGAGCTGGGAAGTCGTATATCCTCCGATGTCCATATTAATTTGCTAAATAAATAACGTTTTTTTTTGTTTTGTTTTTAATGCTATACATGCAAGGGTTCCGGAGCGAAGCGACGGTACCCGTCTAGTTTTTTCTATTGTTGTTTATTTGAAACTTGACGGTTTCTTAATAAACAACACTTAAGAACTTCTATTAAAATAATTTAAAATGTTACTGCTAACAATAACGTATACAAATTTTGCACGTGCTTGATATCTTACCGCTTTTTTTTTTTTTCAAACTATTGAATTAGATTAGATAGTGAAAAATTAATAATTTTTTTCGTTATTTTTATTGATTTTACCTTTCATTTTTTTCTTTTTGTAAGCGGTAGAATTAAATTAAAAAAACGTTTAAACATATTCTACAGGACAACTAAATAAAATATGAAGACATTGTGGTTTGGAGAGAAAAGCGATCGGGTAAACGCAAAGGCTCCATGGCTTCTAGCCCAGTATTTCATGGCTGTAGGTCTTTTAGTTCTTCAGAATTGGAGCTTTAAATTGACTGTACAAAATACACAAGAAAACGGTTTATATTGACAATGTGCAATACTATAGAAGCAACAACTTTATTAAGAAAATGGAAGAAATAGATCTCAGACAATAATTTCTTAGAACATTGTTGATGGCTAACAATGCTTCTGACGTAGTTTCTTTGTATGGCCGTCTTAACAATGGTTACAGGATCTAAAAAAAAGAAAAAAAAAAAAAAACCCCTAAATCGATGCTTTTCACTTTTGTCCAGAAATAGTAATTCCATGGTTATGAGATTCTTTCGGCGAGACCTACATACACACCAAATTTGCAATCTCAAGACCTTGTAATTCCTCAATTGAAATGAAATAAAAGTGGAATCTACATACATCTATACATCAATAGTAGCCTAGCACCATAGAGTCTAATTAAGCTTTGTTTATTTATTGGTTTTGTTTGTTTGTACATTTAAAGGAAATTCACATTTATTTGTTTGTACGTCCTGTTTCGGGACTGTTATCTCTTACCAGCACGAGTATATTAGAATTCTCCAATGATGAGATATTGCAATCCGTCAAAAAACATTAGTCTCTCATTAAGAAAAGAAAAACTCTCACTTGTTCACTATTTCTCTCTACTCTAATATTTTTTCATGTTTCAATCTTCTGCATGTGTAGTATATTTTTACCTTTATGTTTAATTTAAGTGCATTTTCATTACATTGATATTATTCACGTATTAGGAACCTTTACATTTAATAGATGTCAGAAAACTTCATGTCAAAAACCGCATTAATAAATCTGATAATCTGATACGAAACGAACAGCAGACCATTATAGACTTCTAAAAATGCGCCACTTATTGGGGATCGCTCGTGGGCTTGTTACTTGTTTGTTTGTATTGAAATGAGAGATTTTCACTGGCGAAATGAATACACCAGACTTGCGGTGAACTAATGCAACTTTAGGGCAGATACGATCCGACAAGATTTGTTGAGATCGCTAATTAACCACACGAACAAAAAGGAAACATCGGATGAGCTTCCTTGCGGTCACTTAAGCCTTAATTAAGGATGAAAGTGAAAAAAGTACTTTGTAATTGCAACGACAGATCAATGAATGTTATAAATTATTGTGCATGTTTTATCATTAAGTTAATCTACATAATAATCAATATAATGCATAAAGTTGATATGCTAATTTTGAAATGTGCGCGTAGTGAAAATTCAAAAACAGCATTTAAAAAAAAAAAAAAAAAATCAATAATACGTATAGTAAATTTTCAGCTGTCCCAGATAATTAGTTTTTTTTATTCTTAAGAGCGTTTCTAGGGGATTCGTATGTCAACATTTTTTGTATTACAAGCACTGTTGTAAATATGTGTTTATTTTAATTGACTGTGTTTTTATATAGCTTTTAATTGTATTAATTTCCTTATCTATCGCCAACGGTAGTTTTTTAGAATTTTGTGATTAATGTGCTTTAATGACAATTTATTTGGATGTGTTTTGTTTTTTTCTATCTCGAGCTGAAAAAAGAATAAGGGTCTTTCTTTTAATTACCTCAAATTACTAGTGCTAGCTTTACAGAAACATTTTTGAGTCATGAAGATCAAACGACGGACATACCAGTGAATACGCAATTTAAAAGTCCATATATTTTTTTATTATTACTGTTATTCTGAGTCTTTTATTTTTAGCCTTCTTTCTAGCAAAGTACGGCTTATCAGATCACTTAGTCTGTGTAAGTGTCCCCATCCCATTGTCTCCTAATAACTTCTGAACCACTGAATAACTCTTCTTGAAACTTATTATACCTATTTAAGGACTAGAAACAACTTAATTGCTTTTTATTTGAAATCTTTTCTCAAGATCTTTGTGAGAAATTAGCGAGTGAAGGAGACAAAATATTCCGTAGAAAAGCATTGGAATCTAAACAATGAATTTCTATCTTATTTCTATTAATATACAAGTATTTTCAACAATGAAAAATTCCCAGTCAAATTCATGATATTTAGTTAATGCATAAAAATTAGCGCGAGGTTTCAAACAATTGAAGTTAAGCCTTTCTGATAACTTTTCTCAACACTTAAAAAATTATACTTTGATGTTATGTAATTTAATTACAGACATTACGTCTTTTCACATTCGAAGAACGATTTCGGAAAAGACTTAAATTTTCGTGTTATTTTTTTTTTTATTCTAAAATAAAAGAAAACGCAACAAGGTATCTTTTGTTCTATCACGGCTCCAACTTCTTATTAAGTATTAAAATATCTTTTAACATTGCTGAAAATGTTTGTTGTTTTCCATTTCCAATTGTGATCTATTAATTCCTGCATTGCGATCCTTAATGTTGTGACTTTATTTTGGGAATTCTAGAGTTTTGTTATTATTTTGATGCTTTCCGAGTTAATGTGGGTATGTAAAATTCATGATTTTTTTTTCGTTTTCATCGAAAGTTCTGGATTCACTTAGAAAATGAAACAATGACGCATTTAACTAATTCTTCAACTGCTACGTATTGATCTTCTATAGCTAAGTAGGAATGTAAGAATAACAGTAAGGACTCATTGTAAATATATACGGCAAAAAATGTCCTAAAAAACTGAGTCCTATTCTCAATATTTACAGTTACAATAATGCGAAGTTTGTTTCTAAAAGACCTCTTTCGTTAGTTGGAGGAGTAAAAACAAATGAGAAATAGTTCATTCTTATTTTTCAGAAATAATGCTTTCTTTTATTGAAAATTTCCAAGGAACAACGCGTATAAGACGATTCAAGTCGATAGAATGAACCACTTGAGGGTAAGTTGGACGTCATAGTTACAAAATACCCCACCAGGCTACTTCTTGGCTTGTGGGATAAACGAAGCCATGAGCATCGTTTTAGAATGAAATGAAAGATTTGATTTGAATGCAACGATTGTAAGCCTTCCAAAAATTTCCATATCAGATGTAGAGTTGATTACAGCCTATTGAAGAACACGGCAGCAATACACAGTAAACTCCCGATTATTTGCGGGCGGATTATCGTCCTAGTAGGAAGTTCTCGTTTTTCGACACGAAAAAACAAACAATTAACCGATTTTTTTTGTTAAAAAGTAAGAAAATAAAGTAAAATAAAATAAAATAAAATAATTGTTTATAATGTATGTACTGCCTTTTTAATGTAAATAAAACATGTTAAAAGCATTTTTGTGTAGATTTTTGTCCTTTTCAGATTATCCGCGGTTGCCGCGCCACCCTATTCCACTGATAATCGGGAGTTTACTGTATTATCAAAGAAGGATGTAATTTAATTATTATTAAATATTACAAATACGTCCGGACGGCATCGACAACATGTTTGCTTTTGTAAAGGCTTTGTTATTGCTATCAAGACGACCAAAAAAATTGAAGCAGTAAGAATTCTATATTTTAAAAGAAGAAATACCGATAGCAGTTTCCAAGCCACGGCAGCATTCTGTGGCTTTAAAACAAGTTCAGTAATTTCGTAATATTAACATATTATTTCGTACTCATAAGTTATACTATGCTATTTAAGATATGGATCGCCTCATTGTTTTGCAATTCAGTATGACGCTACAGTAATTCGACGTCGTTCCTTATTTACTCTCGAATTTTGTCTTTCATTCCAAGGTTTTGATTTGTAAAGTTTACATTTTTATGTCTTAACTGTTATTTATAGATATATTTATATAAATAATCATCACATTGTTTGTGATTTGTTTTGGTTTCTTCCATTTCTCTCTTAATAGTATTCCTTAATTCTCGACAATTTGTAACTGCCCATTTTATAATTAAATTCCAGAAAACATAAACCTAAACAAAAATCTAGAAAATTATATATTTTTTATATATTTATAACTTTGATAATTAAGCAGTTAATTATTTTGCCAACCTATCAAAGTTAGGATGTATTGGGTAATATATTAAATATTTCTACAAAATTCGATAATTTAATTGCAAATAAATTTTTAATTGTGTATTTTTAATTTTAATTGTGAAATTCAATAGAAATAAAAAAAAAAACAAAAAAACATCTAAACATTATTGCAAATTTAGCTTTGTAATTTAGGTTTGAATAAAATTTAATAATAACACATTTTATAGAAATGGCAGTAACCATTACATTCTTTTAAACCCTCAATTGCTGAAGTTATTATAATAGTACAGCAGTAATTCAATAAAACATTCCTTCATCAGAAAAAATAACATACTATGGAATTATAAAAAAAATCCTCAAGACCTGAACATTAGTGTTCTTCAGAATTTCTTTGCAAATATATACTGAGGAATATATAACTCCTCCTGAATCACCAGCCTGATATACAGTATATTATATCAATAGTAGCGAATCGTAGATCCTATACCACCAACCTTCTGTAAATTGAAATCATTTTACAGGATGAGTTTTTAATAACGGAAATATTGGTATTGAGGATACAAGTTTGGTGTATTATTGAAGATCTGTTAGGATATTTTCACAGATGCCTTCTAAAATAACGGAATAGTTAAAATGGAATATTGTAAGAACAATATTTGTTGGGTTTGCACAGTTGTAAGGAGTGTATCTTTAAACAGAGAAGGCAGATAAGATGATTAATTGAAGGAGCTCAAGAAAAAAAAACATACAACTTGAAGGGTTTGAACCGAATCTAAACTAACCCCTGATTCTTTGACCTCTCGTCTTTTCCGTTTCGTGTCTCCGCTTTCGTCTCGTTTGCGATTACCCAACTCAAAACAATCCCAGTGAAAACATCTTGAAAAGGAGAAGAATTCAAAAAGAATACGTGACATAAACAGCATTATAGCAGTGTTTCGAAACTTAAACGGCGCACCAACAAGAAATTTAAATAGCAATAAATAAAAATGGCTAAAAGAAATATATGCTCGAGTGTCTATGAAATTCAAAAGGGGTCTTTCTTTCAGTAAACTAAACCTACATCTAAAATATGAACTTCCTACGATATGTAGTGACTGAATTATATGATTGCAAGCGGAATGTGTAAAAAGAACTTAATTTTTTCCTCTCCAATTATATAGTTACCGAAGATAGTCAATACTTCTAACACACTATTGTACCTTTTTTTTTTTTAATAGGAAAAAGTAATTAGCAATACTGCTCTTCAAAAATCCCTCAATTAGGGAATGTTTAATCTCTTAAACATCCATTCCTCAAGAGGTGACTCGAAAGGGTATTTCCTAATTATTTATTCATTAAGGTAAGTCGAAGAGGAAAAAATAAACTACAGTTCGTGTCATTGTTTATCCCCTTTGTTGTGAATCGATCCCTGAGGCGGGAGGGAGACTTTTAGACGGCCAGGTTTACAAGCTTTTAGCTGTCCAGAAGACTCGAGGTCCACATACCTTTCTGCAAAATTAGCCTAGGCAATAGTCCTGAAAGGCAGTTGAATTTGGAATAATACACGAGGCTCAATCAGAAAAAAATGTTTACAACCGTTGGAAATTAAATTTTCGAGTTTGCCACAATGGCGGTGGTTGCTGAAATATGCGATAAAGGGCTGCACTGCTCAGTGCCGCGGGTCTTTCTCGTGTGTCATTGGAGATACGATCTGTCATTTCAAAATAAAGATCCGTTTGGATAACTGGTCTCCTATTGAAAACTTAAAGAAATTGTGCAACGACATCAGGAAAAAACGTCCTGGTCTTCTGAATGTCGACGGTTCCTTCATGACATTGCCCGACCACACTCTGCACGGAACACACACAACTTGCTGCATGGTTTCCACTGGGAACTTTTTGGACATCCGCTATACAGTCCGGATTTGGCTCCCAGTAATTTTCATCTGTTCCCTTGTCCAAGAACACAGATCAGGTTGACGCTTCACGTGCAATGAAGAAGTCCAACTTGAAGCAATAAAAAGTGGCTACAACAACAGGGTCCCATTTGCTGTCGCCACTGTATACGGCTGGAATGGACATACTGATCAAACATTGTGATAAGCCTTAATCGCCAAGATAACTTGGCAGAAAAAGTGTATCTGAGCCACTTTATGGGCAGCATTTCATCTATTTTCGAATAAAGGTTTGTTTTCGTTTATATTTATATAAAATATTTACAAGAAATTCATAGGACAGAGATCTGCAATAAGAACAGCACTCATTGATTGTTTTTTTGAAGCCTTCATAACTGCAAACTCATTAAAATTTAAACAAATGTAAAAACAAAAAAAAAAAAAATGATTTCCAAAGTTATCAGATAATTTATCTTTCAACAAAAATGCCTTAAGAATTCTGAAGAATCAAACGAACAAAAAATAGGAATTAAAAAAAAACTATTGGAAAAAATTCTTAAAATTCAAGAATATTAGGATAAAAAAAATTAGGCTACACTTTACACAAAGAAACAGAATAAAAAACAAAAACAAAATTTAAGTTGGCGGTTGTTGAAATAGCTTCGTAAGTATTTCATTATTATTATTGTCATTATAACGGCTTCCTATAATTTAGTATAAATTTGTCAATTTTTTCCTTCAAATATTTAGTTGTTAGGATTACATGCATCTGGCCGCTCTGTAATCCAATCCCACAATTGTTCCCTCAATTTACTTAAATAAAAATAAAAAACAAAAACAACAGCATTTTAATTTGCAAAACAATCCTGTTTTAATTAATTTAAAATTTTAATACGATAGCTAATAAAATCTTATTAAACGTTCCAATGAAAAAAATAACCAGTCAAATTCATAAATATTACAAAATTTTTTAGCCAATTTTCTATATATTTTTTAAAATTTACACAAAAAATTGTTTTTGAAATCTAAATTAGGCTTTCAGAGAAATTTAAGAATGATTAAATTGTTATTTAACAGTTATGAGCGCTCTATATAGGATTTTTAATTTATAGAGAAAATATAAAAATAGAGAATGAGAATAATACGGTCAGGGAATATATATTATCCCTTAAAACGAACTGATCTTAAACAAAATTTTATGGACTTATTAATTACAAGATGATGTGTTTATAATAATGCATCTTCAACATCAAATTTATCTTTACTACTGCAATTGTTTTTATAAAGTAAATAAAAAAAGCCAAAAAAACAAAACAAAAACCCTAACATTTATTAGGCTTTACGGAAATAAATGTGATACTTCCTTTATTTCACACACAAAATATATAATTTATTTTTATATAATATCTATTTTGTGTAAATTGTATGGGATTTTTTTCATTTACGCCTGAAATTATTTTTTATTAAGAAAATAAGTATTAATAAAAAGTACCGTAATTGGAAAGACATAGTGCAAGAATTAATGTTAATTTCTCAGAGTATTAAGTATAGCACGAGTAATAAAAACAATAACTCAAAAAAAACAAATGACAAAAAGAAAAGAAAAATATGTGAGCTTTCATTGGTGAGAGTTTGGGACGGTCGTTTCGTCCTTTTTGTGGTCTCGTCAACCAAACCCACTCACCAGATGAAATGCTCAGATAATGTAAAAGTGAAAAGGGAAATACTCTCGCTAACGGCTTTGGCCTGTCTCAAAAAGAAAGACATTTAAAAAAGAAACCAAAACAGGCTTAATTTCAAATCCTGGCCTGCGGAATCGTTAAGTGCAAAGGAATTTTTGTAGTCTATAAAAAAATAACTAAGGCTGAAGGCAACATGGTTAATTTAAACAAAAGATTTAATACAAAAAAAAAAAAAAACAAAAAAAAAACAAAACAAAACAAACACATAAATTACTACTACTTCTCCTTCAGATCTAAGATCTATGTATAAAAGTTACAATAAATCTTTCTCCGTTATTTATAAGTTTATAGAGAAAATAAGATTTGTGTTGTATTGCTGTGTTTTGTATTAATTTGTTGCATGTTAAATCTTTTATAAAAATAACAACTATTTACTAAATGACATACTAGAATAGCCGTTTCACACTTTCTGGTAATCATCAGCAAGAATTTATCACTAGAAAACAGTTCTCAGTACAGAGATTAATAGGAATTACTGTAGAAATAAAATCTATAACTATAAACAAATAAAATTAAGCATTCACCCAAAAACAAGGAGAAAAATGTAAGGGCCAACTTTTCCTCAGATGAATTTCCACATCTGCTTTCTGAGACCTGGTTGTTTACTGCTGATGATTGCCAACGAGAGTGAAACATCTATTCTACGCAGTCACTAAGTAAACCCTTGGCCATTTAGTTAAGTTTACACTTGTCTTCATTTGATTGATGTCGTGTCTTAAATATTTTTTTTCTTTCTGAAACTGAAAGTTTTTTTGTTTGTTTGTTTTAGATCAGAAACCTAATACATCTTTCTCTGTTTCAGATATTGGAGGATGTTTTTTTTTTTCTTTCTTTCTTTCTTTCTTTCTTTTTTGCAGATTTTGCATTTTGAGGAAGTTATCTTAATAGCTAAGAGCATGTAGTGATTATAATATTGTAAATATCTTTAACTAATTCTCTGCCACTCCACAGAGTTTGATCCATTAAATAAATAAAATTTGTTCAAAAAAAAAAAAACAAAAAAAAAAAAAACAAACAAACCTATAAACTGTGGAGGGGTGTAATTATGTAGCAGAGGTAATTTTTTTTTTAATAAGCACACACACACACACACACAGACACTTGAGTATATTTCAATAATTTATTGAAATATAAAATAGTAGAAGTATGCTTCTAAATATAGTAAATGTCCTTGTATTGAAACAAGAGTAATAATGATTAATGAGTCAATAAAGTTCTTCAGGTAAGTAATAGCAAAGTTCTTTACGAATAGGAATCTTCCCGCAATAATTTGCACTTCACGTTTCACCTTATAATATTGAATTATCAACCCGATAATTCACACAGTTAATAATAATAACTTTGTCAACTCGACAAATATAATTCTTTTGCCTTGAATAAATAATAGTAATAAATTTATGCACAAACAGTTTCTCTAATTCTTAGTAGTTGAATAATAATGAAGCACTAACATCACTAACGTATTTCCAATTATAAGGTAATATATATTTCTCTTCAATATATATCAGAAGCACTTTCTTCAATAAACACTCTTTGTATAAAATATTCGAACTGAATATCTAAATATCGATGCACTAAATAGTTTATTTCTTTACTTTCACAATAATAAACTTCAATTATCGCAATAACGCTTCTTGAAATAATTAAGTTCAAATTCACTTCTCTGTTTAATCACACTGTTCCCTCTTGCGCTAATGAACTGTTCCTTCAAAGTTAATTGAATCTCTACTCTGATTTTCTTGAATTGCCCTTCGCTTTAATAGTAAAGTAAAATCTACTCACAGTTTCTCTGAAGTTTACACTTAACGCTCGGTGAAGGCGGTCCAGTCAAACTTTCCTCTATTTTGGAATGCATTTCCATTCATTCAAATTTCGCTCTGTTCGTCGCAGACTTTCCATTCGGTGCCTCTCCTCCCATGATGCATTATGCTTCCTCGGGCTGGCGCATGACGTTGACTGCTGACGTTGTTCAGACCGTTCCACTTTGACATCTGGCGGTGGTCTCGAAGGGAACATTGATTTCAACAACTTATTTTAATTTTACTCTTACACACTGCCCAGAACGAGGCAGCGCCTCCACTTTTATAGCATAAATCGGCGACGTCATAATTATTCAAAATTATTTAATTATTCACTTTTAAATAATAAGAGATTATATTCAAGCATATATATAATAATTAATTCTAGTAATAATATTTAGTTAAGTTCTACATAAACTAATACTGGAGAAACATTTATTGTAACTTTTATTTATATAACTTAGATCTGAAGGAGAAGTAACAATAATATAAGATATAAGAATGAGGAGGAGTTTTCTTACTCGGTTAATGCTAGTCAATATTTCGGTTCAGTATCTTGATGGCGGAGTGCACCAAACTTCGGTTAACTTTGATGACTGCAGTTTGGACGGAGCTAAAATTAGTGGGGGGGGGGGCGCCAGAAAAATTTTATCCTTTGTTTTAAAATTGTGTGAAAGGAAACAAACATTATAAAAAGAATATTTATTTAGAAACTTGATAAATTTCTTTTTATACGTTTGTTTCCTTTCACACAATTTTAAAACAAAGACTAAAATTTTTCTGGAGCAACACCCTCCACTAATTTTAGCTCCGTCCAAACTGCAGTCATCAACGTTAACTGAAATTTGGTGCACTCCGCCATGAGTCTTCTTCATTCACGAGAAACTGAAACTCTGTACTATTATGTACACAACGTTTTTAGTATTGTATGTGTTATTTAGTAACTAGTTTACTATTTTACTTTATTTTTTTTCTCAAATTCTATCTCATGAATACTGCTTAAACTCGCTTCGTTCTCGAGAAAACGAAAATTTTCTCAAAATTCTATCTAAATTTATTTGCGAATTATTTTAATTATAGGCAAGAAAAATTAATAGATAAACGAACATCAAACTCCTGCACTTTTTATCTAAAATTGCGATTTGTATATTATTTAATTAAGTACTCAGAAATTAACTACCTTATGTTAAACTATTAAAAAAATGAAGCTTCTAGAAGATCTTTTTAAAGAAAATAAACTTTAAAATCTTTTAGAAACTTCATGGTTTTTTTTTTAATCGTTTAAATGCTGTTCGTTATTGTTTATTATTATTTTTTTTCCTTTCACGCGTGAAAATTAACAAATGAAATACTTCTACTGTAAAACTCCTATTATCCGGGGTTCATTTTGCCTAGGCCCAGATTAACTGTGGTTCTCTAATGCATGTAATTTTTTGTTTTGTTTTTTATTCCGTTTAAAGAAACAAAAATCACGGACTTTCTACCTAAAAAGTTTAAAAAAAAAATCTTCAGTTATGTATTTACATACTTCAAGAATGTTCATCTTATGTTTTTATAGGTTTTTATGTTATTTTATGTAGTGAATGTGGGTGGCATAGAAGCCAAGCACTGCGACCGGAGGTCTATTGTACTATCCCATGGAAATACGGACAGATGGAGAGAAAGACTGAGAAAGTATGGTGGGAGAAGTGCAGGGAAAACGGGAGAACCCCGAGAAAACCTGCTCAGCGCGGATCGTCCACCATCATGAAACCCACATGAGAACCGAACCCCGGTACTTTATAGGTTTTTAGTGAGCCCGTACGCAAAGTACGCCCGTACGCAAAGGAGGGGGAAGCTTTTAAGATTCTGTCAGCCTGTCCGTCGCCATTTCTACAATTCCAAACAAGTGGAATGCTTATGACTTGTAGAAGATGGCGACAAATACGAATCCGGTCGGTGGTCACTCTTTCGCATAGGCAGTGGCCAAAATAAAATATCTCATTCTACAGCTCAAAATACAAATCAGACAGACATTACTGGTACCATATTTATACCCTAATGACTTTTAGAGATCGGGGAAAAAAAAAGTGTTTCGGCCTGCGGTTACTGTGTCTCAAAACATGAAACCTATACGAATTTAAAATAACCAATAACAAACATACAGGGTCACTATGGTTTCGTGTCCTGTATGAAACCAGATTTTCCTTGTTTATTAATAATCCAATAAAACATAGTATTGTATTAACATGTTTTTCAATTATCCGGATTCTTGCGTCCGGAATTAGTATGGATAATTAATGTTTTATTGTATTGTGGTATCTTATAATATTATATCTTTTTTTTTGTAAATAGCAGATATTATAAATTTTGTCGTTTTCTTAAAAAATACGAACTTAATACTGTATACTTATGTATATTTTTAACTCATTTTTGAGGAAATTAAAGAAATTATACTATTAAAGTCAAAGAAATTTAATTTATAATAAAGCTGCTTATGATAACAATAAACTTATAGATTAAACAATAAACAGTATTATTGTAGTTTTCTTTAAAGTTATATTTTAAGAATAATTAAGATAAATTCCAATCAATTCTTTAATATTAAAATCCTTGAAAAATCCCCAGAATAAAATACCCAATTCCAGAAATTTCCTTTAGCTAGTTGAACGAAGAAAAGAGGTTTTCATGAAAAGGGTTAATAAAATGTAACCCTTTCCTGAAATTCATTAACAAACAAGAAGTTTCTGAAAGAGCTTAAAACCTATTTTCCTCGCCATGTTATTTCTTTATTATTTCGTTTCTTTTTCTTTAAAGAAGTGAAATCGATAGAAACTGAAATCTATTGATATTCCAAGGCTGATTAGCTCTGGCTAATGAGAGCCCAACAAGCTCGAAACGGCCGTCCAAGAGTATCAGCTCGACTCAAAAAGGCATTCTTATTTGTATTTATATTCCAATTTTAAAAAAATTACTTCAAAGAGAAATACATTGTTTTTCTTGAAAAAAAAAAATCGTTAAATTGGCATTATTTATTTTGTTTGTCTGAAGTCGATTAATTTATACCAAAACATGCGCGAATTAATGGGTTAGCTAAAAGGATTAAGACTCGTTTCTTTAAGATCTCGATTGAAATCCACTAATTAAGATTCTGCTGCTTTTCTGACGGAATATTTGTCACGTTCGCACGTTCATTCTCAACAAGGATTCAATTGAAAAAAAAAATTCAAATATAAAGTTCATCCATCCTTAACATACATACCAAGTTTCAAGAAGACCCATCTAGGGATTCAAACGTTATTAGACACAAGAACACAAACTCACACATGGACTGATTTGAGAAACACTATCTTAATAACGTGTGGTAAATGTACAAGTAGTCAAGTTAAAACAATAATTAAGGTTTTTACTCAATATTTCTTTCTTAACTCACTTATTAAAAACTTCACAACTCCATAAATAAATATATTTATACATTCAAGATATTGAATAGCAAATTTTCGGAGAATTCTTTCTTTCCTCTATCAAGCTTCAATTCAACTAAATATCATGAAACCGAACGAATATATATATATATATAGCCGGACAGCAATCTGAAATTTGAAAAATCCCAATACAAAATTCAGAATACTGTTTCTGTGAGAATAACAGCCAATTTTTACCAATACAAGATGTTTCTGTGAGAATACAAGATCGATAATTAATGCGTCTGGAAGCCCTTTTCAACACTTAACAAGGTATGTAAATAGACTGGTAAAGAATTTTAAATTATCAAAAGAAGAACTAATAAAAAATACTAAAGATCTAGAACAAAAATTACAGCTACTATATTTTGAGAATAAGGAAAAATTCTACTTATTTTCTTTGGACACACAGTATATATACTATATTCCCGTGGAAGAGACATTGTTTTTAAACACTAGTTTTTCCATAAAGAATAAACACTGGTTATTAAAATCAAAGTTGGACAATGTGAACTTAACGGAATTAGATTGATAATGGTTAACACTTTTTTTAAACATAAAATGAAATTTTACTTGAAACAAGTAAAAGATTTCAAAATGGGTTCCTTATTATCAGGATCATTATGTAATATATTTACATATTTTTTTTGAAAATAAATTTTTAAAGAATACTAAATTTATTTTTGACAACTTTAGGTATGCTGATGACATTTTGATTATCTGGTATGGAACAAATCATCAATTTGAAAAATTCCTTAAGGATATTAATGACAGAACCCAGATATTAAATTTAAATTGGAAAAAGCATGTTAAATTTTCTTAATGTTAAGTTGTTGCCTTCTTTTATTAACTTAAAATTAAAGCATTATAAGGAAATAGTATCAAAATAACCATATATCAAATATCAAATCAGGAAATGGAATGCAGATAAAAAAAGAATATAATTGAGAATTTTATTTATAGAATAAATAAAACAACAAGTGTAGAAAAAAGATTTTAAAATGGAATTGGAAAACAAATAAACCACTAATAAAAGCACTTTTATTAGTGGTTTATTTGTAAATCTTTTAACAGCACGTTAAATATTTCTCCTTCTGGAATTGGAAAAGATGAAAAATATGTTTAAGCAAAATGATTACGGAGAAGTTTTCATTAATAAAACTATAAATGAATATAACACTATGAAGATCAAAGAACTAGATAAAAATAAAGGTGAAAAAAAATACTAATGTCATATTTAAAATAGGAGTAGTTTTGAATTAAAAAGGATATGCAAAAAATACATCATTGAATTAATATTGGAATATAAGAACAAAATAAAAATATATTACGTTGCAAATTAAAGAGAAGTGAATTAAGTAATAATATGGGAATCATTTATAAGATTGAATGTTTAAATTGTGATGATTTTTATCTGAGAAAATAAAAGAATAAGAGAGAGTATTAGAACATGTAAATTATATAAAGAAAAGCAAAGGGAGAAATCTGAATTGGCCGAATCTTGTAACAATCTTGGTCATTCCTTTAGTAACGAGGTAAAATTATTATACTGTATATGGAAAAAAAGACACAAAATTAAGGAAAATAGTAGAGTATAAGAAATACGAAGGGTAAAAATCTCTGCAATTGAAGAATTAAAATTGTAATTAAAAAATCATTACATTGTTAAAAAAATTTGTTTAATAGTAATGACATGTTATTGTTGTTATAATGATCCATTATGAATATTCCAAGATGGCGTAATGTTGTATTGACATCTATTAATTGTTTCAAAAACAAGTATTTAGTTGAATTGAAGCTTGATAAAGGAAGAAAGAAAGAACTCTTTCCAACAATTTGCTATTAAATATATTTAATAAATACAAATATATTTATTAATGGAGTTGTGAAGTTTTTAATACAGCAATTATTAAAACACCAACTAAAGCATCAAAATATTTCGTCTGACATTTCTATTAAAAACTTTAAATCGATTTTCTATATATTTTTTCCCAACTACGTAAAAAGTTTAAAATCTAATTTCCGGAAGTCATAGGAACATAATTTTTCCACAATTAAAGTTAGAATGCAGAAAGACATAACGACATTGCCTTGCAAACAAGAAATAAAAACAGACAATTCAATAACAGATGTCCATTTTTTTTCCTCTTCCATTTCCCATCGTCGTATCCCACAAATTTGACATCATTGGAAAACCATTAGGCCTTAAATATGCACATACTGAATACGTTGAAATAAAATTCAAGTAACAGCTTCGACTGAATCCAAGGAATCGTATGAATTAAATGTCACAGTCAGGGGATTATCTTTCGAAATTATAATTCCTTCTAAATATCAGAATATGCAGATATTTATTTCTGGAGATTTTTCATTTCTTGTTGAAGAGACACAAGGTTCGCCAAGGACTGTGACAGTATTTGTAGCTCTAGGAAAACTCATAACTTGCATTCACAAGCACTCCGCTACGCTTAAAGAGGTTCCAAATATAATATACATGTAGTTTCGAACAGTTTGACAACTTAACCTGCTCGAAGTCATTTAATATTCTACGGAAACTGTGTTGCATAAAGACGAATTTTAACCCATAGCGAAAACTGCAATTCGAAAATTTTAGATCTGGTCGCTGATTGGGTCTTGGCTTTAAAAGTGTTAAAGCAGCAACACCAATCACATGAAACCTATCTTCACATTTCTATAAATGTGTAATTTGGAAACAACGATATCAAATGACAGAAGCACATCATTAAAACTATGATTGTTTTAATGATCAAAACAATGACGAAATATTTCTTTCTTATCTCCTTTCTACTTATTGTCGTATTAACAAATTTACAACATCTCCACAAAAAAAATAGATCACAAAATATATTTATTAAGCAAATTTTCGGAAAGTAGGCCTTCCTTCCTTTTTCAAGCTTTTTAAAAAAAAAATTGAAATAATTACAGATGTCTACATATCAGATACACTCTCCTGGACATATTTTAATGTTGATCACGTGATTTGGCTCTTTACAAAGTTATTGTAAAGAAAACCCCCCACAGAAATAACATTGAACGGAAGTCACTGTCATATATAAACTAATTACAAAATATTATAGGAAAAGTTCAAAACTTCATAGATAAAACAGCAACAACAGCTAGATAATTATTATTGTTTTTATTATAATTATTGTTTTTTCACGAAATTAATTATTGTTTTTCATAAATTTGACGATTTATTGTTTGTTTGTTTACGTAACAAATGTTATATATACGTAACTTCCTTATTGTAAATCAGACAAAAGTATTGTGTTTCTCGCACTGAATCATTTCAAAAGTTATACAAAAATATTGTATTCCTTGTATTTTATAATTCCTTTTGTAAATGAATTCTAAGATAGAGGATATGTTTTTATCCCTATAATGGTTCATCAGAAGAAGTCTCTCTGCTTAGAAGAGACGAAATATTATGATTAAAGGGTTGGTTAAGAATTAATTACAAAATAATTATGTCTATTTAATATTCTGTTCATTAAGAAAATTTATTGAATTACATTAGTATAATATAAAGTAGTGAAACATTCCACATCCCCACGCAATAATAGGGTATGTTTCTGTCCTCCACTACTGTTTGTTTTGCCCAATACTGTACTACAGTCATTATATTTTTGAAATTTAAATTACCCTATGAATTTCAATCTTCATCATCAATAAACACAGCTAACAGCTGTTGAAACATTATATTCATTCTGTGACACGAAGAGATTTAATTTGTTTTAATGGTAAATGGCCAATTCTCATTTCACAAACCACTATTTGTTTATTACTGTATCTTCCTACGATAGCGAGACTCGTCAAATTAGTTATTGTGAGTAATGCATGTGCATGTGTTTCATCTCTAATAACTTTCGAACCGCTGGATGGATCTTCTTGAAATTTGGTATGCATATTTAATGACCACACATAATCTAACTGATACATTTCAAATCCTTTTCAGGCGAGTCCTTGTCGGAAAACTTGAGGGAAGAGGAGATAAAAATTCCCACAGAAAAGCATTAGGAACGAAACAACGGAATTTTGTCTATCTCATAAAACATTGAATATTAATGCTTTTATGTATTATTACTCATTTGCGCGCAATTAATTAAAAAAAACCCATCAGATTAAGACAATTTAAGTAAATAATGAGATTTAGTACATTTTCTTCAGAAAATGGAAAGTTTCTATTTAACAGCATTATAATTTTGAACATAAGCTTTGCCATTTTCACGACTTTTAAAAAGACAAGACAAAAATAGTAAAGAAAATTTAAGGAAAAACAAAGAAAGTAGACTAAGTTCTTTCAGGAATTTCTTGTTTTTAATAAATTTCATGAAAGTTAAGGACAATATCTGGAATTATCTTTTAAATATATAGGGATTTTCTTTATGGATTTTACTTTAACACTTTCACTACTAATGACATATTGTGATGATTTATATAGATATATCATAGTTTTATTTATTATACTCTCGTTTCTACTGGTCTGATCAATCAATATTTAATTTACTGTACATTTCAAATTTGTCCGTTAAACTGTCAAATCTGTTTGCTTATTTTTAAATTCCTAACGGTTGCTGGCTATCCCATAATTCTCTTTAATTTATACAGCACGGTTAAAACCCGTTGCTATCACATGTCTTTTAAATCCTCCAATAAATTGTTAAAAGCCGCCAACCAATCACAAATCTTTGTACATAGTCTATAAAAACCCTTGCTCTCCCTGAAAAAAACAGATCGAGTTAGTTCTGGGTTTTCATCAGACCATTTGTCAGTCTACTATTATTTTACGAACCAGGCCAGATAACACACCACAATAGAGGAAAGGTGCCTAATATATGAGACACTTTTTGAAATGCGTTTTTGAAAACCTAAAAATAAAAATTATTTTATTTTTGTAATTCAATAAGAACCTTACGTCATTGTAGTTTACAACACATTTACCAAATGTGGAATAATAACAAACAATTATATGTAGTTATGAAAAGTTTACAAATACGTCGGATATCAGGAATGAAGTTAAGGTGTCCTAATATGGGCTAGTAAACAAAAGTTGTTGTCTGAATAATATGAGACGTTAACATGTATTTCTCTGAATAACTAACCATATCTTACTACTCATAGGCCTAATTATATTTGATTTTCCTACATTGAGGACACACAAAATTATCTTCTTCAACACCACAATCTTCATGAACCCACAGACAGCATTCAGTGCACTGTGCCCATTTTTCTCCATGTTTGTCATCAGAGAAACGACCAGTGCAGAAGAGGCATTCTGTGTCATCGTCAGTCTCCATATCCGAATCACCACCCCCATCAAAAATAACATCAGAATCAGTCACTCGACGATTCTTTTATTCTGCTATCGCATATTAGGAGCTTGCCATCTTGCACAAATAATCACACGTCATGGACACCATATTCGTTCGAAAATGAAACCAATTATCAATAATTGTAGATAAGTTTACAACAAAGGGCAACAACAAAATAGAACTGTAATATCTTCTCACCTTTAAGCACAAATATTTATTTAGCACCAACACCACAAAAACTTGAAAAAGCAATTATTTTAACAACAACCTCTCTGCGCTCCGTCCAACTCGATAATGGCGTAGTTATCGTTGCTGTAGTTCTTGAACCCACTGAAAAACTGTTTAAGAAACTTTCCAGCGGAGTTCACCATCTACAGAGGCCGTAATCGAGGTATCTCATATTAGGGAACCATCGCATATTAGGCACCTTTCCTCTAAATACGGTATATACGTCATGTGATCCGTCTCTTGACGTCTGTATGCGTCACATGCACAACTTTAGTTCAAGCGCAATTTATTGCCATTAGTATATCCTAAAACCATCTTATTGATAGATTAATGACGTATATATATGTCATGCCAAAAAACAATGTAATGGAGTTATTAATATTTTATTAATGAATATATTAAAAAAAAAGGTATTCAAAGGTATCCTTTAATGTAATTGCAGTTGTCTGAAGTAAAAAAAACATATAAAATGACTTAGAAGCGAACGTGTTAAGAGTCGTCTTGGAAACTATCTTTATTCTTTTTATAATTTACTTTTAATTGAAAGCTATATTCAAAACATTACTTTTTGTTTAATCTATTCAATTCTAATATTATTTATCATAGGTAGTTCTATTCTAGATCGAATTTCTTCCGTATCTCTAATAAATAAATATACACACACTCCGTCCTTCCGGAAAATCGCGTATACGTCCGAGATCTTGTGGAGTCGAAAACTCCCAATCGGTTAATGAGACGTAGGGCACGCGTAAATGACCGTAGAGAGCATACTTACAGCATTGCAGTAACTGTATTAGTTAGTTGGAAAACAGTACATTATTTTGTCTATTTAGGCAGCACAGTATATAAGGTTATTTACATATGATGTTCGCACAACGTCAATTCGCATAAAGTCTATTGGACGGAAAGTAATCCGGACGTTAAGCGACGCATACCGTCTGTAATCTATTGCTTTTTTTTTAAATTTCTCCCAAAACAATTTTTAAGGAGGCGTATTTTCCTAATCTTTCTACTTCAGGTTGTTAACTATTCTCTACATTATTATAAAGAGCCAGAGAACCTGAATCCCTAAAAAAAAAGTTTACGACGGAATCAAATTTATAATTGAAAAAAACAAAAATGAAATAAAAAACAAAAACAAAAAAAAAAAAAACAAACAAAACATATTTTATGAATTCAAATCTACAAGATGAGGTATCATCTTATAAGTTCCCGAGTATATAAGAGATTTTTCCTTTTTTTTAAACCAACTTTGTCTCATATCTAGGGCAAGGCATTTAATGACCTATAATTTGCTAATAAATGACAAATAAAAAATGCATTTATGACTAAAAATAGTAAAAAAATGACAGAAAAATAAAAAAAAAATGACCAATAAAACATTTGAATTTATTACATAAAACCTTTTTTTTACCTTTTTTAACTTTGACAACCAAAAAAAAAAAAAAAAAAAGGTCTATTTGTTTTCTGGAAAAATTTGTTGGCTTGAATGAGGACAAGCAAAGATACTGAATAATAAATAAAATCTCAAAGTATAAAAAAAATGACATTGCCTTCCAAAAAACTACTAAAAATGCTCAAAATGACCTAAAAATTGCCAAAAAATGACCTATACCTTAAAAAAGGCGAAAACTGCCAAAAATGCCCAAATGAATTGCCTTTATTTAACCAATTATTTAGTGTTACACATTTTCATATGTATGAGCCATCTTTCAACCTTCATAGAAAAAAGATGCAAAATCATCAAATGCTTTGCCCTACCCATATCCATTCTCTTTCAATATGGATAAGGGTTCAAACATTGGTCTAAAACAAAGTGTAAATCCGTATCTTTCACTTTTGTTTTTTGAAGTATTAGCCTAAACAAGGGAGAGCAAAATTTAGTTATTATAGTCGTTTTTACTTTCAAGATGTTTAAAAGCAGACAAGACGTTCGTAAAAGAACTTCAAGCTTTCTTTCCTTAAGATATTATTTCTTATTTTTTTCAAATGGGAAGAATGGGAAAAGCACACATTTATTTACAAAATGAAAGAAAATATAAAAGTATCTGCTCAACATAAGCAGTACAAATTATCAGTCTTCTGAAGAAAATGAGTTAAATTCAAATTAATTGCTTAAATTGTCTAAATCAGATTAATGTATCAAATCACGCGCAAATTATCGCATTATCTAAAAAGGATTAATATTCGTTGTTTTTAGACATTTACTGTTTAGGTTCTAACACTGTTCTTCATTTGTTATCTTCATGCTCTAATTTCTCGCAAAGGACGCCCTTGACCAAGACTTGAAATACAAAAGTTAGGCCATTTGTAATCCTTAAATATGCATGTCAATTTGAGGAATTCAAAAGTTATTGGAGGACGACCTACGAAAACATACACACACACAGATTTGATAAGTCTCACTGAAAAAAATAAAACGGGTTTCTAAATAACAATGAGTGAGATCAAGTGTTTACAAAGTGACATCCTAGAACAGGTGTTTCACGCTACTACGGCAATCATCAGCTAGAAGCAGTCACCAGTAAACAACGAGGTCTCGATACACAGGTCAATAGGAAATATCGTTCGAATCAATGTGGAGCCTGTAATTAGGAATACGGAGCAACAGATACGGAGTATATAGACATCTTCTACATCACTGTCTATAGATAATCGTCGTAGTCTTTTTCTAAGATCTATAATTTATTATTATTAAGTCTCCGATTTTTATGATCAACAAATCTTAAATAAATGTATGCGCTTAAGACTAAAATAAAATAATTTAAATAATGCCTATCAAAGCAAAACAATAAATAAATAAAAAGGCAAAAAATACTTTTATATGCAAAAATAAAAACGACATTATTTGAATCAGAGTGACCTAAGAATTGTGTGTGTCCATTTAAAACTGGAATAGAAGTTCAAGAGAAAAAGTCATTTATTATAATTATAATTGAGCTTTTTCTATTGTAACTAAGGTTTCTACTCGTTTTCTCAAATAATTAATAATTGAAAATGATGAAAGCCGAACAGTTCCCTTCTTGTGAGTTCGATTCCCATTACGACACTAGAATATTCTTATGATTACCGATACAAAGATGTATCTCAACTGCTTTTAAATTTCTCGTTACCATAATAGATAGTAGCAGTTAACATCTTTCTAGTCCACGGATAAGAACAATGGGGAAAAAGTAAACCTCAAGAAAAATGAAATGCCAACTAAACGTTTAGAAATTAGTACATCCAAGAATTATTCGAATAAAAGGTAAATATTTCACTTCACGAAAAATTTTTTTTTCTAAACACACAGATTATTTTCTCCACTTTTTTTTGTCTAGAAGCCTTGTACGTTTCCGATCTTTCAAGCATTTCAGGACAGATCTGTTTCGACCTATCAATTCTCACTCAGGTGGCATAACCTCCAAAGATTGGAACTTCTCCCTGAAGTCATTGTGAATAATACTACATTTCTCTACGCTCTTTTCCTGCTGACTTGAAACGTATTTAATCCATCACACGCTTCTATTTTGTAATTCGTATTCCGTGCAAAACATCACGAGTTATTTTCTCCACTTTCAGAAAAGTCATGAATTTCCAATTTCTGAATGTTATATAATATCGGCATTTTTTCAGTTCTGATCATATTGGCAGTCTGATCCAAGGAAAGTCAACTATTTGTTACTCCGAATATTTCTGAAGATCAGCTACTTCACTCGATAGTTTCATTACAAAACGAAGGTAAATTGCAGTCATTATCAGTGGCTGGATAAGTGTGTTTATGAGTGATGGGAATCAAAAGCATTTTGCTTTGTGAAAAATCGTAAAATATTATTGTCTCAACAACGACATTTTTATAACATCTATAATTAGTACAAGGCAGTTACAGAAGACTGTTACAAATGGATTTCAATATTATATTGTATATATTCTTTAGAATTTAACTTTATTTTTATTTTTTAGTTTATTTGATATAATTTGGTTTTTTTTTAATAAATAAAATGTTTTTCCCATTAGATACGCGAGGTTTCCGGTACGAAGCGATAGGCAGGCGTCTAGTCCATTATTATAACTACAGTCACCGTTCTTGCAAATATTAGTCACCGTAATTTTCACGGTAAAAAGTTGGTGGCTGCAATTGACGGTTATCTACAATTTTTTTCAACTGTCAACTTTCACCAGTGTATTCTATGTCATCAAAACCTTATTTCTTTTTCCATGCTGTAATTAGATTTTTCGATCATCTTAATGGATCTTGTATTATTTCATTAATCTTGTAATCATCAATCGTCTTGCGAATTGCTATCAAGTTGCATTCACTTGCCATCGAGTATACACGAACAATTTCAAGATAATTTTGTCTCAGATTAAACTGTGCCAAAGAAGAATACAAATAACGAAAATATTTACAAAGGATTGATAAATTCGGCGAAATTTGAGAATGTTTCAATTTTAGACAGTTTTACAGCTACATCTATTTTATTAAAAGTACGCAAGATTGATTTGTACTCCTCCAAAGTTTGTTTTCAAGATACTTAAAATAGGTAATAGTATTCAGCAATTTTGGATACATTTACTTTTTAATGAAATATGTAAAATATAAGTTATTAATCTATGAGAAACGTATAACACGCAGTTAAGAAATTCAAAGTAAATTTCTATGAAGTATCAAAGTGACGCCACAAAAGCAAAAAACAACAATAACAACCATACTAATAAAATATTAGCGAGAAAATTTATGTGCCAGCAGACCTCCGGTGTTATTGTTGTTTTTGTTAAGTTTGTTATTGTTGTTTTTTGTTAAGTTTGTTATTGTTGTTTTTTGCTTTTGAGGCGCCACTGTGATTCCGATGATTTTTCACAATAGCCCGAGTACTGAGGACCTCGCTGTTAACTGGTGACTGCCCCTAGCTGATGATCGCCAAAGAGCGTGAAACAGCTGTTCTACGATGTCACTTAATAAAACAGCAATGGGTGAAACCAAGTGTTTATGAAGTATAATATTAATAATTTTGTTCGTATTCTGATATGTTATGCTGATTGATAACGAATAATATTTCTGGACTTCAATTTATTTACTTCTGAAAGATTTTAAACCTTGAAATTGATTTGCAAAGACAACGAAACATGTAGGTTTTCTTTAATACATGTATCAAATGTATTTTTCAATTTAATTTATCTGTTTCTTTAATATTCTGACAGCCAATTATCCCAGATTCTGGAAGACATGTGGGAATATAAATTGTATTACCGTTCGTTTTTCTCCCTATAAATTCTAATACAACTTCTAAAAAGATACTTAATAATAACTAATAAACTAATGGTTAATGTTTAATAATTAATGAATGTGAGAGGATATTTAAGATATAAACAACTCTTTCCATAATGTTAAAACTGATCGTAAAGATTCGTTAATTGCCATCTTTGCCGATAATTTTATACCATATTAAGGATGACAAAAAGAGGTTTACAGTCGCGGCACTTGTAATAAACAGTTTTGGTTATACAAATAAAGATAAAAAAATAAATGAATATTCGGTAAGTTTGTTTAAACAAGGGATTTGACACATTCTTATAGTTAGCAGTGATGTTAGAATGGTGCTTTATGATAATTTGGATGTATTATGCCTTATTATGCTGTACTGATGCTTTGTTGGGATATATGAATACATTAACAGATGCTGTGAAGGGTTCTGTTTCAGCCTTTGTAAACTGAAGAAGATAGGCAAACAATGGCTGATCGAAACATTGTAATTAATGAAGAAGTAGGCCTAGTTAATACAAAGTTTCATAAAGTTAAACTTGATCAGTGAATTTAAATTGGAATTTTACCCGAGAATTTTTTTCTTTTTTATATATATCATTCCGTAATAGAAGCTACAGACTGGTAATAAAATTAAATAGTTTTTGCCAAAACAAGGTCGAAATAAATCTCAAATTGTAGTCGACACAAATTAACAACAATAGCGATGAATTATACAGGTATTAAATCAAAAATGATTTATTTATATACTGTATAACTACCTTGAACTGTGTGAAATCTAGCATTTTAATAAACTTTGAAAATCTAAAGTGTGAAGACTGATTTTAAATAAGCGAAAATTAATGTTCCTACAATATATTTCAATAATTTCACGGTCAAAGCGCTGAAAAGTGACGTACTTTAACAAATGTTTGATGATCAATCATTAAACTTGTTCTTCTATTACAATCCTATCAAAATTGCCAAGGAGAACTTTTTCTGGGTGTTTCGTGTGGATATTTATAGACTAAAATGCTTTCTTTTGAACATAGTTTTATATCTGGTGCCTAATTTGTCGAGAAATTCCTAAAATAACAACAAATTATGCAAAATATTGGGGATAACCTATTCGGATTAATGTAAACACGGGTGAAAGGATAATACAGGATTGCTAAAAAGATTTGGGATATTCCATTCTTGATGCATAGTTACTTTCTATTTTTATATATTAAAAAATCGTTAAGTAAAAAAATTTGTTTATTCATGGATGTAAATAAAATGAGAAATGTAGAATGAAAATAAAGTGGAATATATGGATGATATAGATGAAAATATAGAAATTTCGCAAGAAAAAAAAACATTATGTTGTGATTAAAATCAAGAAAAGAAAATTTTCTTTACACTGAAGCGGGAATGGTAAAATGTATTGAATCCCTGACACAGTCTTCTACATAATTTCTTAAATAATGTATCTAAGCAAAGTAATTATTTTTAAAATTCTAAATCAATTTACAATGACAGTGAAACGTTACTGACTGTAGAGTAAAAAATAAAAGAAATCCTGTAAAAAAAATCTTAGAAATTTTAAACGAACCATAGGATTCTGTATAATTTACTGATATCAACGTTTTTCCTAATTATCCTGAAATGTTCCTGTACAGGTGCCAAGTCGCAATGTCTCACACTCTACCTGTACAACTTAAGATTCCCGTAGCATGTTTCATCTATAGTTTGGTAGTAAGATTTATAAAAAATTAATTACATATAGTAAATGCAACGGTAGTTATATGTTGTGTAATTATTCAGTTAACTATGAATTTAGTTTGTATTTGAATACTTCCATCAGGATTTTTAAAAATGAAGTCTCCAAAAATATTGTATATCAAAAAAAAAAAAAAAACCAAGATTTTGCGAAGAGATTTTAGTAATTAATAATTTGCTTTCTTTAAAAAAAAGAAAAAATAAAAATATCATTACACTACCGGTAATTTGAGCTCAGATACCGCTAATTTTTTTTTTTTTTTAGACTAGTAAAGTTTTAGAAATTTTTAGCAGAAATACATTTTTTCAGAATTTTTTATGATCTCATTAAATTTAAATAGGATTAGATAAATCGCAAAAATCTGGAAGCTTCTCAATCGACATGATTTCCTCGCACTGCCGTTCCTTGGATAATAGCTTTGTTTTCAACACTTTTTTTGCAAAGGAAGTGTTGTTTTAAAAGATCTCGTTTCCTAAATAATAATAATAAAAAAAAGAAAATCCACCGATAGGTTATAGAAAACAATTATAGATGCACAAACGGAAGTGGAATATTGTTTTTGTTATATTTCTTGTTCAAATCATGAAATCATGTGGGAGTTAACATATTTATAAAGTATTTTTCAAAAATAAAACAGCTCGTTGTTTTTATCGTGCAGTTATTTACTAAAGATTGAACAGTTGAAGTTCAAAAATTATTAAAAATTAAAAAGAACAGAATAATACATATTGATTTACGTCGAAAGCAATAGTATACATATGTTTATCCCGTTTGATTATTTTTTCCCTTTAATCTAATCGTTGCGTTGTTTAGTTCCTTTTACGTTTTTCATTCGATTAAGAAAGATTCTAAAACGTTCTGCATATTTTAGATGATAATCTACTTTTAACAGGAATATATTTAAACTAGTATTTAAAAGTCATTATTATAAAAGCCAATAAACTTTGATTTTATATATGTAAAAAAGATTTAAAATGCTGTGCAATAGAAATATACGTGTTTGTTTCCATGAAATTACGTAAAAATAAGAATGAAAGTTGCTCAGAAAAATTTAAATAAAAAAAAAGTAATGTCTATTTTGACCTCTGAAGATATCTTAAACTGATATAGAATATTGAGTTTTTACTGTATTATTTTTTAAAGGTATATTAACGATTTTTTTAAAAAAAAAAAGCCTACAGTAACATTCTTGTACTAAAGAATAAGAAATAATTTCTGTACACTGGCGTTGAGTGGATACAAAAAAACAAAACGAAAAATCAAGGTATCGGTCTCATTGCATTTTTTTCCCTATCATATCTTCGTATTTTTTTAACACAGATCGAGAGATTGATAATTAGAAAAACAATGGTATTGTTTATTGGGGAGATGTCGGAACTCGGGGGAAATCAAGGAGTTATTAGGTGCGGCTGCGTTTCCTGGGGAAACACATGACAAAATAAAAAACAACATTGATTCCAATTATTAGAAATAGGCTTGTCTTACCCTGAAAAGTCGTAGGATGTTTGCTACCATGACTGACACGGGAGACGAGGCGGCTCCAATGACTCCGGCCACGGGCCTTCGGCTTGGCGGCCGGGGGGGTTTGCCGTCCTCACAACGGAACTCGGAGACGTCTTCCGAGAGAGAGGCCTTGACGAACTGCATGGCCTGCTCCAGCGCGTAAGTGTCCCGCGAGCACGTGTCGAGGATGAGGGCTCCGAGACTGATGTTGGGCAGTAGCTTGGGATCTTTGTTGATCTCGTCCATAGCGTAGAGCATCGCCTCCAGCCGCTGCACACCTTTCTCCTCTTTGATGGCCCCGCAAGGGGCAGCCGCCGTGCCCGCCTCGTGCATGGGGAACATGCCGCCCAAGATGATTTTGCCGTCGACGCGGATCTTCTTCTCGCTGCCGAATAGCGGATCGGAGGCGGTCCGTCCCGCCACCGCCACCGCTACCGCCACGACAACGGTAATCCACGCGTGCAGAGAGGCCGGGATCATCGTCTCGGAGCATCCGGTGCCGGCGATGTGCCAGGCTGCAACTGCGATGCGCACGGGTAGGGGGGTTGTGCGCACGATGCCGGGTGGGGGCGGGTCTTCGCAACCAAAGTCACTCCGCCACGGAAGCAACAGACCAAACGGAGGAGTGTCACTAACATGCACAGCCAAGTTTATTCTTACAGATCAGAACTCAAAAGAGATGAGGAAACGACGGAATGTCAAAGGAAAACCCAAATATTGATTGTTTTCGCCACAGAAACCTGTAGCATGGCACGGGTCGATATTAAGTTATATTTCTTACATGAGCGTAGCATACCAGTACTTCAGTCAATATTAGAAACAACTTAACATGCCGAAATAAAATTACAACTTTAACTTGATTAATTTAATCGTATTCTCTTACCCTTTCAGCATTTAAAGAGATCTTCTAATAGCTTCTTTGTCTCTTTTCCAATTTGCAAATCTGCTAAAGAGAAAATTGGTTTATTTAATTATAAAAACAAACAGGTTTATTAATATAATTATACAAACTCGTGTAAACTGTTAATAAAAATTTACTTCAAAAGCATTAGCAAACATTTTCTTATTAAAATATATTATTAGAATTAAAAAAAATTAAAATATTTAAAACACTTAACATTGAATAAAATAATTCTATGCTATGAGATACTTGATATGGAGTAATGTAAAACAGTATTTGGTTTTTGGCTGTTCAGCTATCCAAAATTCAACAGACCAAACCTGAAAAAACATAAATCCAACTTTTTCCAAAATTAATGTAATTTTGGAAAAGAATAAGACAAACTTGGATAGGCAAAATAATAACATCACTTGCGTAACTTTTACCTGTCTTCTGACTTGCAGGAAAGCAAAATTTTGCTCAAAATGTCAAACTTTTTATTTTTTTTTTATTTTAGTTTGATTGTCTAATTAACTGAGTCTAGGAATTTTGTCTATTAAAATATCGGGACATTAAAATTTGTTATCAGACTACAGTATGAATCTCAAGCGATTATTTAAATGCATATTTATATTACATTGTTTAAATCCGGAAGCCATTCTGTTTTACATAAATAATATGTCTTTTAGTATAATATGTTTTTTTGTTTTTTTTGCAAATTAACCTTTTTGATTCCCCTTACAAAAATGCCAAAAATAGCTCAGTTGATCTTTTAATTGTTGTGCGTTTTCATCTTAATTGTTTATTACTAACTCTAACGCACGTTAAAGTTTTGCCTTTAATCTGTTTTGTGTAGATAAATAAAAACCTTTTAAAATCTGTTGAACATTCTTAAATGCACAACAACAGTCTTCAAATTCGGAAATGAAAAGACAATAAAAGTATTGTCTGATCACTTGCAGAATCACACAATTGTACTGAATTCCTACTAGGGGCTAAGCAGAACCGCAGCGAAGATGGTGCGAGTTGTTCTGTGTCGATGAAGACGCCGTCGACTTTCATAAATTTATTTATTTATTTATTTATTTATTGATGTTTTAACACCTATGTTTAATAAAGACAGGAATTCGAATAAAGCAATACATTAATTTACTTTGATATGAATTACATGCTCCTAACGTTAATGAAAAGGAAAAAAAAAGTCAAAACTAATTAAAAAAATCTAATTAACGTGCCGTTATAATATTTAATACTGCTCACAATTAAAAACACATTTCCATTAATAAAAAAATAGAATATAACATTTACAAAGTTTCAAACCCTCATCTTGTTTCTACAGGTTCTTTTTCAAGTATCTTACTCCTTAAATCATTATTTAAACAAGGAGTAAGATACTTGAAAAAGGACCCTATAGAAACAAGATGAGGGTTTGAAACGTTGTAAATGTTATATTCTATTTTTAATTAATGGAAATATGTTTCTAATAGTAAGCAGTGTTAAATAAGAAAGTCAAAACAAACTTCGCAGTTGGGCCAAATGAAGTTGTTCGGCGCTAGGGTTTTGGATTTAACCTCTTGCGAGCCATCCTATCAGTGATTTAAGAAGGTACAGTGAAGTTGTGCTATCTGGCGTTTTGCAAAATGTAATGAAAAAAATTCAGTTCGGCAAGATATTTATTATTACTGACTTCTTCCATTCTTTTCCAAGTGAAACCTTAAAGTATTGTATAAATTGCTTAAAAATTAATGAGGGCAGATTCGAAAATAAAAGACTATTAAAACATAAACAAATGCTAAAAAATGTGAAGAGATGAACCAGTTTCGAAGCCTTCGCAGGCTCCTTCATCAACGTCTGATAACAAGAAGAGCTGCTATTTATGGGGGTTTGAACCAATCACAGAAGATAGGTCAAGTCCACTAGACGGAAGGTAGGAACCAATAATAAAGATGTAAATAAATGCAAATTAATAGCCCGACCAATGGGCTAAGGCATGATCTATAATCAAAAACAGGGGTTAAACGAAATTGCTTGAATTGCGAGATAGAAAGAGAGAGAGAGAGAGAGAGAAAGAGAAAATCTATTTGTGTTTTGTGTAACTGAGGCTAAACAAAATTAATTTAAAAAGAGGAAAAATTACTTGAATTGAGAAGCGAAAATAAAAAAAAAAAAAAATTTTTACGAGTTTCTTTTGAGCAATACTTTGTTTGTATTGAGCTTATCTTTTCTAAATTATAATCATAGAAATAATTATACTATTGCGTTATTTAAAATGTACTGAGAAATTGAACTTTAATAATGGCGTCAGCCAGCCATTCAACAGATTTAAGGTTAAAATCCTTTTAACAATGTAAAATTATTTTTAAGTACTTATACCATTCCAAAAATAAAATCCTTGCATATTCTAGACAGATAAGCAATAAAGAAACCACTTAACCACAATACTTTTGTATATTAATACTAGTGTTCGAAGTTAAATTTCAGGTTTAAACCGAAGTAGGCAGCATTATTTCATTTCAACCGTTTAACAATATGTTATGCTGTTAGTTCTCTTTTTCTATGAAAGAAATAGAAGTATTTTAAAGGAACTTTCAACAATACTTATTAAATTAAGCTGTCTGCTTATATCATTAAAGACCTCTAATTATATTGTTCATGAAATTTGATATAGTCCGACCACGATAATATGAGATTCGACGTCAGCTGTAGCCTCTCTCAGACGTTCCGAATAATATTACGTTACTTACAGCTATCAAACAAACTTAAAACAAAACTTTAGCTTTAATTTTAGGCCACCGTTTTCCAATTCCTTTCGGAAATTATCTTCAATCTGTAAAATAATTTTTCGAGCACTGCTCTGTAAAATATTCTGGGGCGACATTTTTGAGAGGAATTAATAGGGACCTCTGCTTGGAGGCGCGCTTGTTTATGATTGACTGAAAAACAGATACGTCATAATCACGTGTTCCTTCCGATTGTCACGTTATCGTGGTCGGACTATATATACTGAGATTCCTCAAACTTATCGACCAATTTCAAATTTCATCAAAATCAATACAAGTTAATGTCTGTGCTGCCTTTATAAAAACAGCCTTTTTAAATAACTCACTACTATTAAATGGTTTTCATGAAGATGTTCAAAATACTTTACACATATTCATGTGCAGTGGCACACCCAGCATTAAGGTTTGGCAGGAGCTAAGGATATTGTAAAAAAGGCCAATCAGATGTAGGTCTATTTAAAAATAAATTGTTTCACAGATCACTTTCCAAAATAATAAAGATACAGACACGTCAGTGTTTTAATAAAGGTTTTCTTCGTGTTTTTTGGGGGGAGTTTGTCTTAGTCCCCTTAACCCTCCCCCTTTGGTTGCGCCACTGTTCATGTATTTATTTAATGTTAATATTCGCCGATATTAATATTTTGATCATCCAAAATTAAGAAAAAAAAAGAGAAATGCGTTTTTAAAATGAGTTTTAGTCCTAAATTACCAATGAAACTTTTTTTATTTAATTAACCTTTTGCTATTTGAAAATAACTGAATTTATTGATTACTCAACATCATCTTGTTATCTTTTGTTGTTGTCTTTTTACTAACGCCTACGCCTTTTTCCAAATTGGAACATCATCAAGACTATAGATAGACTTCATCTTTTACGTTTTGTGTCTCTTAAACAGTGTCATTCTGTTGCTCTCTATTTACGTCGAAATTATTTTCTCTTTCTCAGTTCAGTTATTTTAAGTTGCTCAAAGACAGTCATTGAAAGCCAAGCTGTGTCTTCCTACTTCCTGACACAAAATAAAATCACCGTTCGAGTTCGAGTTTTGGTCAATATAGATTTCATTTAAATTCGTAGTTTGTAGTGATTTGAGTCTTTTTGACCAACAAACAAGAAGTTCAGGAAAGAACTTACAACCTATTTCCCTAAAAATGTTATTAATGACCCATTTGGAAGCTACTGTGTTTGTTCTGTACGTCCGTGTCTGTCCTCTCACCCCTCCTAACAACTCCCAAAAGGAAGGTCGGATCGGCAAACGGACTTCACCATGGTTGTCAGAGGCCCAAATACTTTAGGAATGATATTTATTTTTGTCTATCCGGAAAAATGCGAACAAAGTCGATTGTTTGTTTCCGCAAATTAGGGATTTTTTTGCTCGACAATTACTGATTCGATGGACTTCAAATTTGAATATGCTTTAGTTTAGAGTGTCTACTTTACAATCTAAATTTGTATTCGATCGTATCTATGACAGCTTGTGGACACAGTCGACTGTGTCCGCATTTTTCCGGATTGCCAGAAATAAAATAAAAATATTCATTGCATTGTAGACACTCTAAACTAAAGCATATCCAAATTTCAAGTCAATCGGATCAGCAGTTTGTCCAGCGAAAAATTCTCAAACTTATTGCCATATTAGCGTGAAACAGCTGTACCAGGATGTCATTTTGTATACAACTTGGTCTCACCAATTGTTATTATTATTAATTTATTTTTTTGTATTTTTTTTCTAAATTGATTATCTTCATGTTCAATGTCCGCGTGGGGTTTAATGCGCCGCCTTTAATTTTATGCTTTATTCTTCTTATTGTTGATTTGGGCCAACTATGTATGTATGTATGTTTATAGGGATATGCTTTAAAACGCACTTCCTGTTCAGACAGGATACCCTAAGGATTTATTAGAGTTTCTTTCTTAATCCAAGCAAGTTTTAAGAAGTTTTTAATTTTATTCAGATCTAATTTTCCCTTGAATCCTAATATGTGATCCAGTAATTCATCCTCCTCCCAGTTATTTGGGTTTATGTTAATATTTTTTAAGAGTTCGGTTCTCTCTTTTCCGAAGCATGGACATCTTAAGATGAAATGTTTTAGAGATTCCTCTTCATTTTTATCGCAATTTAAACATATTGGCCCCTTTTCAGACCATTTTTCTGTTCTTTTATTTAGCGCTAATGATCCCGTTCTGCACTGGAAAAGTAAAGAACTTCCATAGGAATTATCATAAATATCCTGATATAGGGGAGCCCTTTTATTTTTAAACCCTAATGGTAAAGTTTTGTATTTATTAATAGAATCAACGAATAGTTCTAATTCTGTACTTTTTACACATTTATTAATAAGATGGTGCCATTTTTTTTCCGATTCAATGTTTATTCTAATTTCTCCTGTTTCATTATATTCTGCTAAATATTCTAATTTATCTACCCATTTGCTTTTTTCTGTTGTATTTTCAAACACCTTTCTAGACTATCTATTTTTATTCATGAAAGTCAACCTCCCCAGATATTTTAATTTGCTTGAAGCTTCTCTGCTAAAGAACGATGACCACCCCATTTCACTTTGAACTAGCGGACACTAGCCCGTAAGACGGCCGTCACGATCGAGCTAGGAAAGTTCGAGAAGGGGGACGAGAATCACATCAAGTCCAGAATAACACTGAGATAGTAAGTCCCAGGTGGAAACGGACGAAACACAAAAGAAAGAAAGAAACAGCCATGCCGATGTCGGGATTTGAACCCAGGTTACGACCCAACGGCCGCACGGCAGACCGATTGGTCATGCCGGAGCGGCAATTTTATGCTTTAGCACAATTTTTAATTTTTTTTACTTGTTCTTAATTATTATTATTATTATTATTATTATTACTAGAGAGACGCTCAGCAATCATTGAGCAGTGAGGACCAGCGCTGGGTTATCAATTGTGTGGACGGTGGTGGGGGAAGACACCAAAATAATCTTGCTCAAATATTAAGTTGGACCATAAATGAGTATCGTAGCAAATTTTAACGAAATCAGTCGAATCGTTTCAGCGAGAGATTTCCGGAGACTAAATGGCTTTACGTTTTAAGTTATTATAAACAAGCTACGTTTAGTTTGATTGAGATCCGTCCCGTCGTTTTAACGTAAACGCATATAAACAGATAAATGGACAAATAGAGGGAAAAAAAATATTCAATGACAATAGCAGGACATTGCTTGTTCAGTTAATCTATATTATTAAAATCTTTTATTTCTCTGTCTGTCCAGAGAATTGTTAATTGTTAATTATTAGTTTCCCTTGCTAAGAAAGTCAGATTATAAAGTTTTCTTTTCTTTTTTATTTTTTTTTTCGCCTGCATGGGATTCGAACCGAGGACCTTCGTCCTCTCAGTCAGCAACGCTAACCAGTGGACTACTGCTGGTCACCCAATATCCAATGCTACTTTTATTCTATTTGTTCGCGCGCTATCAAATAATGAGTTCATTCAAAAAGGAATAAAATATCACTTTTTGCCATAATGGTTTGGAATCGATTCTTCTTGGATTATCTCATACTTACCAGGGGAAGACAGGGGGGGGGGGTGGCTTAGTTATATTTTAAAAACCTGGAAAAAGACAAATAAGCCTATGTTCATTTTCAAATTATAATATCTGATGAACATAAGTAATTTCAGCTTCTGAAAATTCGCGTTATTTACTAAAATTTTGTAAAGGCGATTAACTTCTAATTACATCAAACCTTGGGTAAAAGCAATAGATTAGCCAAAAGTAACCTCGATTGTCTAAGATATAGTTAGAAATAATGTGTATAAACATTTGTTTAATAATGTTGATTCTGAATGATCTTGTTTAGTTTCTAATGCTGTTACTATGGGAATTCTTTCTCGCTCTAATTTCGCGCCAAGGACCTACTGAAAAAAAATAAAAAAAAAAAATTCACATACAACAGTGCATAAATCAGCATACCAATTTTCAAGAAGATCCAGGGTTCAAAAGTTATTAGTACACACACATACAGATTTTAATGAATCTCATTATGTTAGGAAAGTAGCCTAAAAATGACAAAAATTAAATTATGTAGAAGAGAAGTTAATATTGGCTACTTCGTGATTTTTACATGAAACTTAAAAAACAAAAAAGCAAAAAACAAAAAGTTTAAATATATATTACTAAAAAAAAAAAAAAAAAAAAAAAA
The DNA here is from genome assembly GCA_023159025.1 of Thereuonema tuberculata. Taxonomy (NCBI): domain Eukaryota; kingdom Metazoa; phylum Arthropoda; class Chilopoda; order Scutigeromorpha; family Scutigeridae; genus Thereuonema; species Thereuonema tuberculata. The sequence continues at coordinate 34,402,128 of JAFIDM010003189.1, read as the reverse complement.
AAAAGAAATCAATATCTATCCCTTGTGTGCTTCTGTAATAAGTAGTAGGAATCCATTTCATATTTGTATATTTTTGTTGTTATTATTATTTTTAAAGTAAAATTTTAAAAAAATAATTGAAACAAAAAACTTAATCCAAATTTTAATTGCAAAATGCTACAAGATTTTAGCCAATTAAAAGAAATTTAAAAAAGATATTGTAAGTATCGAATCTCAAAAATATTCAAACATAAAAAAAATAAAGTTATTTTACAATCCCAATTAGGGATAAAAAACATGGCTTTGTGAAAAAAACATAGGCAATATTTCTCAGCCATTATGTTTGGACTGTGTATACAAGTTTTAGTGCCATATGCAGCGTCGGGGCATTGAAATGTAGGTCTCTCAATAAATGACATCCAATCGTTGTTCTTTAAATAATTCAGGTCCGGTGAATTTGGTGGCCATGATAACTGAAAATCATTTTATTGGTCGTAGCAAGGAACATTCTATCTGGAACCCAAGTGCCATTTCAGAAAATATTCATCTGAATAGGTTTACTCGCTTACCGCTAAATCACACCATCATATTTTTCACCATTGTTTTGCTTCACTGAAATGATCATTGTTTTCAGTGAAGTGTTCCCATCATTTGTTTTTCACCGCATCGAAGAAATATGAATAAATAGTGCATATGATTGGCAGAGCATTAGCCAATCAGAGTTGAGCTGGAGAGGTTTTGACGGCAATTCCAAGCCTTCCCCAGTTAGAAAAGATAGCGTGTGTAGCCCGATACTTCGGACTTCATCTTTTTTTAGAATCGTGTTTCGGCAACGCAATTTCCGTAGAATTTGAAATGACTTTTAACAAGCTGTCAATCTGTTCAAAACTAATTGTAGGTTGTATTCTAGCATCTCTACTATTTAAGCAGAAGCAGAGTGAATTTCGATTCGAAAAACGACAATCCAACAATCCTATGCGAGCGTGATGAAGCTTCAATAAGAAATGAAAAAAATCTCTTTAAAAAGCTGACATCTTCACATTCTGACGCATAGAATTAATTTATTTCAGTAAAAATATTGTTTATTTTCGAAAGATAATCTCCTCGCTGTGATACTTAATTCATAATAGCCTTGGATTCAATCGAAGCGGGGCCAAAATGTCGTCGGCCGACTTTTTTTTAATCGGCTGTAGGATTGTCCAATCCAATCTCTTCTGATTGGAGCTCACTAACGATCATCATCGAAAAAAACGTTACTTTTAGAACAATTCCAAAATTTTTTCAATGATGGGATCAGTGATGAAAATGGTCGACAGATGCAAATCATACGATCATAGACCATCACTGATAGGGTCAGTGATAAAAACAATGATGAAAAATATGATGGTGTGAATTGGCCATTAGCAATAATGGATGTAGAGTAGCTTGTATTCTAAGAATATCGAGGCTCTGAAAGGTTATCCATTTCCAATATCAAAAAGCCCTTTCCTCTAATTCTCCATTTCCGACCCACACTCATTTAGCTCGTACATCTAACTTAGTAAGTTTTAGAATGTATCTTATTTTCATCTATTTCCAATCTAAAATGGTCGAATACTATACAACTAAGATTATGTACAAGTATGGGGTATCTGAGTGGGCACCATTTCGAAGGCCCTTGCAGAATACACATTGGATTTTTCTTTGAGAACAGCCATTTATTCCCTGGTTAAAGTCCAAGGTTAAGCTTCTCTCAGCCTTTAGTTTTTCGTTTATGCTTTCCACAAAAGATGGCAGCGTGTAATTTTGTTTCAACATCGGTGAAGAATTGATTCTCTCATTACTGTTGTGCTCACTTTCCCTTAATTTTAATTCAGCATTCTGCAAACAGATTAAAGCACTACAATGTTCTGGATACACTATTTCAAGAGGACTCCGAACATCAAGCACTTTTGACATTCATCAGATCACATCTCATGGCTATTAAGCAACTTTGATTGGACAGCATTAAACGCCATATATACTGTCATTTACAGCTTTCAAAAAGATCAGTGGCCCTAAGCAAGTGTGGACCTGCCACAGCTTTTAAATTAGTTTAAATAATAGCGCGAGGCGCCGTTTAATTAATAAATTCGGCCTCAACCTCACACCAGCAAACTGATATCTTCCGGTCTAACATTTCTGACAAAAGCAAAAAGGTTGTAAGGTCTCTATCTGGTAGAGTCCAAAATAATAAGAACAATCGTAATATTTCGAAAGAATTGTTTATAAAAATGTTTTCATGATTCACTATAAAGCTTAAGCTAGCAGATATATTTAGTTTTCTAATGAATCATAAAAATAATAAATATTAATGAAGACGTAATTTGCTCTTGGAAGAAAAAAAATAAACTTAAAAACTAAAACTTATGTAATCTATTACTAAAATCTTATTTCTCTGTCTGTCTTTCCAGCGCATTTGTTAATTTCCTGTAAAAAATAGAAATAAACTTTCGCGACGGGAATCGAACCTGCAACCTTTTGACCCGAAGTCATAAGTCTTATTCATTAGGCCACAGAGACTATATTCAAATTATTGTTTCTTATCACTCTACGTGTGTGTGTGTGTGTGTGTAGCGCAATGAGAGAAAAGCCAGAGATAAAAGAAAATAACTCATTAATTTTAGCCTACTAGATTAAAATTTAAATTTCACTTTTTGCCATAACTGCTTGGAATCGATTCTCCTTGGATTATCTCATACTCACCAAGGGGAGACGGGGGATGGCCTAGTGTAAAATTCAAATAAAAGGACACCATCTTAAATAGTTCCTAAAAAAACATTTAAATACGTTAAAAATACCTGCAGAACACGACCAGTTTCGCCTCAACGACGAGGCAATGACAAGTGACAAATTATTACAGAAAAAATGGAAATTAATATACGCTTACTAAAACTTGTACTGAAAAATTAAAAATTATCACTTTTGCACTATCTGAGCATTTCAGCTGGTGAGTGGGTTGGGTTGACGAGTCGGCAAAAACGACGAAACGGCCGTCCCAGACTCTCACCGATGAAAACTCAGATATTTTGTTTTTTATTTCTGTGTCTTTTTATGCTTTTTAAGATTTATCTTGGTTATCAAAGACGTAATATTTGTTATATAATTAAGAAGCTTAAAGAAAGAAATATTATTAAATGGATTTCAGAGTTTCTATATACGTATGAGATTTGCTGGTATGGATTTACCAGCAATTTTACTTGTATTAGTAGAAGGAAACAAACAGGAAATTCGAAAGAAGTTGAGGATTACTTTCCTTAAAATAATTACTAAATTTTGTTTTAATTTTTTTTTTAAAGTTGTGAAAACAAAAAAGAAAAGCTTCCATTTACATTCAAATTCTAATATCTTCTGAAAACAATAATGCAAATATTCCATTTTCTGAAAACAAAACTGAATTAAATCCTCATTATTTACTTGAAATCGGATTAATTTTAATACCGGATGAAATCACGCCCAGTGGATTAGCCAAGATTTCGTATTGATTGTTTAAGACAATAAATATTAAGACATGCGATATTAAGAGAAATAGAAAAGAATATCCATTGTATAGCTTTCAATGCTTTTCCATAGAAGAAGTGTCCCTAACCTTACGCTAATTTCTCGAAAGAACCGATGTGGAAAAAAATTCAATTGAAAAAGTTAGATTTAGTTCTGGAATATACCTGCCAATTTCCAAGAAGACCCTAATAACTATAAGGGAAGAACAAGTACACACACACAAATTGACAGATTTGATGAGGTTCATTTTTCCAATTGGAAAAACTAAAAACAAATAACCAAAGTTATAAGCTATTACATCCTTATTATAATTTTAAGTTGTTGTAATGAAATACTTATTCTTCTGCATTGTTGCTTTCTATTGGGAGTGAATCAGTAATGTAAAGCTTGTAGTAAAACGCTCTTGATGAGGGAAGGTTAGAAATAGATGACGTTAAGGGAACAAGTCGGAGACTTCAAACCAGAAATTTTCATTTTATTTACTTTATCTAAAAAGATATCATTCAACTCACATAAGCAGCCTTTTACAAAACTGAAAAATTTATTAATTGAAAGTAAAAAAATCGAACGTAGACAATCTGTCAAAGAAAATCTACAGTTACCTTTCCAAATTCTTTGTTACGAAGTCTTCTTTAATCAGTTTGTGTAAAGTTATTGCAATTGATGTAAATTTATGACATTTGGAAATAATTTATTCTTCAATAAATTTCAGATTTAATTTACAAATTGAATGATGACAAAGAATCAATATTACCTTGTGATTTATTCATTTTGATGCATGTATTATTATAATATGGAAATTTGTAATAAAATTGTAGAAAGCAAAGAAGAATGGGCAGATCTGCACCACCACTGTATAGCGATAAGATATATTCGTTAGGAAAAGTCTCCATCAATAGAACATTTTTTATCATTATGACTTGTCTCAATTATTAATCCGTTCGGAATTATATAATTCTAAATATGATGTTTTAGTGATTGATTGTGGTGGCAGGGAAGCCAACCACCTACAGGCGGGGGATGCTTGTCTGTAGATGGTTTGTTTCCCTGCCACCCACAGTCACCACAATCACACTGTTAATAAGTATTATACGTAATTAATATTATCATTTATTTCAAGTAAATAATAATTATTTACATGTAATAAATGAAAATAATATTAACTGTTACTGAAAATAAGTAGTAAATGATAATTAATACATCTGGGCAAAAATGTCAACGAGATAAGTCATATCTAGACGTATATAACTCCGAACGGACTAATAATCGAGACGAGTCTTAATAATAATGTATGTTCTATGTAAGGAGATCTTTCTATTACATAAGAATCTTTCTGTAGATACACATCTTATCACTATATAGGATGGGGCAATCTACCCGTACAATTTGCCCATTCTCCTTTGTTGACTTTCAATTGTACATTTGTTTTCTTTAAACACTTATGCTCTGTATTTATTTATAGACACTTTGTGAATTTCATTTTGTATTTCTAATCCTTCATTTCTATTAAAATTATATCTCATAGTATTCTTAGGCAGGATTTGACAATTCAAGCTATTCATTCATTAGTTCTTCAATGTAATGTCTTTTTACAAATTTTAAATTATACTTATATTAATTTAGCTATTTTGACAAATATATCTTGCATTTGCTGTTGGAGTTTTTTGAAGTAGTTATTTCAGCTTTCTTGATACAAGCTCTCCATCAATGAACGATAGACTGTAAACAATGTAGACCGCCATTCCTTCTATAAAATTTTTTTTTTTTTTTAAAAAAAGGCTCTATTCTTAACTTTTTTTTAAGTTAATGTATATGAGCCTTGTATCTACGATAAAGCTTGATTAGATCCAATAGCATCAAGCTTGATGGCGTTAAAACACACTATATCGATTACAATGAATTACGAGCCCTCCACCCCCTCTCCCAAATAGAAAACAGCGACCAATAAACCTGCTCTCCTAATGAGATCATCTCGAATGTTCCAAAACCAGTAAATCAGTGTTTCTCAAACTGATCTGTGCATCAAAGCATATTTTTTTCTTGACTTATGGATAATTGAGGTTGATAAAGTTTAATTTAAATAGAGTTGTCTACCATTATGATATACGTATTTTCTTAATTTCATCCAATTTCTCTCAATTAGTTCTAGAGTGTCTTTAGTGTTTGGGGGCCGTTCAAGTATTATGTTAACATTAGATGAGGGGGTTCAAACTTTGCTTATTTTTGCTGGAGATCAGAGCCATGCTTACCTAAGGCAGACAAACATGCACGCGAGTGCGCGCGCTGCGCGAGAGATAGACTTTCTCCTCAATATTTCATGTATACGTTTATATTTAATTTGTTACATTGTAATTCAAGAGTGAATATCACGTAATTTTGACTATTTTAATTTATTGTTTCAGTGACGTCGCAAAGTCGAAAACCTTCCCGGATTGGTCAGTTAAGCTTCACTGTGATTGGCTAAACAGAAGGACAAGACTTCACGCGATTGGCTCCCTCTCCCAATGACGGACCGAAGAGAGACCTCCGACCTGGCGTGACCTGTGCGTTCAGTTTTTTGGGATCAACCAACTTTATATATACAGTTTAAATAAATTGTAAATAACTGTACATTATGCTGAAACATTGACGTTAGTCTCCGCTAATCTTCTGACCACATATCAATATTTACTGTTAATGATTTGGCAAATCTTACGTAAGCACAAACGGGGTCGGGGAGGGGGGGGGAGGTCACCTGCTTATTTTTGCTTGCAAGGGTGGGATAGGGGATGTAAAAATGACTAAAAATGTGCTTACTTGAACGGCCCCTTATATATGAACCGTAGTAGGTTCAAGTCCCGGATGAGATCAGTTTCACTCAGCCCTTTATGAAATGGATGTCGGCTTATATCAAAGAGGTCACATCCCTTTACCACAACTTATTTTAATTACTTTCAATGAATTAATTTTAATAATAACAAGAACTTTGAAAAGAACTAAAAGTCAAATTTTAAAAATGTTATTTCGTTGTTCTTCTTCATTGCTTTTTTTTTTTTTTTATCCAGTCAGGAAAACAACAACAAAACGAAAACCTTCCACTTATATTTATAATTATAATGTCTACTGAAACATTATAAATGTCTACAACGAATTACAAATTGTCTATTTTCTGAAAGAACTCTCTACACGTAATTGTTTGTCAGCACTTGGCAAGAATATTAGAAAACTCGATTAGTTTTAAATATGGTTTGAAATTTCCAGACAACCACTTGATTAATAATAAACTAGAAGACTAAGACCTTTGATTACCGTGAACTAAACAATTTAACAAGCACAGCCGGACACCGATCTGGCAGTTTCTGATTCATCCGAGTGCTGCAGATGGCGCATGATTGCACAGGACTCCCTACAGCTCTGATGAACTGGAAGAGATCAACATATTTTCCTTTTTTTCTTAATAGATGTACAAAAAATTGAGTAAACGGCTTCTTAATTAGACTTATTTTCGAAATAGTTATTTTTTTTGTTTTGTAAGAATGAAATATCTGAAAAAGTTTTAAGATTTTTTTAAACATTTTTTTCTTAAAAAACTAATCTGAGGAACAAAATTTTAATTTTTTGTTGCTACTAGGTTTGGGAAATCATTGTAATTGTAAAAGTCATGTATTCTCCTTATGTACCGATCAGTCACATGGTTTTATGTTACAATCAGTCTTAGCTGAGATGCCAGCTCGTGATTCAAAACAACAATACATTATAATTACAGAACTTTCAGTTTTTCGTGGTAATTTAAGCTCATATATAAATCGTATACTATTTTAAAATTTTTAATATACTCTTTATAATTAAGAGTACTTAAGAAATTTAGTAGAAAACTAGGAATAGAAAATAGTTTTAGCGTGTATTCATTAAAATTAAAGACAATAAAATATTACACAGAAGACAAGGAAATGTTACATTTTAAACTAAAATTACGAGAATGCTACTAGTTTCATTTGCAATTGCAGACATCGTAAGGCACAGTAACATTAAACACTGGTTTTTACAATGGGAAACAATTGTTACTTTCCTTGCTTCCCCATTTTTGGAAAAAAGAATTTTACGAATATCTCAAGTAAAAAATGTTTTTGTTTTTTTAAATATCGTTGGCTGGCATTTCTTCTTCTTCTTCTTCTTACGAGTTTGGCCTACTATGGACCGCGGGAAACAATTGACTAGATGAATAGTCTTTTCCTCTCCTCCCAGTATTTCTTCATTCTCTCACTCTGCTTCCGCCTTCTATCATCTGACCAGATTACCTTGGTCCTCGTAGTTTCTTTACCCTGGAACCCCCTGAATCCATTAACTCTCATTCTAAACATTTTCCTATTCCAGATCTCTTCTGAATTAATCCCAGCTTGTTGCATGTCTCTTCTAGTTTCCTCAACCCATTTAGTCGTCGACTTTAAGTTGGTGATATAGTCGAAGATCTTCTTAGTAAATCTAGATTCGCTCATTCTTACGAGGTGACCATAAAATATCAGTCTTCTCTTACGTATCGTGTCTGTAATCTTTCCCACCCGTTTGTATAAATCCATATTTTTCCTCTTCCTCCATGTACCATCCTCTCTTTTTTCCGGTCCGAGTATCTTCCTTAAAATTTTTCTTTCTCTCTTTTCAAGTTCCTCTATTTCCCCTTTTTTGTTTAAAATTAGGCATTCTGAACTGTAGATCCCTTCCGGCTTGACAACCGGGGTACAGTGTCTGAATTTTGCGTTGTAGGAGAGAACTTTTTTGTTATATATATATATTTTGCACTAACCTGTATGCCAGTTCCAACTTACTGATGCGTCCTTTGATTGCCTCTTTATCAAGACCATTTGGCTGGATCCATTCTCCTAGATACTTAAATTTGTCAGTTCTTTTAACCTTTCCGTATCTTGTATTCAGGTGCGTTTCTCTGTTATGTTTGTATTCCATATATTCAGTTTTCTCATATGAGATCTTGAGTCCTGTTTTTTCTGCGATCTCGTGCAGTTTTTCAAGCATTATCTTGGCATTTTCCCTCTTATCTGTTAACAACGCCAAATCATCAGCGAATGCTAGACACTCAACTTTTAAACCCTTCTTCTTCGCACCTAAACAGATTCCTCAATTCCGCTTTCCGCCATGGCATTCTTCCATGTTCTCATAATTTTTTCCAGAACGATATTAAACAGAATTGGTGAAAGTCCATCCCCCTGCCTAACTCCTGTCTTAATCTGAAAGGGCTCTGAAATTTCCTCCTGAAATTTAACTTTAGAGACAGTATCTATTAATGTTTGTCTGATAGATCTTGTTTTTTTATCCACGCCGAATTCTTCCAAGACATTGATCAGCGTCTGATGGTCTCTCGAGTCAGATGCTTTTTTGAAGTCGACAAACGAAATCACTGTGTTCTTACCCCTCAACGCTCTTATTCTCAGGATGCTTTTGAGACAGAAAATTTGTTCCACACAGGATCTTCCCTTTCTGAAGCCTCCCTGATATTCTCCAATCTGATGATCCACCTGTTTTTCCACTATGTTAAGTAAGGCCTTGGAGAGTATTTTGTAAGAAACAGGTAACAGTGAAATTCCTCGGTAGTTGTTAAGGTCTGTGCGGTCACCTTTCTTGTGGAGCGGATGTATCAGAGCACATTTCCAATCACCTGGTATTGTTTCTTTTTCCCATACAACGCAAATCAGATGATGTAGGCTTTCTACTGCCCTATCTCCTCCGAACTTCCACATTTCTGCAACAATACCATCCTCTCCTGGTGCTTTATTATTTTTCAGTTCTTTAATAATACTTTTTATCTCAATGAGGCTTGGTGGTTTTGACAGTGGGTTAATGTCGGATGGCTTCTTGAAGTCGAGTCTTTCAGATGGTGCTTCGCAGTTTAGAAGGGTATCAAAATATTCCGCTAAAAGTTGGCAGTTCTCTTTGTTACCTAATGCAAGGGTACCGTCCTGTCTTTTAAAAGAGACTTGGAGGCTGATACTGTTGTAATTCTTCCTTAAATGTTTTATAGAATATTCTAGTGTTATTTCTTTTGAAATTCTCTTCCACAAACTTTCCAGTCGGGTTTTATTATACTTTCTTTTTTCTCCTCTGATGATCTTTGCAGTAATTTTCCTTTGTTGACTGAAGTCATACCATGTTTCCTCTGTTCGGTTGGAATACCACCTTTTAACCTGGCATTTATCGATACTATCTTTTATTACATAATCTGTACAATTTATAATCGAGGTAATAATTAAAAAGTTCCTGAAAGAACGTGAAACCTAGTTTCCTGATGTGCTTTTTTTCTTTTATTTGATTAAAAATGTGGAATTAAAGGACAAGTCTCCAAGTGTTTACAAATCCCAAAGGAAACAGTATCTTATTTTATTTTACTGAAAAATAATTATAGCCCCGAATACGTAACACACCTACATCATTAGATTTTAATAATATCAAAGCAAATTGGCGGATTACTGTAAAGATTAATATTTCAATTTCCAATTACTTTGTGTGTGTGTATTTGTATTATTTCCACGTGCAAAGTTCTGACTCGCGTTGAAATTTTTCTCAAAGCAAAACTTGGATTATATCATCTCCATAAGTAGGCATACCAAATTTCAAAAAGATATGTTCAATGGTTTAAAAGTTATTAGCGAGGAAATACGCACACAGTATTTCTATAGAGTTTATGCATGCTAAATTAGATTAATAATAAAAATATCGAACTTAAGTCCCCGTGTAATTTAAGTAATGAAGTTGTACGAGCTTTGAATGCAGTCTATTTAAGGGTTTCCCGCAACGCCTGCAGTGACCAAGTAAATAATTTAATCTCGGGTTCAGATGCTCAAATCCACAGGCTTATTTTATCTGCCACAACTCCTCTGCACCGCGCGCTTCCAGCTACGAGAGACCAACTCAACAAAGAGATGTGGGGTTTAGTGTTCACGTGGCTGAACGAAGGGCATTACAAAAGCATAGCAGAAATTCAGTATCGACAAAGTTAGGAGGAATTTCTTAAGCCCCGGGTCTTTAAATCGACACATTTACTACAGTAACTACAATCAACGAAAAAGAGATTTACGAAGTTTATGATACGAAAATGTAAAGTACAAAATATAAATATTAATTGTCTTGAACCCGCTTTCATTTAAGTGGAGAAAACTTTCGATCTTAAAAGAAGATGTAGTTGAAGTGCCAGCTTTCGAATATCCATATGATAACAGTATATACAAAGTTGTAAAAAAAAATCTAATTTGTAGAAGTTATTCAGTCATTTAAGTTGTAATTTTTTTTTTTTTGCCCAAAGTCAATTAGGAATTTCTTTATTAATATCTGAGTCTGCTGTGAAAGTTTTAGCTTTGATGGCTAAATAACCGAGTAGCCTAATTATAATCACAATCGAATGAACAAGGAAGACGTATTTCCTGAGCTTCTTATCTATTCTTAGCTGGATATATAAGAAAATTATTAGATTTCTTCCTTGTAACTTTCAACTACCCATGATGTAGAGTTTTTAAGCTATCGTTATTACAGACGGACATGCATTTTCTAATCTTCTGTATTTCTGTTTAACTCTCCGAAGCATATTAAGGAATATGACAAGTCAAATCCATAATACACTGTAATAACTAGCTACCCAACGGATAATAAAAAAAAATAATAAATATTTTAATAAAGACGGAAAGTTCGAACATTTTAAAATTTGACATTGCTTTTAATATTAAAATAACATTTATACATGAATTGTAATCAACGATATGTTAATTATTATTCCATTATTAGTTTAGACCTTAAAACAATAAGACAATCTACTGTTAAGTTACATCTAATATTTTTAAAATAACTTTTATAAACTTTTTATTTATACGTTAGTTTGGATGTAAGAAAAATACGTGAGACTATACATTTGTGTTACTGTTGTTGAGACATCGGCTTCTGACCTCTGAAGACCGGGGCTCTGCTTTCAAGTGGTTTTTGGTGGAACATTCGCGGCGGATATTTTGTCGGGGCTCTCGCGTTTCTCCTGCACTACTTCCACCGTTCGTTCTTCATCGTAAACTCCGCTGTCCTTCTTTCCGAAGAGATACAGAAGAGCTAAGGTCGGGATACTGACTTCTCATATTAACCACATATGACATCTCTCATTCCGATATATTGTTGTATCTAAAAAAGCTTTTCCGTAAACATCTTAAGTAACAATGCTTTGTTATTTCTGAATGTTAGTTTATTTTCTTAAAGATGAGGCTTATTAAATAATTATGTCTGTATGTCATTATTATTACTTACAGACTCCCTAATTATATCAGCAAACTCTGAATCAACTAAATTGTGTTTGAATGTGTTAAAAGATCCTCTTGAAAACTGGCATGACTATTTAGGTATAAGACGATCGAACGACAAGTTTGCATGAGAAGGGTACAAAAGCTTAGAACTAAAACATGTCTTAACAACGGATATCAATGGATTCCTTAATCTGTCAATTTGGGATGCAGTGATATTTATAATAACTCAAGTACTTTTTAATCATAAGTTCAAATATTCATTTTCCCTCATCCGTGATGACGATGAATCAGAAACAGTTTATCTTACTAACCTGAAACTTCAATAAATGTTTTATATCTTATAACAAAATCTATTGCTTTTTGTACATATCCAATCACTAAGTAACGCAACGATTGGCGAAAAATGTACCTTCTATTCACTTCCCTAAATAATAATGTGAAACAGTTCGAAGAAAAAAAAGAAATTCGAACTGTTTCACATTCCTTTTTCGCCTTCAAAAGACTTTCTTATTTCCTACATTTTAAATGTCTTTTTTTTTTCCATTGAGCAATTGTTTTAATATTCTGGTGAGTTATTGAGGGCTGGAGTAACCTGGTTCGATCCCCGGTGATCTTTGGGGATTTCTTTTTTCCCTTTTGGCTCTTTCTCCTCCAGATGGGTCCTGGGTTTCACAAACCCTTCTCAAATGGGTACCCGCTGACCTTCCCGGGGTAAAAGCAAATTTCATATTTTGAGTCCATTTATTTAGCTTTTAAAAAGAAAATTAAAAGCCAAACCAAAATTGTACATTGATATTTTTATGAAAAAAACTATTATCAAAATTATTCCAATAATTAAAATGATTACCATAATTTAATGTATAAAAAGAATGCTTTAATATTTGGTATTTATGTATTAAGTACTTCAAGAAATACAGTAAGGAGAAGGTCGACATTGAAGTGATGTAAAGTGCATTTCAAACACGTACAGAAGAGTGTGTGGTTTTTTAAAACTGTATGGCACATCTTCAACAATGATAAAACGTGATAATAGGTTCTAGCGGAAATATGCAATGAACATTTTTAAATTTAAGGTCTTTACATATTTATCCACGCAATATAATTTAACAATAAGAAAAATGTATTTGTAATTCAAGTTCACAACAAAATTGAATACGACTTATTACATTTACAATATTATATCAATGCTCAAACTGTCTTCTCTTTATTTAAATCTTCATATATACTCTAGTAGTGGAGAGAACGTTATCCACACCACGGCAAATTTGCATGCTTCAATCGACATTAACGTCAACATCCAAAAATCTCAATCGACATTAACATCCAAAAATCTCGCGTTATTTGAATTTTGGCTAGCATTAATCACGATCTGGTATCGTGTAACAATTCGGACTAATTAGCATTATTCTAACTCGAATAATTGCGATTTAAGTAAACTGGATTTATACACATAATAAAGAAGGATCCAATGTTTGGTTTATCATTCGTTTCTAATAGTATTTCTGAAACATTTTCAACTACCAAATTTTACTGATATTTACATATTTTTTTAATCCGGAATAGATGCTCCCTATCAGTAAATTGTTGCGACAACCTCTTCTTCCATTTTTTTTTGTCGTCACAACCAACTATTTGAGAAACACTGTTATAACTGCCAAGAATTTGATCAACAGGTAAAAGATGTAATTGCCAAAAATGTCCAGATATTTTCAAATAATAAAATCGTTAATTCTCGTTAATCGCAGGGTTTAAGTTCCTGTTAAACTCCACGGTAACGGAAAATTCAGTTACTGAAGCATTAATCCTAATAAAAAATGGGGTTAGGTTCCCGCGGACTTTCTTCACTACACACACACACACACTCGCTACCACAAATACATCATTTCGTGTACTTCCGATACTACAGTTCATATTTTATAAAGATACTTTACGCTTTAGTTATCAAAAATTCGGTTGATTAATTAATTTATTAACAAGAAGTTTCTAAATTGTTTGCCTTCGAATTTCCAGAACAAATTAAATCAAGTAAACGAATTCGTTTGCGCTTAGGAGCGCTTGGTAAAACATTAGCACTAAGTTCAGCTGTCATTGTTGAAGTTTAGATTAATCACTAAAAAACAGCGTAAAACACTGAGAACACGTGGAATATTATCAGAACGACGCTGTGCGATAGGCCTCCAGGTTTTTTGTCTTTTTTTTTTCCTTGCTACTGCGGATGGCCGCGAATGGGCGCGACCTGACCGCGTATATGGCGAAATGGGTTACAGTTTCATAGAAGCGAATCTCAGGGATCGGAATCAGCGGATAACGAGGATTAGCTACACATGAAATGTAATAAAATAAACACAAAGTAAATGTAATGGACGTAATAATGGATAAAAAAATGAAAATCAACCATCTGTCATCCCTTTCCCTTTAAAAAAATAAGATATTTTTTCCAAAACATTTTAACGGGATTCCGGATTACTTGGCATTTAGTCAATGACAAGGGTTTAGTTTGAAGCTAAAATACCGATTTCCTTAAGAAAGATTTTGAAAATTATGTACATATTTCCTCTTGAAACATTCAAAGAGAAATCGATATTATTCTTATATTCTGTTTGCTATTAAACTTAGCGGAAGAACCATTAATATCCTGTTCCTTCTTTTATCTCACTTTAACGACTTTCTTGATTAAAGAATTCAAAACATGCAACTTCATTCACCGAAGACAACAAAGAAAAGAAAAAAAAAACCCTTAATGGTGGCATTTTGGTTAATACATATTTTAATCTCCATTTCCTCTCAAAGAGCAAGGTTTAATTAAATTCCTAAAATTAAAGGACTTAATTCTACTGTTTGATCTGTTAATTTCTAAATAACAATGATAGTAATATTACAAAAATATAAATTTTAAAAATCACAAATTTATCATCAATCAGAAAAATGTAACCAGGTCGTAAATATAGATCTACGTACAAAACTGCAAATACTTAAAATTAATAATTATTTAAAAATAAATTGAACAAACATTAATTTATAGAATACGTTAAAATGGGTTTCTTTCTTTATTAAGACGGTTTAAAGAATATAAAATTAGATTCATTCTGATTTTCAATTAGAATTAAATCCGGATTAAATTCGACTTACAAGATAGTAACAAAGCCAGTTTTGGATGTACATATACATATAAATGTTTTTGGCAAAAATAATGCAATACTGAAAGGCTAAATCAAAGAAAAATATATTTGCCGAAGTAAATTTTAGCAATAATAATCTTTTTTTAATATATATATAAGTACCTTCAGACCTTGTCATAATCAACAGGATTATATTATATTCTTCTGAAGTTAGGAAAAACCCCAGTGCGCACATTAATAGCCAACCTTCCAGTTAATATTTGGATTGAAAACCAGCATTGCGGTATTGTTGTCTTTGTTTAACTATGACAAATTGAAGGAGATACAGTCGGACCTCTATTTAACGAAGTCGCTAAATCCTGAAAAAAAGTTCGTTGTATGGAAAATTCGTTAAATAGAGATTCATCTTTTAAAATTACTTTAAACTACTTAAAACAGATTAAAAATACATAAACAATAAATATTATTAAAAAAAGTAATAATTTTAATGGCATAAAGCTTACATTATCACATGCGTACTTAAATTTTACTAATAGAATCTGTTAATTTTGACTGAGTTTTTTTTTTGAAAAAGTGTATTCGTTCGTAGTATGTCTCGCATCTTTCCAATGTACCAAAAACCCCTCCAGTATTTTCTTCAAATTGTAATCCGCGTCAGATTGTTTCAAATGATTTTAGCATTTCATCATACGAAGGTTTTTTTGATTTCTTCATCATGATCATTTCTATTTTAATCATCTTCAGCTTCATCGCAATTCATAGTTGTATTGTTTTTATTTTTCACACTGTCCAAAACATCCGATTCAGTTAGTGTTTCCGAGGTCTCAACTTCAAAATCAAGTGAAAGATAATCATCAATCAGCACATCATCGTTAATTTCTTCTTTTTCCCCTCAGCTGTATCCACATTTCTTTCATTTCCTCTAAGGGAATATTAATAATAAAAACATTTCACGGAGAAAAAAAAAAATAGATACCACGAAAAAGTTCGTTAAATAGAAAATGCACTTCGCTATTTGGAGGTTATTTTACGAAGAAATTAGCAAAATGTTCTTGGTTCCACAGAAAAGTTCGCAGAATAGAGAAATTCGCAAAATAGAGATTCGTTAAATAGAGGTCCGACTATGTATTTACCATCCCCCAATAGCCGCATTCTGTATTCAACATGTCTACCTTTATCAATAGGAATTATAATTTGTCTGCATCACATTTCTTAGTTTTCCAGTGTAACGCACTTCCTCTGCATTTGGAAAATAATTTTAATTTCTTGTCAAAATCGAAATAGAATGATCTACAAAACCTCGCCTATTCTCAAGTGATTTAGAGATCTCAATAATCAGCTTAATAATTCTACTCCACACGGTTCATAGGACCCACCCAGACCTCTGAAGAATGGGTATTCGAGTTTCTTTCCAGGATTAAAGATGGGCAGGCGCCAGGCGGACCTCAACTTAGTCCCATTGGTCAGGAAACACCGAAATCTTACCTTCCCAACTCCAAGGGCCAGAAAGGCATGTAATGAGATA
>JAFIDM010003189.1:34355208-34367136 GCA_023159025.1 Thereuonema tuberculata | reverse complement strand
AATTAATGAGTTATTTTCTTTTTTCTCTGACTCTTCTCTCATTGCGCAACACACACACAAAGGGAGTGATAAGAAACAATAAATTGAATGTAGTCCCCGTGGCCTAATTGATAAGACATCTGACTTCGGATCAAAACTACTATTGCCGAATATGGTTTAAGAGCTTTATCAAAAAAAAAAAAAAAAAAAGGAGTAATACTTTAAGATAAAACAATTTCGAAATGATGAGCCTAATAAACTGAAGTAAACATGAATTAGGAGGGCTTAAAGTGATCCTTAAAATAAAATAAAATGAAGAAAAAAAAAAAAAGTCAATCAGCAAGATAGGAAAGGAAAAAAAAATTTTTTTTTCTCCTTATTCTTTTTCCTTTTTATTTGTAAAAAATTTTTTTATTTTAATCCTGTTTGGAGTTTCCTTTTAGTTTGTTTCAGATCTACCTCGGATGAGACGTTCTTTCTGGAGTGATCATTCACCTCATTCCAAGCAGTTCAGCTTAACAACTTATTTACCAGTGGGATCTGTTTACTTTGGGAAGTTCCTTGAAAGACCGGCAGATGGCATCCGTAGCTGTTACGTCAGACTGCCCAAATCAGCCTATAAGGGGATACCCACGGAGTACATTACATGTGACTACTTGATTCACTGTCTACTTCATCTATAAATGTTACCCAGTTCCATTGTTAACTCTAGCTTGAGAATATAACCTAGGATAACCGTATCCTAGGTTATGAAACTAGTCGCTCTGTATTTTAATTGTAATAAATATTTTTTTTAAAATTAGCCGGGTGCATGGCATTGTTTCTGAGTATGAAAGAACTTAGTGCACGTAAAGTTATGTTGATAATTCTTTCTATTTTTCACAGGAAATTAACATTTGCACCAGACAGACAGACAGAGAAATAAAAGATTTTAGTAATATAAATTACTACTTCTCAACCAGTCAATGGTCACTTATAACAGGGAAGTCGAATTTTCCCCAAGACCTCTAGACAGCGGCGAGTTCAAGTCATGGGGCTCCGACTTCTGGTTTGGTGTGTGGAAGGCGTTACACTTACACATACACGAGAAATCTAATCTACACGAGAAATCTAAGATACGAGAAATCTAACAGATTCTCCCTACGAGGTCGCTAAAAAGGTTTTCTCATTAAATACACAACAATTCTAAAATAAACAAGAAGTTTCTGAAAAAACGTAATGTCAACTTCAACAATTTTTACTTTTAATTTTTTTTAAAGTCATAGAAATGATAAACGAAAAACCTTTAATTTTATTGAAATTGTAATATCTGCTGAATATAAACAATAAAAAATTTAATTAGAAAGTTAGCTAAATACCGATTTCAGTTTGATTAATTTTATTCAAACCATGCGCTAAGTAATGAATTAGTTAAAAAGATTAATATTTACTAAATAAATGAGATATTAACATAAATAGGATAGAGATCCATTGTTCAGATTCCAATGCTTTTCTGACGGAATTTTTGTCTCATTTTCGCTCTAATTTTCCGACAAGTATTCATTTGGAAAAGATGAAAAAAAAAAAAAAATCAGCCCCGCCCCCTCCTTCCACATTTTTAATCTGGATTTTAATACCAAGATAGGTACCGGTAATTAGTTAGTTTCAGATAGGATGGAACTAGCCAATCTCGATGGGTTTTCTTTGACCTTTAATTTTAAGATTTTGAAATTCATAGTTCCCCAGATAATCTATTAACTACACATTCCTTGCAAGCTACGTTAAAAATATATAGAAAACGTTATAAATTCACAGTTTTGTAGTCAACACAAAATCAAGCGATCCCTGTACAATTTGCAATCTATCAAACGTTTTTATTGTTAAATACGATGTGTAATTTAAGTGTGCCAAGTACAATTTCCATCACGGCATACAAGTGGGTGTGCACCGAGGAGAGAGTTGTTGCCGCCCAAGTTACCGTAGAAGCGGTGACCGCAGTGAATTAGTGTGTGTCTAAAAGCCCATTTGGGTGACTGAGTAAGTGACCAGTGGACATATTGAACCGGAAGTGACCACATTGGGTCGAGGATATCATTAGTCATTCTCAGCACAGTCAATTCACTACACACAAACCCATTTTGTCTAATTACATCATTTCCGTGACACAGTCAACGGCTAACTAATATCGGAATCGCCTAGACCGAAAGTCAGATTTTTCACCTAGCATTCAGGTCTAGGAAGCCTAACCATTTAAGACTCATGGGGATCCGACTCCTGGTTTGGACTTTGAATGGCGTTAAAAACACAAGTTTGTATTTCCTCTGATGAGTCGCTAAAAAGAAAAAAAATAAACTAATACCTGTTGTATTCAGAAGTTGAAATTTCAGCAAAAAAAATAATAATAAAATAATAATAAAATAATAATAATTTTTTTTTTTTTTTTTTATTTTCTTTAAAAGTTTAATACAGTACAGTCTCGTTAGGGACATAGAGTCCCTATCAACGAGTTCTGGCAATTAGGTAAAAACAAAATTATGTTTGATCTACAAAAAAAACAATAGTATTAATAAATAATATATGATATCATTATCCAACTATAATTTTTACAACAGTTATGATGTAATCACCAATAATATTCTTACAATCACTTATTATTTTAAAGTAGTTCATGATATTTGTATAAATAGATTTTACATCAGTGTATCAATATATGATTTATAGTTACAGTATACTTATAGATAGAGTATAAGTTGAAAGGACTGAACAGATTGTGACAATAGTGATAAGCTTAAATATTTTCTATTATCCATTTTTTTAACTTTCTTTTTACAATTGAGATGTTTTGATAATCATCAAAAATATTTATATTCATGTTATTTAGAAACCTTTCTATATTGTAATTGATATTTCTTGAACCATAATTATTGTTTATGTATGGATAGGTTAATTTAATGTTACTTTCTTTCCTTAAATTGTAGTTTTGTATGTTGTTGTTTTTGATCTTCCATACCTCATAGTAATTTTGAAGTATTATGTTATATAAAAACTTTTGTTTTGGATATAATATTCCGTATTTAGTTAGTAGATTATTTCTTTTTTGGGTATTTTTCCAGATTTTTTTAGAAAAGATTAATTTTAATACTTTAGTTTGAAGGATTTTTAAACTTTCCAGATTTATTTCGTTTGTATTGGCCCATATGTTTACTCCATAATTTAAAAGCGAGTCGAATAAAGCATAATAGATCAGAATTTTAGTTTTTAGTGGTACTATATTTTTTATGTAGTGAAAAATATAGATTGTTGAGTTTAATTTTTTATGTATGATATTTATTTGGGTGTTCCATATAAATAAGTTATTTATAGTAATTCCCAAATATTTAAAATCATTTACAATATCAATTATAGAACAAGTGTTGCAAATGTTGGTTTGTTTGTGTAGACATAAATGGGAATGAAAATGTATTCTTGGATGGAAGTTTGTTGTTTGTTTTTTTGGTCTGATGATCATGCATTTTGTTTTGTCTTTATTTATTGTTAATTTGTTATCATGCATCCATTTTTGGAGAATGTTGAAATTTTCTTGAATAATATTGTTTGCAATTAGTGGATCTGTGTTGGCAGTGAAGAGTACTATGTCATCTGCATATATGTACATATGACAATTTTTTATTAATAGAAAAAGATCATTAATGTAGATTATAAATAACAGAGGTCCTAGATTGGATCCCTGCGGGACACCATAACTGATCTTTCTCCTCTTACTTATGTTGTTGTTAATGTTAACATATATTTTCCTGTTATTTAGATAATCCTTTAATATTTGTAAAAGATCACCTCTAATTCCGCTGTTATTTAGTTTTTCTATTAACAATTTATGATCAATTAAATCAAATGCTTTACTTAAATCTATTGTTGTGAGGATTATAAATTTATTTTTATTTAATTTACTATTTATGTTATTGCTAAAGGTTTCTAATAATTTAGTAGTACTTTTTGATCTTTGGTATGCATATTGATTTTTATTTATTACGTTATAAGCTTTTGTGAATTCTTGTATCTTTTGTATTAAATATTTTTCAACTATTTTATTGATTGTGGACTGTATGGCTATAGGACGATAATTTTCAAGTTGAAATTTGCTATTTCCTTTGTATATAGGTATTATTTTAGATATTTTTAGTAGTTTAGGATATGTTTTTGTGTGAATAATTTGTTTTATCAATGTGGTGATAATTTTCGAAAAAACATCTTTTATTTCTTTTATTTCTTTAATGGATATTAAATCTAATCCAACTGAGCTTTTATTTTCCATTCTATTTATTATATTTAGAATTTCTTGTTCCGTTGGTTCATTTACATAGATTGTGTTATTGATTGATGTATTATAATTTTCATTTATTGTTTTTTCACAACAATTTGTATTATATCTATCACCTATTGATTGATAGTGTTCACAGAATTTGTCAGCTAATGTTATAATAATAATAATAATAATAATAATAAGCTTTTGAAACGTCTATCTTGTTGTTCTGTAATATCGGCTGTAACATCAAGTAACATGCTCTTCCAATTCCCACCGAATATTGAATGCTTTTGGACGGAAGGATAATAAAAATAGGTTATGATCTGATTGACGTTTCCGAGATATTCTCTGAGCATTATCGACTCTTATCATAAGGGTGACTGACATTGACAGTGAATTTGAATAAATCGTGCACATTCTATCCTATCTTTGCTGCCAAAAACTCGAAATAGATAATTAATAATTCTGCGTAACCATTGAAGAAACTGTCATCCAATAGTAGTCAGAAAGGATTCTATAGATTTAATATTGAAGGGATTTATCGTGGCCTGAACATCAGTAGTGATGTAAACCAAACTCAATCACCCTCCTATCCCTAAATGCTAACTAAAAATTATTTGCAAAATTAAAATAATGTAATTTACATATTATTAACATTTATTAAGCAAATTACAAATACATTAAAACTGAAAACGAATTAATCAAAAACACAGATAAAATTCTCACTGAAAAACAATTTTTAATCATTCGAAAAGTCAGTAAAATACACGAATATGTTGCGGTTTTTAGCTTTCCTCAGTTCTGAATTTTCAAACTGCGTCGGTTTCCCAAGTATCGAACTAACTAATCACCGCAACGTTTTCATGTATTTTACTGACTTTTCGACGCTTTAAAAATATTTTTTTTTTAATGAGAATTTTAAAACTGTTTTTTTTTTATTAATTTTTTTATGGTTATTTCTATACAGTCATATGGATAACATTAAAACTGAGTGTACAAGTTTATACATATTCAACCAATAAATTTTGTTTCTG
This sequence comes from Thereuonema tuberculata, assembly GCA_023159025.1. Taxonomy (NCBI): domain Eukaryota; kingdom Metazoa; phylum Arthropoda; class Chilopoda; order Scutigeromorpha; family Scutigeridae; genus Thereuonema; species Thereuonema tuberculata. The sequence goes on along the minus strand of JAFIDM010003189.1, from coordinate 34,361,841 downwards.
TCTTTGCATCCAAATCTCGCTAATACAGCTGGACCATTTTGCTAATATTTCAGCTGATTCTTCTTTAGGGAGCAATCTAAAACACTCCGTAAATTTATTTTGGTTTTGGCACCTCCCACATCCTCAAAAACATTTCTTCGTTGTTAAAATATTAACACTTGACAAGGAGAAGAAAGAAATGGAGTTGAATTTTTACATTTATTTTTTCATTAAAGTGCTTCTATCACTGGAAGTTTTGCTGTGATGAATCGAATTTTTGAAATAGTTTTATGGGAAACTACAGAGGGACGAATCAGAACAGGGTCTGTGAGAGCAACCGATAACGAGTTCTCCACTTAACACTTTTTAAATTGCGAAATTTAATTCACAAGTAAGCTCTTAGCAAAAGGATAGAAAGAAGAAAAAAATTCTAGATTTTTCTGCTTGCATTTAAAGTTCTCGTCTATGAATAAAGTTTTCACCAATCAAAAAGAAGACTGCAAAACAAAATATTAATCTACCATCAAGTTTCAGCTCCCTAAGACAATTAAGTTTCTGAATTATCAGATTATTACGATTTAAGTATTTCGTGGGTTTTTTTGGGTTTTTTTTGGTCACTGGCTGTTTACCTATTGGTGGCTCCTATGCAATAAAAATCAATAGTGATTTTTTTTTTAATAATTTCTATCTATCAATCAAATTTCAACGTCATATAATGCTTACTTTTTGCGTTACTTTTTTTATCAACGGACAGATAGATACATTGTGATTTAAAATTGCTTTTTTTAAAAGTTTTTGTTCTAAACATTACCCTATATTGTAACGAAAATAACGAATTGTATTGGATTAAAGTCGTTAGAACAACAAGAAAAGCAGAATTCTACATTTCTTTTCAAGTTATAATATCTGCTGAATATAAATTGTAACCCTTTTATATTTATAAAAAAAAAGTAAAGAAAATGAACTGATTTCATAGTGTTGACGAAAATGGATGAGTTTTATTTTCTGCGATTTCCTGTTAAAGGAATACGAAATCCGGAAGTGACGGCAGACCGGAAATCGTATTTTTTTCCCCACCACATAAAGGTTCCAAGATATTGTTGTGTTGTTTAAAATAACGTTGGACAGAGACAGGTTAACAGGTAACTACTGACTTTACTGACTAACTTTATTTACAACACAATAGGTATATATATATATATATATATATATATATATATATATATATATATATATATATATATATACACACACACATACACAAAAAGAGCTTTGGATTCCTGGAGCCAAAAACTATCTCACCTAGGTCCTTCTGTGCTGAGGACCAATCAGGTGAGACCTCCTCCATTTCAGGAACAGTCTTTAGCCCAACGATACTAGATAATACCTTATCTCTTGACCTTGTGAACCACGCATCAATATCACTCTTGTCTGTTCGACTTATAATTTTGGCATATCAAATTGTCGCCATTCTTATAAGAAAACAATCTGTAAGCCTTACGAGACAGTGCATTTTTTTAATTATTATTATACTCAAATATCTCTATTATTGCTATTAGAGTTACATTGATGGAACGTCAGTTAGAATGACGCTATAGCAATGGTGCCGTGTAAAGAGAGGTCGTTATAACCGATTACGACTGAGCTACATCATCAGGAACAATACTCTAAAAAATTTAAAATCAGCCGAATTTTTTTCGAATACTTTAAAATTTTAAAAGAGCTATTAAGATTTCGTACACATTTAGGTATGTTTATATCTAAATAAATACTGCAAAGGTTATTATGTAATTTTTCTAAATAAAAAAAAGGTAGTAAACAACCCTACAATTTATTATTTCTTCTCGAATTATTTCGTTGTATAGTTAAACTTAATATTAAGTAAAGAAAAATATATTTTTTGTTTGTTTGTTTGTTTGTTTTTTATCTTTTTTTTAATTAAGATTTCTTGTTAACATAAATGAAGCCTTTAACAACCTTAGGACTGAGGATATAAAAATAAACTAAAGAGATCAAACCGTAATTTCTTATTTAGAGCATTCTCTCTATTACAAAGATAGGCTACATTTCATCCCAAATGCTTAGTGGTTAACTGCTGTTGAGTTTCATCAGGAAATGTTGCCACTTTTAAAATCAATTAATAAAGGTCAGTTTCAATCTCAATGTTCTGCCTTCCTTAGGGACAACCCTACAACAACGGGGAATCGAATGCTGCAGGGATCACATTGACGGGAACTCCATTGAACGTTGGTGCGTGCCCAATACGTCCTTTGGACGGAGCGCTGCTTGTTTAGCTGCAAACAAAAGCGCCTTTCATTCCCATGGCAGCAACTCACAATGCTTACAAGTGGGTGGATAAATAAACATGACCATTGAGATTCGGTGGTCACGTGCTGCAAGCAACATTTGGAAGGTCCGAGTTCTCTCTGTGTACTATCAGGACACCCGTAAAACTGACATATTTATTTTCCCTCCCCTTTTTCTTTCGTTTTTTTAAGCCCATTTATGCTGAAATTTACTAGCCAGGGCCGAAGATGGTTCTCGAAACTCCTGGGAGTTTCTTTTCAGCTCAGAAAAGCTGTAAACCAGTGTTTCTTCACTAACAGGAGCGCTCCAATGGATTTACAACATTAATGCAAATTTCAAGTTTCTGAAATATTATGCCAAAAAAAAGGGGGGGGGTCTAACCCAAAAATATTTTATTACCCTACTTTAATAATATTTTTATTAAAGTAAAGTAATTATTTAATTATAATTAGTCATATTTAGGCAATTTAAATAAACAACGTGAATTTAAATCATTTCTTTTTTTCAGAAAGTTAGGATTTAATTTAAATATAGGCCTTTGTTTTCTTTTTAAAATCTTTAAAACGACTATAAAAAAATAAAAAAAGACAAAGAAAAAAACTTAATAATTTTAAGAAATAACATTTCAATGAAAGTAAATTTCAATACATATGAAATCTGCAAATACAAGCTAGGGTTAGACTTGCCTGTATAATTGACATCATGTAACGTCATTCAAAAACTGCCTGTGTTAGAAAAATGACATTTCAATTAAAATCCAATGCGAGTCCTGAATGAGGAATTTTGGGCCGAAATTCGTTAATGTTCTTTTCATTAGTAGGACTTGAAGAAGAGTGAAGGAGAAAACGAAATCATTGGAAAAGGTAGATTTATTAACGAAAAAAAATATTGAAGCCTGATTTTATTTCTGTAAAAATTAAACTATTGGTTCAAATAAGAATGCCTTTTTGAGTCGAGCTGATACTCTGGGACGGCCGCTTCGAGCTTGATAGGCACTCATCAGCCAGAGCTAATCAGCCAGTGCAAGACTCAAAAAGGCATTCTTATTTGAATCAATTGCTTTTGTTTTACCCATCAGAGGGTTTATTATTTATTTCTTTATAAATGTTTTTTTTTTTTCTCTTTTTGTGATCAAATTCCTTTTGTGGTAGCCTGAGTGCTGCCCAAGGATTTGGATTCCCCATTTTGTTCTTGTTTTATATTTTCTTGCTTTTAGTTTTTGAGGGGTCACTGTCTCCATCGTGTATTAAACTATTGGGTCAGAAAGTTCGTTCGTTTTTTTTTCATGTAAGTTGGCCCTAATAGCGGCGTTTTTAACGTCATTCGACACTATTTTGCTAGATCGTATTGTGACAGCTGTCATTTAAAACAAAAACTGATCAAAATTGATGAATTTTGTGTCGCCAATTTAATATTGAAGATGGAAGACAATTAGCACGCAAGACCAGATAGAAACTGTTACAGCTTGGCTGGGAACTTCTGATTCATCCGCCCTATTCACCCGACATTGCACCTTCGGATTTCCATTTATTTCGGTCTTTACAAAATTCTCTAAAAACGAAAAAACAAAGGCATCTGGAACATTTTTTTGCTCAAGAAGATACAAAGGGTTGGGAAGATGGGAACTATGAAGTTGCCTGAAATACGGCAGAATGTAGTGGAAAAAAATCGTTGAAGACATTGTTCAATAAAAGTATTGGTGACAATGAAAAATGTGTCTTTATTTTTACTTAAAAACCGATCAAAATTTTTGGCCAACCTCAATACAAGAAGATAGAACCTTAAAATCTACTTTCCTTACGATGGATTTCTTAAAATTTCTTTATTTTTCTTTGTTTTTTAAAACGTGAAAACATATAAAACGAAAAGCGCACTGTTATCGTATTTTCAAATTCTAATATCTGATGAATAGAATAAATAATATAAGGTTTGTATTTAATTTAAAAAAAAAATAAGGATTAAATCCCTATTACTTAACATGTCAAAATTTGGTTGACCAAACCACACGCAAATTAATGGATTAGCTAAAATGTTTAGGTTCCAATGCATGGGAATTTTTGTCGCTTTTTAGCGTTGCTTTTTCTACCAAGGACCCACTTTGAAAAGATTTCAAATCTTCTGTACCTTTTCTAAGGATTTCAGACGATCCAAGTTGGAAGATAATCCATTCAGCGCTTTTAATATTTTTAAATGAAGGCGACATACACACAAACTGAGTGATCTCATAAGCCTCCCATTTCTAGTTCGAGACCTAAAATGCTATCGTTATCTCATGTAGACCCTTAAATGTGCCCTGAAAACGTCGAAATTACTTCTGTGACGCAAAATGGGTATTGTAGAAGAAAATATACCGTATTGTCCGGCGTATAAGATGACTTTTTAAACCAGGAAAATCTTCTCAAAAGTCGGGGTCGTCTTATACGCCGGGTGCTGAAACTTTCGAGCCGAACTGGAGAATCTGCGGTCGCCGCATATGGTGGGGGGAGCTCAAAAACGGCCGCGGCCGCATACCCGCCGTATGCGGCAACCGTATGAAAGCAGCAAGGACGACGCTGTACAAGTACGGTAGAAGAAAATCCACTCACCAGGATTCGTGGAAAGAAGTGACTTAACGCGGTCCCGATAAGGAGGTGAGGGGACGCCTCACCGGGAAGGTGTAAGGGAAGGACGGAGCAAGCTACAGGCGTCCGGGACGCCCGAGGTATGGAAAAAAGAGATAGAGCGGGGACAGAATAAACAAGGCTACAGTTAAGAAATACTATGATTTTAGTGAAATTCTAAAAAAAAAATGTAGCATTAAAATAATTCATCAGAATAAACAAAGCTACAGTTACTGGAGACAGGGAGAGCTGATCAATCCAAGCAGGCGTTGTATACACAACCAGCCAATCGCCGGTAAGGTACATCGCTTTTAAAGGAAAAGTTTAATCCACTTGCAATGTTTTATGTTTACATGTTTGATGACAAACAGCGTTATGTTTATAAGTGACCGTTTTTCATGCTAAGTATCTGCATGTCATAAGCATAAGAATTAAAATTACCATATTGAAATCAAATCTGATGTTTTTTTAATTTTTATTTGGTGTGCGTTGGAAGAGGGGTAGTCTTATACGGCGAGTAAATCCCAAACTCTATATTTTAATTGGAAAACTTGGGGGTCGTCTTATACGCCCAGTCGTCTTATACGCCGGACAATACGGTAATAATACGAAAGGAAAAAACAAAAACAAACAATGCCCGGTGTCTCCAGTGTTAAAAAAACAAACAAACTGAAAATGGAAACATCTAGGAAGTGTTAATTTAACTTTTATCGTGCAGAATGGGTTCATTCGGGTATCGGAAGATGCAACGGATAATTATTTCACAAACAATAATTTTAGCTATTTTAGTAAGTATACTTAATATATCATACTGTTTCAGTTAGTTCAGTTCACTTCGACGCTAAAGTTGTCGTCAGTGACATGAAAACCGTTTTAGTTTTCATGTTCATGAAAACTATATTGGAATAAACGAGTTCCATTTCAAAACGTTACACGTTTCTTGCATTCCTATGCTTTCAGATATGTATCGTAGCAGCCCTTTTAATACATTAAAAACCTGTACTAAACATCGAATAGTCTTTACAACCAGGGCCCCCATAACGGGGGGGGGGGGTCAGTTGGTCCCTCAGCACCGGGGCCCGGCCGTCAAAGGGCCTGGGCTTGTCGATTTGCAGATTTTTGTTTTTTTTGTTTGTGAAATTAGAGATTCCCTTTTTTTTTTTCGTTGTCAAATTAGAGATTTTTTTTTTTTGATTTTGTTCGTAACATGGGGGAGAGGGGACAGGCCCGATATTGCATTTGGTATCTGGGCCCAGAATTTAATGTGGGGGGCCTGTTTACAACATAGTATATATAAGCGTGCGTAGTATATATATGTGTAGGTTTTGGTCTATGGCACTGTTTCCCAAATTTTATTTTTGTTGCGGAACATTTTAAAATTCGCAATATATTTGTACCACTTAACAAGAGTGCAGCAAAGAACAAATTCTGGTTAGAAAGAGAGAACAGTTTATGGCCGCAGTACAATCAATGACAAACCTTGACTACAGCTATGCATTTTAAAAACTAAAATTGTAAATTCCATTGACTTCAATTGTTTTCTTGGAAATACTTTTACGTCTCGCGGAACATAGTTTGATAAACGCTGGTTTATCGTACATGTAAAATAAGAATTAAAAAAAAAATACCGTACTTGTTAAGTTTAAGCAAAAACATAAAGAGTTACAAAACGGGAATAAAGAAATTAAGTTTTGAATACATATTGTGATGAGATTTTACACTTTTATTTATTTTTATTTATTTATCC
>JAFIDM010003189.1:34343778-34355198 GCA_023159025.1 Thereuonema tuberculata | reverse complement strand
TTGCTCATGCTATTTCCACGAACCAGGGCAACGAATAAATCACCACAATATGTAATCAATTTTTATTCGTCAATATTTTTATCAGAGTTCGTAATGAGTTCCACAAAAGATTTGTATGATCTGTGATGCTCATTTACGCTTAAATTCGTAAATCGTTCATAGACGAGAGATATGTCCATGTCTGTATTAGGTCTTTGACATCTAACTACATTAACATATGCCTATTATTAACACACAGTAATTTGAAATGAACTTTAGCAGAGATCTCCAATTCAGTTCAAATACAACATCCTCCTGTAGTTGCAACATTCTATCGTTTAATTAGGACTTTGTTCCTTTCCCAATACAAGTTTGCGTAGAATATTGAACATTAAGGGGCACTTTTGCTTTAATTGATCGATTCCTTTTTCGAGAATAAAAATTTCTCGAAAACTTAAAAAATAAATAAATAAATAAATAAATAAATAAATGAATAAATGAATAAATACTGCTCTAAAATTCTGTGTTCTTGATAGGAAATTGCTTATTAATAATGTATTCATCAGTTCTCGAACGACTGGTTCTTTACAAAGAGATGCTTTTAGGATAACATTTGATCCCACCCAAAACATTTCATGTAAAGTAAGTTGCCAAGACTCACACGCTCATAATGCTTTCACTGGTAAAAAGATATGAGATCTCATGTAGAGCCAAGCCCCTAACTCTACAAGGCCTAACTCTACAAGCCCTAAATCTACAAGCCCTAACTCTAAAAACCCTACATCTTGGTCAAAAAGTATGGCTTGACCGTTTCATGGCTGTCGCACAGACAATCCCATGGAGTTATGTAAAGGATATGGAGTATGCCAAGGCATACTTTTTGACCAAGAAATTAGGGTTTTTAGAGTTAAGCATGTAGAGTGAGGGGCTTGGCTCTACATGAGATCTGATAACTTTTTAACAATGAAAGCGTTATGAGCATCTTGGCAACGTATTTTACATGAAATGTTTTGGGTGGGATGAAATAGTTCCATGAAACGGCCAAGCCAAACTTTTTGACCAAGATATAGGGTTTTTAGAGTTAGGGCTTGTAGAGTTAGGGGCTTGGCTCTACATGAGATCTCATATCTTTTTAACAGTGAAAGCATTATGAGCGTGTGAGTCTTGGCAACTTATTTTACATGAAATGTTTTGGGTGGGATTTCATTTCTTTTTGTAGGATGAGATCTGATAACTTTTTAACAGTGAAAGCGTTATGAGCATGCGAGTCTTGGCAACCCCTTATTTTACATGAAATGTTTTGGGTGGGATTTCATTTCTTTTTGTAAGATGAGATTTGATAACTTTTTAACAGTGAAAGCGTTATGAGCATGTGAGTCTTGGCAACTTATTTTACATGAAATGTTTTGGGTGGGATTATCTATTACAACTAAATTTAGTTTTAAGATTATTTAGAAAATGGATTTTTTTTTCAATACCCTACTTTTCTGTTTCTCTATTGGTCAACTTGTATATACAAGCTGTTTGCACTTTTGTAAGAAATCACATTATTACACAGTATTATTTAGGCCGAAGCATTGAGGGCACGACGTATTTCAGATCTTAATAAAATCCAGAGTATAAAAACTAGATAAATGAAACTTAGCGTATTTCATTAGTATGGTAACTGCATCTTATCCTGAAAATTTGAGCTCTCTAGTATTATCCAGGCCGAAGCTATGAGGGTTCGAAAATACGACGAAACACTTCCAGAAAAGGTACGTAGTGCCCTTCCTGCCTTCGGCTCGTCTTGGCGGGGGCAATGCCGTGCCCCCAGATATTCTTAATATTTTATATTAAAATTAATATTCTTAATATTTTATATTAAAATTAATATTCTTAATATTTTATATTAAAAAGAAGCACGATCTGTAGATAATGAATAGAGATATTCAAAAATCTTGTTGTAAAAGCAAACAAAGATTTTAAAAAGTAAGTTATATAAAAATGAGAAAATGTGAAAGATCAGAGAATGCTGCTCTTTAATTTACAACGAAATAAAAATGCTTCGACATGCATATTACTTTTTAATACTTTGCATTACATACTCACATTATAAAAACAATTTCACATTATAAAAATGTAGGAGTCTCGCAGTACCGAATTGCTGCTTCAACCTTATTTTCCCATGTAAGACTTGTGTAAACGTGACAATTTTTGTACCGTTGGATGGTTTTCTTAAAACTTTGCTTATATATTTAAGGACAAATTAACTTTTGTAGAATGTAAAATGTAGACTGTAATTATTTTACGTGTACTGAGGAATTTTCTTAACATCAAAAATGGAGCCATACACCTGTTTAAATAAAGAATATTTATACACTTTAAATTATAATACAAATGCAACTAGTTTCTCCACCGAGAGGTGGTATTCTCAAGCATCCTGCTTTAGAAATCAGTGCGTGCAGGTGACAAATTTTTCTACAGAAAATCTGTAACGCCTAACAATGAGTATTAATCCTTTTAGATAATCCACTAATTCCACATGCTTTGATATGATTAAAATTAATCGAATTTAAGTAAACGATAATGTGGATTTTTTTTTTCTTCTTTTTCTACATATTACGTTTCCTGGTGCTTGGAATATATTTAGCCTGAGATTGTGGGTATGTGCGCATTTTTATTTTTTAAAACTAATACTACTGCTAGTAATAATTACTATAATTAGAATCATCTTAAAGAAACGTTATATTTTAGAAAGTTTAAATCGTAGTTTGTGGGAAACTTTTCAACAGGCGACCTTAAACTTAAATAATAAATCAAAATTTCCCATGAAGAGTTACGTACAACTTGAAACACAGACTGTTACAATCTTAAGGGCAGTTTACATTTTAAGCCAATACTCAAATTAACTTGAGAAATTTAGAGTAAGAAGAACTGATCAACCTTTAACTTCACATTTCAAAGTTTAAGGCTGAATGTCCAGTTCGTTTCGATATGTTTGTGTGTATTTTAAGGACCACTTAAAAGCACAGAAATATGTCTTTATGGTTTTCAGTGATGGGTATTAAAATTTCATAGTTTTAATAACTTACATTATTAATATGATTGTGATATATACATCACATATATCTTAGGGAAAAAAAAATGCTTTAGACTCAAATTTATTTTTACTGAATTTAAACACTCTAAATTCTGAAATTGTTGAAAATATACAAGATAATTTTTTTTTTCCATTTCTATACGTTTGATTTTTTTTTTTTATGTGCATACTATTAGGTCAGCTGGTACAGCTCATCAGCTCAAGTTGTCAATTGTTAACTAATCATATAGACATTAAAAAATCAAGAATATTACAACTAAGAAAAAAGAAAAAGAAAAAAAATATTACAATTATGAAATAAATAAAAATTATTGGGTTAAATTCCTGCCATTAGTTTATAAAAGAACTTAATAAAAGTTCAAATCAATTTAACTTACAAGATAGGATACTACCGATTATTTGGCACTATTAATGGATTGAAGGAAACAATTATCAGAAGCAGTGCAGTTTTTTTTTTTGTATTCTAATTACATTTTTACCTAAATGATTCTTTTATATAATAATTATTCCCTTTTATATAATCACTTAAATTCAAAGACTAATGCACTGATCAATATCAAGTATCGTCTAGATTTAACCATAGTGTCTAGATCTAATTTTGGTGATTAACGCCAATTTTAAGGTTCATTTTTCTGAAGACACTGTAAATACGAACTTTAGTAGCTCAAGTAATAATGTTACGATATAAAGTAATGGATTTTACATCATATTTATAGTACGTGGATGGGTGATAGTATTCACGTTTTGTGAAGAGCTCTTATTATTTAGGGCCAAAACTAAATAGAACATTTTATTTTTTAAAACTATTTACACTTACTTAGTAAGGAGAAACCCTTGCAATGGCTCCAATGCTATTTATTTATAATAGAATATTATAATATATCTACTATATTTTTTATGTCTGCATTTAAAACAGAAGCTATTTCAATTTTCGACGACGAGTTCTTCATATATCTGAGAGATAAGAGGATATCTCCTAAAAATGTTCATCATCGTATTCTTTATGCTTTCCCAGCTCAGTGTAGGTGTACGCATAAGAGTGAGTAATCCTTTTATTTCAAAATAGTCTTTCATTTCGTAAGCCCTGCTTGACCCTTCATGCGTCACTGGTCTGCGCGTGGCAATGGCGAACCTGCTATTTGGATAACTTCTCCAGAAGCGGTCGCAATGATTGACTTTAACTTGGTCTGATAGCGAGCTAAGGAAATTGGATGCGGTTTGCTTGGCAACCAGAACCCTGCATCGCTGAAGAGTTATGACGCTCACCTGACGTCAGGTCATCGCTGCACTCCGGCAACAATAGAGGGCGCATTTTAACTGTGTTGGCTTCAATCAACGAAGGTTTGTGAACGGTGCTACTCTGGGAAGTGTTTCCACATTTTGCATTTCATTTAAACATTTAATTAGATTTTTAATTAGATTTTTAATTGCAGAAGCATTTGAAGAAAAATAATAAAAAACAAGATGTTTCTGAAAGAACTTTAAGGTTTTTTTTTTCTTTGAGAACTATGAACATGTGAAGGAAACACGTGTAAACTAATAAAATACAGGTATACATCGACTTACGATCGGCTAACATTTCGACAAATGGGTCGTAAGAAAAGCCAGTAAAAAGTATAATACTAAATCATACATATGAATTAGCTTTTATAGATAATATGTAACATTCAAACAAAAGTACTGTAAATATATAAGTATTATTTAAAATATACTAGTGTGCAAAGCTTAAGCAACATTGCCAACTTTGCTGTAACTTCGCACACAAAAAAAACAGGGAGACATGAAATTTATACTACAAAGGCACAAGATAGAACTGAAAGGATAACGAAAGCATAGTAGCACAGAAATGAATAGGACGCGTACAGTATGGATGGTGGGTGAAGGCGTCTGGCAACAGTAAACCGGGACACTTACGCCTGCTGTTGAGCAATGTTGCCCGCTGTCGGGTTTCGGTCTCTTTTCGCCTGCAAGACGATATATCGGTCATCACTTGCCGTTGTTTTCCTTGGCCGACCACCACCAACCTTTCTTACAGCTGTACCTGTCCTTTGGAAGGATTTCCACACTCGTGAAACAACACTTTTTCAATTCCAAACTCTTCGGAAACACTCGTCAAACTACACCCCTCCTCTAGCTTGCTGATCATTATATCATGTGTAAAAGCATCCTGGTGGGGTTGTGTAGCCATATTGCACGTTCGCTCTCACTTTCACTTGCAGCGAATGTCTGGAAATTTGCCTTTCCTCCTTCGTTTAAAGTTGCCTTGCACTGCGAGCGCTGCCTCTGTGTTTTGCATGCACTCACGCCGCCTATCAAGTCATGCTCCTGATATTTGCGTATGCATCACCTTTCTACTGCGTTGGCATTTCATTGTACAGAACGCAAAACGCCCTTTTCTGCAATTTCATGGCTGTACGCTGAAACATGACGTTGTTGCTTAAGATTTGCACACTAGTGTATGTAATGTAGTACATGTACACTTTTAAATAGCCCTAGTACAGCAATAATGACAATTAAAAAATATATATGCTATTTTTTTTTAATTGTCATATACAATATACAATACTTCTGCAGTAAAGAGATTTAACAGTAACATATAACAATAAAGAGAACATACATATCTGTAATGTGGCTATTTATTGTAGCTGTAAAGTATTGTGCTGAAAATTGTTGAAAGTTTGATAAGTACTCTACCATTATATTACTGGCTGCACAATCGGTTTATTTATGCGGAAGCTCCTAGAGTTAAAGTCCATTTCACGAAAGAAAAGCTGTTTATGACGTAATATGCTTATAGATTAATGCTTCCAGGACGTAACAGCGACATCTAAAGCTAAAATCCGTAACTGAATCTTTAAACATAACGAAAACATCTTGGTTTTTGTTTTTTCTACAATTACCAATATATTTTACTTTTTTGTTAAGTAAGTAAGTTTTTAATAACTTATAAAGTCGATGTAGAATTTCCTCATTAATTCTTCCATACTTCATTCCCAGCTCCATGCAAAGAATTCGTTGCAAAGATGTTTTGCTTCCGTTGAATTCAATCTTTAACTGTAGCTTCGAATGAATGATAGCAAGCGTTGGGTGTTCATTCTAGAAACGAATATTTTCACTGATAGTGGCTGTAACAGTAATAGTTCATATCTACACGAATTCTCTTCATGCGGCAGTGGTGAACAATTTCCCACGGAAAGACACTTCACAGACAATTTTCTTCACCATCTAAGCCAGTTTCTTAACCTTTTTGGTGTCACACCACCTTTGTGAAAAATCATACGACTCACGCCTCCCATGTTTTAACGGCCCAAAATTTAGGTTTAGGTAGGATGAGTTAGCATTGTTTAGTTTATGGTATAAACTAAAAAAAATACGTTTGTGCTTATTTGAATACGCAAGCAATGAACAGTTTTATGGAAAATAAAAACTAATATTTAGAGAAATTATTTCTAATAGTTACACACACAAAAAGGAAAATTTCAAAATAACTTCAATACGTTCGTCGTTGCTGTTTGTGCTCAGCAATAGTAGTTTTTCCAGGGACGATGTTAGACAGTGCTAGGAGCAGATCTCCTCTGGCATCCAAACAATTTTTAGCTTTGGTTTTTAAGCCGACTAGAGTTGAAAATCCATATTCACACTGATAGGGGGTTAGAAAGGGGATTAATGATCAAATAGCTTTCTTTGCCCGGCAGCCATTTATCAAGATTTATCAAGATTATACCAAAATTTATCAAGATTTTGATTGAAGTAACTTTGCTCTGCAACTTAATAAGGTTATCTTTTTTGCTTCACCCATAAATTAAGTGTGAAAGGATTTCAAACAAGTCATATTCAATTTGTTTTCAGTAAAGTAATTAAGAGTCCATGAGAGTATCCAGATGACTAACCTTGAATCCACCGTAAACTGCTCTCCAGAAATAACATCCTCCAAAGTTGGGAAAATTTGCTAAGTTGTATTCCACCACATTTCTCTTCCAAAGTTCCAGTTTTTGTTTGAAGACAGCAACCTTCTCAATCGTAGCCAAGATAATGACTTGTGATCCTTAAATTGAAATCCTGAGGTCATTCAAGTGTGAAAATATATCTGCGAATTAAGCCAAGGATACCACATAGCTTTGGCTTTCAAATTCTTCAATTTCTTTTCCGTTTCTTAAATAAATATGGCGATCTCCGTTCTTAATTACATAACGCGACTGAAGACTTTGCCACATCAAAGCTAACACACTTTTGTGTGATACAGCAAAATCTATGTTTGGCTCCAAGTTCTTGACAAGTATTTTAAACAGTCAGTACAAGCTCGAGATTGTATGAAGTTGTAGAATTGCGGTGGGGATATGGCTGATTTCAGTCTTAGAGAAAGAGTTTTTTGATGCCAGTGCATGACGATATAGAAAACAGTATATTATCACGACTTTTGGAGCCTCTGCTGTCACCAAAGCTCCAAAAACCAGAGTTTCTTCCCAGCATGGAAGTTGCACCATCAGTGCAAATGCAACCCAATTTTGTCTTTCAATCAAGTCAATTTTTTAAAAAAAATTCATTCATTAGTTGGAGCACATCAACAACTTTTGTGGTAGTAAGCAGCGATTCTTTATTGCTCGTTTCACTGGCGTATCTCACAAAGACCAAGAGTTGGCTGCTTAGAATCAATTCATGGAGTTGATCCAAAACATCGGCCGACATAGCCCTAGTTCTTGACTTTATGATGTCATTTGATAGAGGTATTTAAGCAATTTTTTTTCCTCTGCTCGTGTCCGAGAACAACTTCGACCATTTCAAGGGCACAAGGCTCGATCAGAATTTCGAAAATTGTATGTGCTTTCTTACTCTTTGCATCACACTTTGTAGGAGGTCTAAAGGATTGAGTTTTTAGTAGTAGTTTAACTTATTGATCGTACCATATGATCATATTTACGAGCTTTCTTTTGCTTCATATTTCCAACATGTCGGAAATCCTAGTGTGCATTTTTAGCGGCCCCTAGGTTACAGCTTGCCTGTAAAACATAGGAGACCTCTCTTGCTTTTATGCTTGCTGGATGTCACACTCTATAGTTGCCAAACTATATTCGAATGGAACCTTCACCATTTTGTTCAGCATCAAAAAAATAGGTGACCACGTCCAAAAAAAATCAGACCTCTAGGATCACTCCCTGACCAAATGTGTGTGTGTGGGGGGGGGGGAGGTCAAAAGTCGGTGCTTCAATACGTTTTTCTTTTATTATATCTCAGCAACCGTTTGTCTGGCAAAAACGTGACCACCACCAATGTGTTCAGCAGGATCGATATTGGGGGGACATCTATCGCCGTTTCCCTTTTTATCGGAAACGACCACTCTTGATCTCCAACTTCCGGTTTGCTGTAAGCATCCATTAGGTTCATTGTAGATGCTGGTTAGGTTCACTCTACTTTTGTTTATAAAACTGTGCATATTATGGGGGCCGCTTTGCTTTTGACACTGTCTAAAAGCATTAATTATCTTTTGCAAAATGTTCTTGAAGTTTGGCCTCATATTATCGTTACAGACAACTTGCATATAAAAACCACCGAGATTTTTCGATTCCATCCTTGTCAAGAAAGCATTTGAAGAAGAATTTCAAGTAATCGTCACTGTACTTCGTTTTCTTTGATTTGACGATCTTTTTGCAATAAGCCAGAAAACAAAAAGTGACTTGGAACAAAACACTTGGAAAGTGACTTTCTATCTAACTTTGAAAGATTGATTGTTCTTCAGGAAACCTACGATAACACACATAGTGGTTCGAAAGCGCTATCTATTGAAGACGGAAGTTACTAATTGCTCCAGTGAGACCGAACTTGAAAGGGGCAAGTCACAAAGTAATTGTGTATTTGTAAAACAAATTTGTAGTTGAGAGGCTACTCCACACCTCCCTTGGAGTAGGTCCAAACCTCCCCTGGGGAGGTATACCCCACAGATTAAGAAACCCTGATCTAAGCGGAACAAATTTATTCCAGTAGCCGATCTACCAGCGCTTCAGAAAAACGTATTTCATCACACCGACTCCGGAAGTATTGAAAAACGTTAAAAATTCTAGGTCTAACCATATAATAACTTTTCTCGACAGTAATGACGGTAATTCGCATTGCAGAGACTCCATTTCTATTTTTGACGTCATGGTTTCTGTAAGTGATCAGATATTGCCAAATAAGGAGGTTTTTTTTCGAATTGAAATCCTCCGTTAATATATAGACATGCCTATGACCGTCGACGGATGCAACTCAGAAGGGTATATGAATGATTTATAGGATCTTTGTCATAAGTGTAAAGGTCGTATCTTGAGGTGTATCGCACACAAAAACTACGTAAGGTACCTTAATTCAATCAGTTTTTGTCAAATCAAAGCATGGCAGTGAATTAATAAATATTGCATTGTCAGATAAGAATAGAATTAAATTATTTTGCTTTCAGTGCTTTTCTATGAGAATTTGTCGCTTTCAGGAGCAAATTTATCGAAACGGGTCCATAATAAAAAAACCAGTACAAAAAAAGTTAAATCGGCTTTTGTAAAAAAATTTTCATGCCAAAATTCAAGAAGATTTATTAAAAGTTATTTAGAGAAATATTTTACAATTGATGCATATTTTAACGTGGGTTAACTACGGACAATTTTAAAAGAATGGATAAAAAACACACAAGTCTAAAAATACAACTTTAAAAAACACATACATACATACATCACGGGAAGTTTTTCGTTTGCGGCCTTCTTGTAAAGGAGGCTGCAAACGCATCCAAAAAGCTTCCCGTGACGTATGTATGTGTTTCTTAAAGTTGTATTTTTAGACTTCTGTGTTTTCATCAATTTTTAAAAATTTTGAGAAATAGGAATACGTAGTGATTTAATGAATTAGCAAATATGGTTAGTAAACCTTTTTTTGTTTAAAAAGAATTACGTATCTTTTTAATTGAATTACCTAGAAAAATGCCTCTAACATTTTTTTTGTACTTTGAAATAATTACAGTAACTTATATTATTTAAATTTATTTTCACAAAAATATAAAATAAAACTCGTTTTTTTTTTTTTT
This sequence comes from Thereuonema tuberculata, assembly GCA_023159025.1. Classification (NCBI taxonomy): domain Eukaryota; kingdom Metazoa; phylum Arthropoda; class Chilopoda; order Scutigeromorpha; family Scutigeridae; genus Thereuonema; species Thereuonema tuberculata. The sequence goes on along the minus strand of JAFIDM010003189.1, from coordinate 34,345,092 downwards.
TTTTATACAAAGTGATTATTGGAGCTCCAGAGCCGTAGAATATCTAACGGTTTAAAAAAATGATGTATTTCCTGTGTATAATCGCAGTTTTCGGAGACTCTACATCGTTAGTATTCATATGTATGGGCCAGATTCAATTCTCATAGGAGACTTAAAAAGGAGAAAAAAAAATTACGAACATCCCTTTGATAATTCACTGACATTCCGAAGTTTTCCAATTCCACTGTAAAATTTTTCTTCTGTTTGTGGATTGACTCACTGTTCATTTGTACGCTCATCACATTAAAACTGCTGGGTGCATTTACACAAAATTTGACATATTTTTATTTATGGTCTAATTTAAAAATATCGGTATATCTGATTTTGTCTTCATTTCTCCCATCCCCTCCAAATAAAAAAAAGACCCCCCCCCTCAATCCCTCTCTAAAATAGCTGCGATGTTTTGTTTAAAATTTGATACATCGCTTAGTAATGGTTCAACTTTTAAAATATGAAAAACATATTTTGGTTAATAAAGTTTAACGTGCTGTAAAATTGGTTAAATTAAATAAAACATGAAATAATTTTTCAGCACAAATCTAACCAAATTACCTTTCTGGTTCGATTATCGGGAAGGAATCGGGAACGGCCGTTTCGTCCTACTTGGGACTCATCAGCCCGATCTCCGCCTTCCCCGATAAAAGACCCAGAAAAGACCAAACATATTTTTGTCTTAGCTCCCTCCAGGACAGAAAGATTGGCCCTCCAGCGTTGAATGCTTACTCTCAAATATGCAACGGATGCTGAGAACATACCTAGCATTTATCCAACATTACAGCTTCAGGTTATAAATTATACTATTTCTAACTTATTAGTTCCTTACTATTGGTCGATTTTATATCAGAATAAATGTAATTTTCATTGCAACAATCTACACCTACCTCTACAACTTTAACATTCTAGGATATATAGTTTGTGAGAAATCGTGATCACGGATGGCGGTTGGACGTACCTCTTCTAAAAATTGCAATTGGAAACTACTTCTCTTTACATCCACAGGAGATAAAGGGAAGTTAAATGAGTTAGATCAGATCTATAACAATCTATGGGAGATAGCACGTGATCAGCTTAGCACCTTACGAAAAAGAAAATTATCCTGTTCAAGAAACAATCACTCCAATATTATATACTGGGCAATCGGAAAAAGCCTACCACAATCAACTGAACGACACTGAGGAAAATTTACATATTTATTCACAGTTCGAGTAATATATTATTTTATTTTTTATTTATTTATTTATTTCTAAATTTAAAATTACAGTCCTGCTAGGTTTT
>JAFIDM010003189.1:34314556-34339595 GCA_023159025.1 Thereuonema tuberculata | reverse complement strand
TTTTGCATTTACCATCTTTTCCAAAATGGGTCTTTAGCGAGAAATCAGCGCATGAATTCGATAAAAATTCCAAAAAAAGAAAAACAGTAGAACTGAGATTTCTATCATTCACATAAACAATGGATATTAATCCTTTTAGCTGATTTGCGCGTGATATGACTTAATTTAAGTACGGTGCTGATTTTAATTATTTTTTTTCAGAGAATTTGAAAAATTTGTACTGTTTATAACGAAAAGAAAAGAAAACAAGAGCGGCACCTGAATAATCAAAATTGCCTTTCCGAGTCTTTTATCGGGGAAGGAGGGATTGGGCTGATGAGTCCGTTAAAGGACGAAACAATTGGCCGTTCCCAATTCAATTACGGGGAGGAATTGGGAACGGCCAATTGTTTCGTCCTTCAATGGACTCATCAGCCCAATCCCGCCTTCCCCGATAAAAGACTCGGAAAGGCAAGATCTTAATAGTGAAGGTCCCCGCCAACTGGCAGTGACCCCCAAAACAAGAAAAAACAAGAAAATTAAATGTTGTGTCGCTTGACACCGATAAGTGTGTACTGTTTATATTCAACAGATATTACAATTTTAAAGAAAATTGGAGGCTTTTTGTTTTTTACGACTTCAAAAAAAAATAATACAAAGAAAAGTAATAAGGAATTTTAAGAAATATATTTTAAAATAAGGGAAAATTGAGCTCTCAGTTCTTTCAGAAACATATTGTTTCAGTTTGAGAGAAAACAAGAGCAATTAAATGTTTTCGCGACTATTTTTAGTTCTACTTTGTAGTCTCTGCTTAACAGAGCTTTGTCACTAGTATTATTGCAATAGCAAATGTACGCTGTAGTCCGAATGGGTTACAGCAGTAGATCATTCGCAACTAGATACCTATTATTTATTTCTCATCTTATCAATTTCGGTAATCTAGAAACTTCTATTACACAGAACGAACTATTCTTATTGCATTGTAAGTTTTTTCATTATTCATACTTCGTTGGAAAATGGATAAGTCAGATGTTAAAGATATTACTAATGTCAAGAATTGAGCAGGTATTATATTAAAAAAAGCAATTCCTACTACCCAGCAGATATTTTATTACAAAAGGAATAAATAATAGTAAATGACAAATGCTAGAATGACAAATTATTAAAACTTTTTTAATTTTTATTGTTATTTATCAGTCTAAATACATTTCCTTTCCTTAAACCAGAAATGAAGGTAAGTAATTTTATTAAAATACTTTTTTTTCAACTATAATTCTGATATACAGTACTAGTAATTTATCTCTGTCTTTCAGTAAATACTCAGATTATTATTTGTTTATGTTTCAATTAATGATTTCGACTTCAGTAGCAAATTCTTCCTGCGATTTCAGATTATTTTGTGAATTTTATTAAATAAATAAAATACTTACTTTGTTTTTTGTATTTTTTACAGAAATGTCGTAAATTTTTACGATATATTTGGTCATAAAACGGCAAAAATTGTCGGTCTTCCGGTGCCAATTTGTACACCGGAAGTACATCGGAAGTGCAAAACAAACCAAACTAAAGGATATTTCTGGCATAAAGGATATTTCTGTAAAATAAATTCTTTTTTTTATTTATTGAAAATTAACAAAATAAAGTTGAAAATACGAACAATTTGCTACTTCCGCAGTCGAAATCGGCACTTCAGATATAAACAAAAGTTTAAGGACCACCTATAGTTCAAATACGTCACGCATACACTCTAGAAACTGTATAGTCTTGGAAAAACTTAATAATCCCGCGTTATTTTTAGATGGCATCGATGAAAAAAAAATAATGGTTAATTCGATATTCTCTGTATTACACAATACTTATAGCAGGAAACCTGCAGCAACAAATGCATAGAAAAAAATTATAGAATGCACGCGTTGCTTCATATATCTTATTAGCATCAGTAATGTTTAACTCCATATTGGCATTTTAACTAGATATTTTTTGATTAAAAAATTTATAATCAACTTTAACTCCTAAAATCATTGATGATGATGTTGATGCCGGTACGCACCGAAGTGCGAGCTTCGTATCCGAAGCATCCGTGTGCCAGGGAGCGCTAGTGTTCCCAAGATGGCGAACCCCTAGCAGACTCCCGAGAATTTCAAGGGAAAGATACTGGGGTGGTTTCCCATGGCCTTCCCCAGGACGCCATTAAGGAATGACGTCAGATCGAAGAGAAAGTGAAGAAGAGGCTGGACAACACAGGAAAGGAAATTGAAACAGCCATGCCACTGCCGGGATTCGAACCCAGGTACTGGCGCACTGGCCGCCACGGCAGACCGCCGCCGAGACCGCTCGGCCACGCCAGCAGGCCTAAAATCATTAAGAATATCAGATATTTTCAGCGTCCCAGAATGTATCCGGTCCTATCACGTCTCATCAGACGGGATTGCTCAATAATCTGAAACTCATTTCCTCAGGTTATCGTAAATGGTTTAATGCTCCTAGGAATAGAAGAAAAAAATTCCTAATTTACTGCGACATATGTAAAGCAATTAAAGAATGAAAGATGATGATAAATTATTGGAAATTATACTAAGCAATAACCAGGACTACTTTTAAGAATGTTCTAGCAGGGCCCCCCGCTTGGGTCCCGTGCAAATCCTGACAAATACATACAAGTTCTAATACAGCTGAAAAGTTGGAGAAAGAGAAAAATGCTGAGTTATCTGTCTAAATAAAACAACATAAAGTAAACAAACAAAGAAAGCAATTAAGAGTTTTACAAAATAGAAATCACCGTTCAATCTGAGTCCATTTTCTCTGTCTTAATGTAAAAACAATTTGGAACCTCCGTGTTATCCTTGCCTAGGACCTCACAAAATCCAGGGACGGCTCTGTTTGTAACTGATACATACTTCTTTATTCGACAACTTTGATCTTATCCCGAAAACGTAATTTAAATTTCTGATATTACAATTTCGTTAATATACCATCCTACTTTACTTATATTCAAAGTTTACAAGATCTCTTTTATTTCCATGAGTTATCTGCGATGAATGAGTCCAATTTTCCCTTATCGCGATTTGGGTAGTTCTGATTGCTACTCAGTCGAAATAGACTCGGCGAAGAAACGACTGCGATGACAACGGGACCTACTGCGGAAACCCACCCACGTGTTTTAGATTTCTTTAATTTTCAATTGCTCTAGGGGAACAAAAAAAAGGAAAGAAGTTCTGACAAATTTACTGTACCACAGAGGATCGGTTTCGTCGGAAAAAAGAACGAATTCCCTCCCCCTCCATCCCCCATTCCTCTGTTCATCCGTTCTCGAAGAAATGAGACGGTTTAACATTTTCTTTCTTTTTTTTTTTTTTTTTTTCTTCTTTCTAAATTTCCTTCTCCTTCGTTCTTCTCTTCGTTTTCCTTTTTGAAAATGGAAAAGATAAATGTTCAATTGGTTACTTCAATTATGTTAAGTTTCGCAGTTCTAACCCGCCCCCCTCTTTTTTTTTTATTTCAATGGATAAATCTCGAAAATCTATTTTTTTTTTTTTTCCTCAAGACTTTCGCCCACAGTCGATTCAATCACTTAATAATGTATAAAGCAAACGCTTTTCGTTATATTTCTTTACCTCTTCAAGAACTTAATGGATTTTAGTCAAGATTAAATTTGTCTTAGAATCGTGTGTTAGTAACTATCGTGAGACATAATGAAAACCTAACAATAATGTTAGGTTTTTTTTTTTTCCCAGTTAAGACAAAAACGCAGTTTTAACATTAATGTAAAATCGCAGTTTGTCCATTCGTTTGTTATAACTATAGTCTGGGAACGTTCATAACGTAGTATGAAGTTCGGCCGCGCGGTTGGCGTTATCGGTAAGACACTGGCCTCTCACCTCTTGAGTACCGAGGTTCGGTTCTCATGTGGGTATCGTTGATGGTGGCGATCCGCGCTGGGCAGGTTTTCCCGGGGTTCTCCCGTTTCCCCTGCATTTCTCACGCCATCCTTTCTCAGTCTTTCTCTCCGTCTGTCCTTATTTCCGTGGGATAGCACAATAGATCTTTCAGGTCGCGGTGCTCGGCTTCTCTGCCACCCATTCTCCCCCCAAACTAACTAACTAACTAACTAGTATGAAGTTCACGAAAGAACTCAAAGCCTACATTCTTGACAATGTAGGTTCTAACAATTCACAATTTGTGGTACAACAAAACCAATCAATACCCGTACAATTTGTAATCTATCAAACGCTTAATTTGTTACAAGGGACACTACTAATAATTGGCGCGCAAAATTTATTCAAGTCGTTGCAATTCAAGGGTCAACTACAATTTCCATCACGGCCTTCTCGGTACACTATCGTTAACAAACAGATATTCAGGAGAGTTGTTGCCGCCCAAGCATTGAGTTCGTTTAGTGTGTCTAGAAAACACTTTCGAGTGAGTAAGTTGGGTCTATAGTAAATTGGCTAAGTTGGGTAATTTAGAACATTGGTTCTAGAGTTTCAAATTCATTCCCAACATAGTCGATTCTTTGAACAGATAAATCAATTCACAGTATTATAATAAGCATAAAAACAAGCTACTTCTTTGCAATTTGTATCATTCGGGCGACTTCGACTAAGTGGTCAGTGACCATCTTAACCGGAAGTGGCCATAGTGAGTCGAAAATATCATATTCAATCTCAGCACAGGGTCAATACATTCAGTATTGACAACACACCCAATTCGTGTCAATTACCACTATTTTCGTGAACAGGTCAATGGCCATCTAAAACCGGAAGCAACGTAGACCGGAAGTTGAATTTTTCTCCAAACCTATGACGCCGTGAGGTGTACGTCGTCTGCTAATAATTTTTGAAAGCTGAAACTTGGTATGCATATTTATGGACTGTAGACGATTTAATTTTTAAATTTAAAATCTGTCCCAAAAGGGTCCAAGAAATTTGCGAGAAAGCGGCAAAAATTCTTACAGAAAAGCATTGGACAATGGCACCTATCTCGGTCTAAACAATGAATGTTAATGCTTTTAACTAATCTATTAATTAGCACATGTTTAGATTTAAATTCCCTTTAATCATATTCATTTAAATTCCCTATAATTCAAGTAATAGATTCTGTTGCTATTTCTGTGTATTTCATGAAAGAGATATCAGATCAATCTATTTTTTTAGTTATTTTGTCATAGGATTTGCAATTGATGGACAGCTACTGTCCTTTTGAACCGACATAAGTGAATGTAGATGAAATGGATCGAATGTTGGGAAGGTTTCAGGTTGAAAGGTCAGAATAATATTGGATTTCAAGTCAATTCCCTTACTTTTTCGTCTTGTTCGTGATTGCACTTCAAAAGACACACACAGCTTAATCAAAGAAATAAATAGTATTTTACTGAAAAGCGGAAACCAATTGGTTAAAGAAAAAAAATCGACACCGAATTTAAGTAAAAGTGGGCTTTATTTTCTTTGTATAAGGTGAAAAAAGAAAAAAAAAAAAATGACATTTTAAAATTTTTAGAAAAAAAAAATGTGGAGCCAAAAAATCCATCCTTGTATTAAATAATTAAAAATGATTTTTTATTAATGATCATTATTCTCCAAAAATAAATAATAAATATATATATAAAAGGATTCCAAGAAACGATATAAACCATTAACCATGAAATGAGTGCAATTGAATTAATGTTTTCAGGTTGAATTGAGGCAATGATTTTTTTTTCAACATCATTTCTCAAGGAATCAACCTTTTCCTGATATGATTTTACTGAACATTCAAAATTTTACATTCCAGTTAAAGCATTTCCTACTTTAAGAAATAGGTTTGAATTTTCTTTAATCATTAAAGGTCTTTTGAACTCTGACGATCGTTCGGTAAAAGGTTTTTCTTGTGCATTTTCGGACTTATTTTTAATTATTATGATAATTATCCTTTATTATCCTTCTCCTCATTAATATTATTACTGGAAAATCCTTTATTCAAAGAGTTGTAGGACTTCTTCCAAGAAAAAAAAATAAAAATTTGTTGGGCTAGAACATAGAAAACTATTTCAATTAACAGTATCTACAAGTACTGTATATTTGATCACAGTTGTATTTCTTGAAAAGAAAATACTTGCCAAAGTGACAAGTCGGTTAAGATGAAACGAGGAATAAAAGTGTTGATTTCGAAATGCTTGGATATTAATTACGGAAGATGGAGTTCTTGTCTTGTAATGTGTTCCTTGTTTGTTTCCTGGAGGTCGTATTTAGTAGGGGAGACCGGGATCAGTTGGCATAAGGGGGTCAGTTGGCATAAGGGGCTAGTTGGCACACATATTCTATTTCCTGCCACCGTGTAGCTAGAGCGCTGACATCTTGGTAGTGTGAAGTGTATGTAAAGGTGCACCATCCACTGTGACTTTAGTTTGCTTGGAAGCATCACGAAGGAAGTGACCCCTGTTTCATCGTTTTTCTGACTGGTGAGTAAATTTTTTCATCGTAATTTTTTTTGTTTTAGTGAACATGTAGATCGAATTAAGGTACTGCTGATGGCGGTTCTCGAAAGAGTGGATAACTGTGGTTGCATGCATGTATCATAATCTTTTGTTTCTGATGTTTGGGATTGTGTGGTATCCATTTTGTTTTGGAAATCCCAGTGGGGCTAGTTGGCACTGTTAGGTAGGGTCAGTTGGCATAGCTATGACAAATGGTAAAAAAGGGGAAAAACTGGATGTGGCCAAGGAGGAAGACTCAATTTGATACAACCAAACTAAAGTTCTGCGAAAATTGAACCCATCTGTTCAAATAACTCCTAGATTTGTGTTTGATATCAAACAATAACTATATGTGGCTAAGAATTCATTGTTTGTTCATACATTTAATTTGTCATACAGTTGTTGTTTTTTTGTTCAAGTATTATTAAAAGAAAATCTTTGATAATATAAATGTTTTCTCGAAAATTGCTGTGTTCTGCTTAAGTACCCCTATCCATAGCACTTTTTGCCAACTCGCCCCTAAGATATACCAACTAGCCCCGCACATAGTTGGCATATTTGCAAGCATAGTTGCAAGCTTTTAGGAAAAGTGTTTTTTTTTGGGTTTAATTAAAGGGTCCTACATAATGGGTCAAAAAGATAAGCTACCCTCCTAATTCACCAGAATCCCCCTAAGTATTGCACAAAAAAATAGAAAAATTAAAACCAAAATCTATGCCAACTAGCCCCGGTCTCCCCTAAATTGAAGAAATATAGTGATTTCCATGCTTCTATGTTAGATAGAATTGTGGTGTTAATAGTGCAAAGAGAATTCTATTAGGCGAGAAGTGTTAGTGACAAATTTTAATATGTATTCGACGTAATGAAAGTATAATGAAAGGTGCCAAGCAAAGTATAATACAGTCGGACCTCTATTTAACGAATCTCTATTTTGCGAATTTCTCTATTTTGCGAACTTTTCTTTGGAATCAAGAACATTTTGCTAATTTCTTCGTAAAATAACCTCCAAACAGCGAAATGCATTTTCTATTTAACGAACTTTTTCGAGGATACAGCTGAGGGAGAAAGAAGAAATTAACGATAATGTGCTGATTGATGATTATCTTTCACTTGATTTTGAAGTTGAGACCTCGGAAACACTAACTGAATCGGATATTATGGACACTCTGAAAATAAAAACAATACAGATATGATGGATGAAGATGATGAAAATAGAAATGATCATGATGAAGAAATCAAAAACCCTTCGTATGATGAAATGCTAAAATAATTTGAAACAATCCGACGCGGATTACAATTTGAAGAAAATACGCCTGAAGGGGTTTTTGGTGCATTGCAAAGATGCGAGACGTACTATGAGCGAAAACACTTTTTCAAAAAACAAAAAAAAAACTCAAGACAAAATTAACATACTTTATTAGTAAAATTTAAGTACGCATGTGGTAATATATGCTTTATATCATTAAAATTATTATTTTTTAATAATATTTATTGTTTACGTATTTCAAATCGGTTTTATGTAGTTTAAAGTAATTTTAAAAGGTGAATCTCTATTTAACGAATTTTCCAGGTAACGAACTTTTTTTCGGGATTTAGCTACTTCGTTAAATAGAGGTCCGACTGTATATTGGTATCAATAAACTGCATTCATCAAAGACTTCGGATTCAACACAAGTATGTCGATATGTAATCAAGATGTACCTTTACTGAACTTTTGACAAGTTCGGCAATAGGACTCTTTCGGCTATACCGAAAATTATTATCACGGAAGAACTGATAAGATGTCTATCTATTGTGTAAATAACTAAAGGATTTTAATAGTTACTTTATCATTCAAGTTTTCGACCTTATTTCTTAGGTTAGAGATAATCTTCATTTATAAAACATCTAACCTATAAGATTATCTCTAATCTTAGTCACAGTAAATGGGTCCGAATCGTCTTAGCTGGGTACGTTATTCTAACTTCATATCAAAGTATATTTAATTATTATTATTTCTTCCTTCAGAGTTGAACCACCAGTTGAGAACTTAGTGATTTACACAAGATTAGTTTATGGAACAATTTTAATTTAAAGAATTTACATCTACGAAGATTGGATAACTAAAACAAATATTTATTTAAAATAAGGATTTCTCATTTTTTTATTTAGCCTATTTAAAATAGGATTCGTACTTTTTGGCGCAAAGTCCTTAATAACTTCTTTATTTACCTTATTTATGTAGTCCTAACCAAGTTTCCATTTCTTCTCAAAAGAATATTTTCTGTCCCTACTTGCATTACATTTAACAATTCTTTTAAAATTTACCTCCAAGTGTATCTAGATCGGCATCTTATCCCACATGAGACAAACACACTTACAATAAAAACACGTGAAAAAGATTTTCATCTTATATTCTGAAGATGGTGCCAATTGACTGGGTTAAGATAGTATTAAGTTATCTGATAACATTTCTAAAGTAAAATGCTGAAACTGGCCGCCAGGTATCGTTGGTGTAGAGAAAACCATCTCTATATCAAAACTTAATTTCCGGATCTCAGAACCTTTAAACCAGTTAATAGATCTCGCAAAAGATTAGCCAACTGGACAGAAATAACTTTTTTTACTGCTAATGGTAGAAGCGAAATGGAAAAGCCGCAAGAACGGGAGAGATAAAATGGAACTAGGAATCGTCTGGAAGCCAGAAGTTGGTTGTAAAAATTGAAGCGAATTGCATGAAATAAACGATACCCAAATTTGCATCTCCTGCGAAGGTACCACAAAATATAAATATTCCCTAATTTGTATTAAAATGCCTTTTATACTCTTTTAAAGGTTTCAGTGAGGGGAAAAAAATATGAAAGGCTTTTTTTGATGCATTTAGCTATAATGCTGATAAGATGCTGACACAATGCTGATTCTTTATAATTTTACATTGGTTCTTGCTTATGCTGTTTGAAAAAAAAAATTGCGTTACCTAAGAATGCATTTTTTTTCCTTTCACGCCTTGAGTTAACATTAAAAGGGAATCTAGGACAGCTGTTTCACCCAGACAATCCAGATTTTACCCATTGATAATATAACCCAGAAAGTGTCAAGAGACTATGAAGCGAGTTGGTCATCAATGGCTGATGAGTTCTGATTAAATATGGCTGATCTAATAAGGATGAAACATCTGTCCCAGATTCCTCTTTTATGGTAAACTCAAGTCGTAAAATGAAAAAAAAAAAAAAAACAACAACAACAACAAACAGCTAGGCATTATTTCCCATTATATTAGTGTGGCGATTACTATTTACAATTGGGATCTAACACACTTAAAAAAACTAACATTTTAAAACTGCGGGGTCCAGTTCGGACCCCTTCGTCAGATGACGTATGTATCATCTTTATATGTTTTCTTAAGTGTGTCAGGTCCCAATTGTAAATAAACTAGACATTATGTTTAAGTCCTGACTCAAACAAATCAGGCGACTGCAAACCTTTTAAGTGTAATTAAAAAACCTTTGTTAATTCTATTAAAATCTATTTCGATAAAAAAAATGCTTCAAAACAAATTTTTGGAAATGAACAGCATCAAATGAATTTTCTAGATATTTAGAAAGCCTTTAAAGAAAACGTTTTTTATTGTTTTTTTTTTTACATGTTATCAAACAATGTGCAATCAAATAATTTAATCTCAAACAATTTTAAAAAAGCGTTTTTATTTTAAAAAATTAACTACTGCACTAATAATAAATATTTTAAATACAAGTCACTATTTTAAGAATTTATCATTTCAGGTTTTCGATAAGTTTTTTTTACGTTGAAAATATTAATACCTCCAAAAACGCCCAAAAAATTTACTGTTTTTGAATTTTAATTTAATTAATTACAGAATATATTGAAAATTAAAACCAAGAAAATATAAATCCCACATGTTTCATATGTTCATATTTAAATTTTCAGAATTTTAGGTGCATTGGAAAAAGAAATATATTGTAACGAACGCTTCCGTTACCCGCGCTGCGCTTTTATCCTCTCATCTCCTTTCCTTTTGTATAATATTTCTATAATATATCGTCACCTTTCTTTATAACTTTCCTAATTCCAATATCTTAACCTAAAACTAATGCCGGTATTCATAGGGTTCCCTGCTTTAACTGCCGACAAGCTGGCGCCTAGAAACTTTTGTACCTGTTTTAATGACTTCGGGAATGGCTCGAGAAAGCTTTTCGTAACGGTCCACAAAGGCTATCAGGCCATGAAGCCTATTGTTTACCTTAAAAGCTTTCTCCAACTTTCTCCCTTTTTTGTTATGTGTTTTTCTGTCAACAGGGGGAAAACAAAGGAACTGCCGACAGACAAACAGAGGTGTGCCAGAAGCGATAGAGGGAAGGAAATGCTTCGCCACCCCTCCCACGAGTATATACGTCGGTCCCTGAGAGAAAGGGTGGCGTTCCTGAGGAGGCGAGGTGCCACGGCAGGCGACCAGGCTGTGGCGGTCAGCGAGCCAGATCGCCGAAATGCCTGCCCGCCTCCACAATTGCCGACGACTACCGTAGCCTTTGACCGGACGCCGACGATAGCAAGCGGATGACAGCTGCAAAGATACGGCCCAGGTCCCGCGGAATGCGGTACCGATAGCAGCTACCGTATCCGCCTTCAGTGTCTTCATTTTGCCGGCTTCCACCGATTGAAGTCGGCGAATCACTCGACACTACGCAGAGATATGCAGGCTGCGCCATTACGGAAGAGAGTCTAAGAAACGGCTTCGCAAGATACCCGACCGTCATTGATCTCTCGCCGCCTGACCTTCAACGCCCGACCGCTGGAAAGCAGCGGCTCACAGCGATCATCGTCAGGATTCCCCATAGCGCCCGAATCCTGAATCGCTTCGTCCGGAAGAACCCACGGGAATCATAGAGGCTGCCAGATCCCCCCTCGACGGCCCGACCACAAGAGTTCAGCGGACCTACTGGCAGTTCCCACTCCGACGCACGGCATACTCCGAGCTCCCGAGTCTTGGACAGTTAGACGGACCCTATGACCGGTTGTAAATAGCACTTGTAATCTTTTATCTATTCTTATCATCTAATAAAATCTTTTCTTGTAAATCTTACTCCTGTCTTAGACTCCATATTCTTTAACTGAAGGGCGCGGGCCACTGATGAGTCCCGCGGTCGCTAGGCTGGCTTTCCACAGCATCTCCCCCCTTTTCCCGTCCAAACACCTCACTCCCACCTTACATCCCTCTCCCCTCTTACCCCGTAGTCGTGGCTTGCTTAGGGATGCATTAGATAGCGTGCGCCCTAAAACAACATGTAACAATATAAAAAGAAATAAAAGGTTTGCAATCGCCTGAATTGCTTGAGTCAGGACCTTAACTGTGTATTGTCATTTGTCAATTCATTTTAAATCTTTTCAAAATCAACTTCGTTAACTTCTTATCTCTTCTGCTTATGTCAGTGCTTTAAGATTTTATAATTAAATTTCCTTTTCATTTTTCGTTTCTTTTAAAAGATTATTTAGCTTCTTGCTAAAGCTCTGGTGTCAAACTCAGAAGTATTTCAGCTTTTGTTTCGCGGGCCCAATTTTATTCAATCTTATTCATTATTCATTTATTCATTATTCAATTTTATTTATTTAAGCCTTTAGGCTTAAAATGAATTGTAATAAGCATTTAACTTATTTGGTGATTTACAATGTACATATAAACTGTAAGCGATTCATCTTTACATCAGCAGAACTACTTTTGGTTTCCTTTAACATGTGATCCCGAGCACGAACATCTTTACTAGCCTGAAGAAGCTGAGCCAAGTAGGCTTAGGCTGGGCGCACACCAACCAGCAAAACTGCTCCGAGAAAAACTGTTTTCAGCAAAATGCTCCGAGAAAAACTGTTTTGAGGAAACTGCTTCGAGGAAAACTGTTTTGAGCAAAACGAAACAAAAATTGTTGCCGGGAAAATCAGCGCCAATATGGATTACGATGATCAGACGGTTGTAGTTATATGGTACTGGCTACAATGAAAGAAAAAGAAAACGCGTATGGGTTCATTCTATAAATCAAAAAAGAACACGTGAATGTACGTTGGATAAATTTATTGTGGAGCTACGATCGGATGAATCGAAGTTTAAGATCTTTACACGAATGACAATAAACACATTTGATTATATATTAAATGTTGAACGCATTAGAAAGATGGATACGAACTACTGCAAAAGCGTGACCGCAGAACAAAGACTTCTAGTAACCCTAAACTTTTTATTACAATAGAAATGAATTAGAATGAATATTTGTATACAAAATGTACATACAAAATTAAAAAATAATACTGCATTTTGATAATAAAATCAACATGAAATACATAATAAGATAAATAAATGGTATTAATAAATAAATAAATAAATAAATAAATTAAATAATTTATTAAATAAATAAAATTAAAATAATAAATAATAAATAAAATTAAAATAATAAATAAATTAAAATAAATTTAGAGGTTGATATCTATGTTGATTTTGTATTCTTTGTTGTTTCAAAAGATTACAAAATCAAAATAGATATCAACCTCTCAAGCCAAATAAATTTGCTCGGTGCCGAGCAATGGTCAATGCTTCTGCTACGAGCATGCTCAAAACTGCCCGGTCACCCAGCAAAACTGCTGGCTACCCAGCAAAACTGTTCAAAACTGCTGGTTTGGTGAGCGTTACTTGTATTCAAAAGCATTGAAAAAGCATGCCAAGGCAAAAATGCGTTTGCTCAAAGCAATTTTGCTGGTTTGGTGTGCGCCCAGCCTTAGAGAAACTGGTCGTTGATTTTTAATTGTATTCAGGTTTTCCTCATTTCATTATGTTTATGAGTGTTGGCTTTACTTAAAGTAATTCAGTAAAGCCAACACACAAAAACATAATGAAATACAATTGAATACAACTGAATACAATTAAAAATCAACGACCAGTTTCGCTAAGCCTATTTTGCTCAGCTTCTTCAGGCTAGTAAAGAAGTTCGTGCTCAGGGTCACATGTTAAAGTAATTTTAAGTAACTTTACACATGTTAACTTTGGACTTTAACTTTACTGTAAGCGCTTTTAATCCTAACTCCTGAGAAAAGCCAAACAAACTCTAGAAAAAAGATGCCCTAAGCAGCCTAAATATTTTCCATGAGTGACAAACTGCCTGTTTTTTGCCATCTTTCCATTTTATACTTTCCCTATTCTTTGTACTATTTACTTCATGCATTGATCATTGAAGGAAACTACTTAGAATGTTGAAAACAAGACAAAACAGAATAAAAAAAAATTAAAAAAAGAAAAATATTAATCGTTATTTTGTTTGAAGAATTCTTTAAATAAAAAAAAAAAAGCAATTTGTGAAATGATTTTAATTCTGAAATCATGAGCCTCAATAACGAACTGTACCAAAAATTTCACAATTCAGATTCTTTTAAATACCAAATAAACAAACAACAATAGCAATGCATTTATTGGTCAATAAATGGGTAATCGAGCTTTCAGATTTTCCAAGTCATTATAAAACATGCATAAATATAGAAGGCAAATCATTTGTTGTCTAAATGCCTGCCTAACCATAGAAGGAGTATACTTACAATTCCAAATAAATAAATAAATAAATATAATATTTATAGATTTACTTTAATTCATAGATTTTTTTTTCCAAGCTAACAATACCAACTTTCAACCACTATGAGAGATCCAAATCTTGTAGATGTACAGGGTGATCGAAAGCATCCGTATCACCTATTTTTCTCGAAATTCACAAGGTACAGGCTATTCGCGGGAAAATTTACAGTATCAAATAGTACTCAAAGAATCGAATGATGGCATTGTTAATGTAAGATAGAAACCGAAAGTGTGGGTAAATAGGAATTAGCTTCGAAATTTCAAATTAGAACGTAGAACATATGGCGTAGGTCTTTTGAAAAGAAAAAAAAAATTACTAAAACTTCTTTTTCTCTATCTCTCCTTGTTTATTCACAATTCAGGAAGAAGTAAAATGATGATAGTCATCGGAACAATTGCAGATGTTGACAATAATGAAATAGCCAATGGTCAAATCAGTGTTTAAAACATGCAACACACGGTGCTTTCAATCATCCTGTACAGTAAAACCCCGCTAATCCGGCACGTTCGGGACTTCGGCAGTGCCGGATTACCGAAAATGCCGGATTACTGAGCGCCGTCGAAAAATAGCCGTTATTGCGAGGATAGCGGAAATACCGCTAAAATAGAGAGTCAAAAGGGCTATTAATAGATATCAGGCCATTTTTCCGTGTTCTATTGTGATTTCTCTGATTTCGGTATTAATGGAAATTGTTAAAAACAAAACAAAATATATTTTTATGTAGTATTATATTTTAATACAGTACATACAGTACAGTATAGTTACTTTATTTCGTACATTAAGTAATATAGTACAATACTAAGACATTATATATTAAGTTAAACTCTGCCGAATGCACCCGGAAGGCTTATTCAGTGTAAAAAAAAAAACTCTTAAACCGATGCCGGATTATTGAATGTGCCGGATTATCGGATGCCGCATTAGCGGGGTTTTACTGTATAAGGAAAACGATGTGTATTCAGAAATGGTACTAACTACTCATTCTTGAGTGATTTTCGAGGTCCCAGACCAAAGCCTACTTCATATTTACTCGTGGGTGCATCATTAAAGGCTTTGCCTTTACTTTAAAGCCTTGTCCATCATATGGAGATTAAAAAAAAAAGAAAAGAAATATGAACGACCTAAAGAAACAAATTTGAGAGATATGTATAAATAGTTTGTCTTTTTAATACATCTATTTAATTTACTATTAGCTGAGCTCAAAGTTGGTCCCTGAATTATTAACATAATTTTAATTTTTTTTTTTTTTACATTAATATAAATTTTGAAGGTACTACATTGCTTCCCGCAGTGGATTTGGTTAAGTTTCAATTCAAAACTGATGGATTAATTTCTAAAGCCACTATCTAGTATTTCTAATTTCTAATACCAAGTCTGTCGTCTCCTATTCGCTTAATAGATGTGATTAAAAAAAAAGAAAGAAAAAGCTTTTTATTTACTTTTACAGGAAAAAAAAAAGCTTTAAAAAGAAAAGGAGAAAAACAAGAAAAGCAACTTTGTAAGAATTTAAGATTTTAAAAATAAATGAATTCTTTTGCGTCACTGGAGAACTCACAAAATAAATAGTTTTTTTGTGTTTTTTTTAGGTTCGTAATAAATAATGAACAGCTGTGAAATGTCAGTTATTTTGTGCTACTCTTGACTAATTTAAAGATGAGAAATGTAAATGAACCTTTTTTTCAATTGACTTATTGATGGTATTTCTTTAATAATTACTATTTTCATCATAGCTTTCTTAGAATTTCTTAAAAGGCAAATAAAGAGAATTTTAAAGTTTGAAATTTCAATTTTTCTTACATTGCTTTTTATTATTATTTTATTTTTGTATGTATTCAGGGATATGCATAGGCCGCTTTGTTTTCTATCCACGGTCAGGTAAGATTATTGCTGCTTTTTTTCCCCCTCCTAAGCACCTAAAACGTAGCCTTCAATAATAACGTATATCATCGCTAAATTTAGACGTAAGTATTTGAAGTAGTTGAAATTCGTGTTTAAACTCATTAAATCTCAATCCGTTGGCTTATTTTTGTAAGATATCAATCTCATTTTTGATGAAAACAGTCACTTGAGATTACTAATATATTAAAATCAAATTATAATAAATGTACAACTGCATGAACATGTACAATAATGCACGCCTTCATTACTGTAAACACGTCGTTATTTCTGCATAAATCAAATGATATGTAATATTAAACCTCAACGTTAGACTAATTAATTTTAATATTTTTACAATGCATTTCAAATTGTTACTAATAGACATGATTTGTTTTTTCAACGTATTCATTTAGATCTTCTAAATTTTATTGGCGCTCTTAACTTGCTAAAATTTCTCTCGTTTCCGCCATGTCTGTTTCATTCTCTTGTAGACTTGTCTCAGAAGGGATTAACTCTACAGCTTCCTGTTTATTTCGTCGAAAGGAAAAGGTTTTCCTTCTTGCAACAAGATGTTGCTATTCTTAAAAGCCCGTCATTTCCTGGGTCATCCTATGTTAGCTTCCTGGACATTGTCTTAATTACAAGAATAACAACACAATTACAAGAATAACGTCTACTGCACGACCACTAAAATCTCGGAACAGGCGTCATTTTCAATTCTTCATTATTGCCATTAAGTATTATAATAGGGTGTAGAAATTTAACGTGTGTATTAATGGTGTAGTTTTAAAAAAGGCCAGACTTACAATAATTAAAAAAAGATAAAAACACATGAAAATCTTAATACCCGACCAGGTTTCGATCGGACCTCCGATCTTTTTCAAGCCTTAATGAGTTTTTATGTTTTTTAATTACTGTGTGTCTGGCCTTTTGTTTTCTTAAAATTTTCCCCCCATAAGATTATTTAGGAAAATACGCGATTCTGAAGTACAGTAAGTCTCTATTACTGTATTTACAGTTTATCCATAAATAGTACGAACTGACTCGTTTATCCGTTTTATTTCATGAACCCAGTGATGTGTACTTACGTAAACCAATAACTGTATGAACTTCACCAAGTAACATTCAAAAATAAAACATCTCCAATGATCCATTCAGTATAAATTAACAGATTTAAATAGTATTTTATCGGATTTTGTATTTTTAATGTGTTAAAAGTTTATATCGCAACTTTGGTGTTGTTGTAGCTAAGTTATTATTATAAATTATCCGCCGGATATAATTTAAAATCGCCCAAATCAAAACTATGTTCGTCTGAAAAAAACACAAGAAAATAAAGAAAATAATTGATAATAACATCACAATAAAAAACATACACGCAAATAAGTAAGGATTCACTGAGCTGTTTTAAGTATTTTGGACACCGGGAATCCAGGACAGCTGTTTCAGGTTTCCTAACCTTAATCAGCTGGATTCGCCCAGTATCTTACAGCTCAGTGATCTCAAGAAACATATAAAGAAAACAAAATTCAACAAGATAACGACCCTCCATATATAAATTAAGAAATAAAAAAGACCAATCCCCACTAGCAACCGCTTAGCTAATAAAGGATTAGATTATGGAATAGAATACATAACAAATTTAACGTGTGGAATGATGGTTAGGAAACCAGAAACAACTGTCCTAGATTTCTTAATAAATTAATCACATTATATTGTAGATAATTAGTAAAATTCTCGTCCACCATCAAATTTTAATTAGTTTTGCTCTTTGGGGGACTTTGGTAAAGAATAACGTATTTCTTTTAAGTTGGTACTTTCTCATCAGCAATTAAAACCAAGGGCTTGAAATTCGGAACAAATGTTTCAAGCTGTATGGAAATCAACAGCCAGTTTGAGCCATCCGCAAACAGCGAGATCTCAGATGGAATTTAAATGACATCACCAAAAAACATGTTAACAGCTATTCTAGGATGTTATTCAGATGTCATTTTGTCTCATTTATTGATGCGTCCTCAATAAAAAAAAATTCTGATTCACTTAAAATATTATTTTGGCATTAAAGACATAAAAATAGGATACATGTTAACGATTTTTCTGTTTTCCTAAAATGCTGTCCTTAAAATTTATTTTTTTTATTTTTCTGTCGTTTCTTTTTCTTAAAGTCGCAAAAAAAAAAACAAACAAAAATATTTTTTTTTATAATTTTTTTACAAATTTATAAGTTTATTTATAGATTAAGAATTTATTTTCTAAGTTTATTTATAAATTTTAGCTGATTCAGTGGAGTAGCTGAAAGAATACAACTCATTCTTAGACATCATTTCATTTCTATTTTTTGGGTCTATTTCGCGAACTCATTTCTTGAGAAGTATCCTAGCGTAAACAGAATATCAACTATTCTTAAGTATGCCTGCTACGTTTCATAAAGATCCCACTGAGTGGCTCAAAAATAACATACCAAATGATTTAATGAGTAAATGAGGCTAATCAGGAAGTATTAGTGCAAAAAAAATCACATTAATACTTATTCCATCTTGCTTTTAATTAGAACATTTAAAATTCCAAGTTTCTATAAAAGATTAAAGACAATATGAAAGAAAAGAGTGCAAAATGTCTAAAACTTTGGTAGAATCTGAATATCAACGTTTCACTGTTGCATCTCAAATCCTTTCCTTTATATCAATGTTATTGAATTCTGTTGGTTGTTCAGCCTCCCAAATGATTTGCAGATAGAAAGACTGGTTCTAATAGAAAACAGAGGAAGAACAGCAAAGCCTAGGAAGGAGGATCATTACAATCGAACGTGCGAAAATGCTAAGAGCTACAGGACTCTCGCATCGACGCTATCGGAGTTTTCGCTTGTCATTTTCTTTGGCCCCCACCATTTACATGATCGATTTCGGATAGAGATGCGAGTTCCTTCGGTTCCTCACCCAACCAATAGATATTTCGTGCCACCGAGTGTCTTATCAGCTGTGGTCTCTTAGATGATCTGTTGATTAGCCTCGAAATTGTCTTACAGCAATCAAGTCAACAGCACTTATTAAATAATTACGTATAATAAAAATACGATCTAATCTGTTGTTCAACAAGGAATGCTTAAAATAACTTAAAAGCTTACATTAAATATCTTAAATGCCCTTTTTAATTTTGGAAGCCGTGAAAATCACACAAAAAAAAATCCTAAGTTTACTATAATACCCGCAGAATGTAAACGGGTATTATAAAATTTTTCATTTTCTAAAAAAACAGTAAAATCCTGTTGCTTAAAGCATTCAGAATTAATGGATTAGTTAAAACGGTTAAGGCCCATTGTTAGATACCATTATTTCGTTTCTAATTCTTTAGAAGTATGAAATTTGTGGCGCTGATTTTTCAACAAGGATCTACATTGAAAATTAAAAGGCATTATTTGCGAAAGTAACAACCCAACATAATCGGTAACATTATTTGGGTTTTCATCAAAAACACTGAACAATTAAAGTAATATAAGTAGAAGGTTTTCTTTCCCCTTTGCAAAATATACCATCACCGCTTTGCGAAAAGCAAGGGATACAAACACAAATGATCTCACAAACAACCAATCAGAATATTGACACATAATAAATCTTAAAAAAAAGAAAACCCGGCTAAATTTAATAATAAATAATAATAATAATAATAATAATAAAAATAGCAGTAGTTGATATTAAGATGTTCTAGGACAGGGAAATTAGAACCGACAGAACATTACCTTATCATAGAACATATATTGGTAGATAAGATTAAAAAATTAAATCTAGACTTAGCAGTATCTAACACCAACAATCTGTGAAATAAAATTCAAATCATAATTAAATTATATGGAAAATATCAGTTAGTGTTCTGTTTAATTGAACCTTCAATTATTTATAGCAGAGTGTCGTCAATTAATAGGATTACGTAAATTACTAAACACTTCGAGTTCTATTTAAAATAATTCTTCTTATATTTTCTCAATATAATTACAAATTATATCACTATTAATTTCACTTTAACAATCTTCTCTATATAATTATAGATCACTTAATAAGATAGTTCCCATAAAGAGTTCAAGTTTATCTTTCTCACGATAAAAGTTTATGTAGGCTTAACAGTTCTTGTTGGAATATCCATAACTATGTTGACCTCTTGAAATCTGTATATATAATAATAAAGCTTGGCTTTATCTTATCAGATGATCTTCAATTCACCTCATTGCATCTGATACGACTTTTATCTGCTGCCTGGTTTTTCTTAATCATTTTTATTATCACTATATCACACACGAAAGAAAAACCCAACCATCTCCATGGCTCTGGAGACAATAACAATCCCACAGTTTTATTTTATAATGCTGCACATCTAACCACAATCATTGTTACAGCAGCAATTGTTGCATCACAACATGTGTCTTGCTTTCAATGTTATGTTAATTGCTTTTATTTTCTTTTATTTGATTCAGATAAATATCCAGTTTACCATACAATCTTCAGAATTCAGAAGAGAAAGAAAAAAAAAACGTCAAATATATAGATCTAATACGTATGAAGTCAAGGACAAAGTTGTTATAGCCCTAATTATCTTATTGACTGGAATAATACCTAAAGCTATGCGAACACCATCCGATGTTGCAACTTAGATGTTGCTCCATCCGATTTTGTCAGGCTAGAACACCATCCAACTCACAAATGAAGTCGGCCGCGATAGCAGCAATCCCATAATTCAATGGGTTTCCTCCAGCAGCTGTGGAAAATCCGAACTAACTCGATGTTTTGAAACCTCCCTGATAAATTCTGTCGCATGCCATTACTGCATTTCAGTATAAACTGTATTTATGCGTGAAAGAAACTCGCAATACTCTGATATTCATTGTGTACACGCTCGTCGTCGATTCGAAGTGGAGATACTCGTTTATGGACGCCATTTCTTTCCATGGGCGTGACGTCATGACTGACGTGTTCCAACGCTGCTCTGTGATTGGTAATTCCGACCAACTTTCCCGAGTTGGTCCTGCATAACCGACTCGAGTCGGCCAACTAATATCGCTGCAAAGTCGCTGAAAAACGCGATCAAGGTCCGCTCTAGCAACTGGAAGACTGGAAGTTGGCCAACTAAGTTAGTGTGGGGCTTAAGGCTTTCCATGCTAGCCTGAAGATACTGGAATATCCGGAGAACAGTTATAAGAAATAGCAGAAAGCAAGAATTGTGAATATTTGCAGAGTAGTCAGAAGATTCCTAGACCAGAGTGAATGGATTACTGATCCCAAATTCTAATGTTATCCATATTAGGACCATTTAAGCCGGGAAGAAAGATCCCGAGGAAGAAATAATAATAATAATAATAATAATAATAATAATAACCAAAATAAAATAAAAAAATATAAATTATCAAATAGAAAAAAATCATCACCAACAATATTTTCAATTCTCTAATAGTTTCAAAATTAAATAGTTTTAAATGGGGTATAGACAAAGAGGTCTCAACTACAGTAATCTTTAGCACATCCAACTAATTTGCGGCTGTACGTTGCATAGCTTCGTTTTGTAACGAAGACAAGAAGATATAATAAAGTGAAGAAATACAAGGCTGCATCTGAGTAAACAAAAGGTTCCTGCACCCTGAGCTATTATGTCGGGAATCTGGGACAGCTGTTTCAGCCTTATTAGGCTTCTTCAGCCAGATTTATCCTTGATGGTAGCTCAGAGTGCGAGAACCTTTTGTTTACTCAGGTGCAGCCTTGTATTTCTTCACTTTGTTATATGTATCTCTGCACGTTAAACTTTAAAACAAGAAGGACTATGCTATGAATGTGATTTATGAATTGCTGTGTAGCGATCGTAATATCCGTTATTTCGGAAAAACGGGAAGGACATTTTATGAACGCCTCCGGCGTTTAAGAACACATCCGGCGTTAAGGCTCAGAAACGAGGGGTATCAGATTGGGCAGACCACTGCCTTTCCTCAAGTTACAATCCAAACCCCTTGATAAATATTCTATTTAAAATTAAGGATGAAAAGTCGATGTTTTATAATAGAATCTTACATGATTCATTGTTTTAAATGCAAAATAAATAAAAGGGAATGGCGGTAAATGATTACACTTTAAAGTTTTCAAAAAGTTGGTAACTTAGATAATGAGTGAAATGTTGTGCTATTTGATAAATCATTCAATTGTTTAGAAGACAATATCATGAGTCTCATTTCGGTGCTAATTATCACGTTTATTTATTGTTAAATCGCTTGCTATAAAATTCAGTCATGTAAATAAGGCGTAGCACCAAACCCAGACTTAACTAGATAAATCTGAAATATTGTATTTTATTATATAAAGAGGATGTCATGAAGTGATTTTCATGACATCCTGTATTTTGATTGAAAACTAAGGAAATAACCTATATTCAAATGAGGACATCCAAGTTTCTTGTTTTCGAAGAAATATTGTCAAAGGAGTACGGTGAACTGTGGAATACAGGAAGAAAAACAGGAAAATGAATTGCCTGCAAGGAATCCAAGCAGGATTTAGCTTAAACAACAGGGTTTATTAAGAGCAATTGGAATTTGATTAAGCAGCTTCATAAAAACTTCAGTCTACCAGGAATCAATTTTAGAAGAAAGACTTTGTTTACTGTCTAAGTTGAATGATCAAATTTGTTTTAAACATTTCGCTTAACAAAGAAAAGAAAAAAAAATGCTGATCTAATTACTTGAATCTTTATTGTGAAAAAAACAAACCAAACAAAATAAAAATTAATAG
Source organism: Thereuonema tuberculata (assembly GCA_023159025.1). NCBI lineage: Eukaryota > Metazoa > Arthropoda > Chilopoda > Scutigeromorpha > Scutigeridae > Thereuonema > Thereuonema tuberculata. Next base: position 34,316,925 of record JAFIDM010003189.1, on the reverse strand, counting down.
TTTCTTACAGTTAGTAATTTAATATTGCTAAATCCTCAAAAATAATTATTACGTACTCTTTTCTGATATTTAATTAGCAGATGCTTCAGAACGGTAAGATCCGGAAATAAAAATTAAAAATAAGTCACACTGAAGTTCTTAGGTGAAATAATAGAAATATCTCAACATAACATAAACAGGATGTAAGAAAAATGTAATGAAAATAAGGCAAATGAAAGATAATTGAAAATTGAATTTTGACTTTCAAGTTGTTATCTAATTTCATGATAAATTATTTACTATATAGATCCTTTTTTGGAGGGATTCTCCCACTCCGGGATGAAATATTTTCTCGGTATTTCGGCCCAGTATCTCGGGCCGCCTTCTTCACGTGTGCTCACCATGGCTCGGAATGAACAACACGAAAACAACTTATCCGAGAAACTAACAACGGAAGTTGTTAGATTTGTGCCCACCTTGATATAATTGATATATATATATCCCGAAGAAGGCCCGAGGCACCGGGCCGAAATATCGAGGAAATATCTCATCCTCAATAAGAATACCTCAAAAAAAAAAATAATAAAAAAAAGATCTATACAGTATCCATGTCCCACTCCTCCTTCAGAACCAAACAATAAATTATTTACCTAATTTACTATTAAGAAACCTAACAAATCGTAATATAACTGGAAAATTCTTATCTTTTAAATAAAATAAATACAAAACATCATACCTTATCTTCGAATGAGAGTGAGCAGAGATAAAGTCTCCGTCGATTAGCAGTCATTAGTACCAGTTCGACATTTGCCCATCTTGTGAACGGAATCTGGACTCCATTTTATAGAAGGTTCGGTAAAACAGAACCATCTTAAAAATAATAAAAAAAATTATAAATAAATGCAATAATTGATTTTTTTTTAGTAATAAGAGAAAAAGAAATGAAGATTACTTATCACAAAGAGTTTGTTTAAACTAATGAAATTTTGAAAATAAAAAAAAAAATCATATAAAGTCATGACATATAGCAAACATTGATAATTTCAAAAATACTGTAGATTTGATTCTTCAATAGTTTAAAATACAAATTTCCATAATAGTAGAGAATATAGAAAGCAGATTTTAATGCTATTTTGAAAATAATAAAATGATTTATAAATAATCGACTATCTCACTTAATTTTTCACAAATATGTTAGACGATTAATTTTCAAACTTTTGTAATTTTAATAGTTTAACTCGCGGATAATTAGATTTCAACCTTAACTACCTTACATCTTATTTAATCAATTTAATACTACCTATGTCTTAATATGTTCAGGTCGTGCTTTTTTACAGAAATCATGTTTTAGTTCGAGAATGGTTCAATAGATACTGATGAAATAAACTATGTTGCATCGACGAGACCAGTGAAGAATGCATTAGGACATGCATTTTACATTTATTTCATTTTCCTTACATTTGTTGTAAATGTGAAAAGATTAGAGAATATTTAAATTATTAAATAGACGGTTTTATAAATTTTTATAGATTTTTCGATTACTTCATTGAAGTAAAATGCAATTAAAAGTTTTTAAAATTAAGGACGGTTGAAATTGAAACCCGTCGTAAAGACAGTTACACCAGAGAGAGAAGGTTTATTGCAATTTTTATTTTAGAATTATGCAACTGAAAAGTATTTTGAATTTTTGTGTTATACGACATGCTTAAATAAAAAAATAATTATATTTATTTTTATGAACACATTAAATTATATATTATGTATGCTGTGATAACTTTATTGTTGTACTGTAACAGGTATTTTGATGCCCACATGAACAAGCAAGAGGTGTGGCATTTCCACTCCACCAGACAATATCTCTCTATATAAAAATGAATGTATCTTTGTTTGTTTCTTTCTTTCTATCTTTGTCCTTTATAGACTCCTAGGCCCTTTGACCTATCTGGACCAAACTTTGCAGAATTACTCTTTAGGACCCTGCGGAAAAGATAGGCTACCTTAGAACCCGGACCCCCCCCCCCAAAGGGGTTGAAAAGGGGTAAAACCCCTGAAAACCCAATATCCACCTGGTGGTGAAAATAAGAACTACACAAATATTGTGCAAAGTGAAAAATTCACTCTCCTATGAGGGGCAGGGCGACCACACTTAGGTGGGAGGAAGGCAACACAAAGGCTGAAGTGTCCCACCCCCGACCGACACCGGGACCTTATATTTAGGGCCCCTTCTCGGGCCCCCCAAGTCAATTGCAAATAAGGAAAAATTCGCTCTCCTATGGGGGGGCAGGGACACCACACTTGGGTGGGAGGAAGCCAACACAAAGGCTGAAGTGTCCCACCCCGACCGACACCGGGACCTTATATTTAGGGCCCTTTCTCGCCCCCCCCCCCCC
>JAFIDM010003189.1:34267179-34305373 GCA_023159025.1 Thereuonema tuberculata | reverse complement strand
CTGCTTAATAAGAATACCTTCACCATTTAAAGACAGATGGACAAAATGAATTTAAATAGCTAATTTTGATTACTCAAAATTCGCAAAAATGTGAAATAAGATAGCCATTCTTCAAGCATAAGAAATCAACTGAAAATGAAATTACTTAAAAAATTTTAACTTTGAGAAATTTTTAATTCTGGAAATATTCGGCATAAAATGTACAAATACAAGTAGCGAAAGCGCCAAAAGTCAATGTTGGGAAATTAGCTTTTTTATCAAAAAGTTAAACTTAAGACAGTAAGGCCGAAAACAAACGATACTGAAGAATTTGACCAAATGAAAGGTGGTGCTGAGAGATGAACAGGCATGCGATTGTTGTATTAGGAACAGGAATGATTGTGGATGTGAGATTAATCAGTGTTGCTGTGAAAATGATATTAACTACCGAAGAAAGTGTTTATTGTGGAGCACTATTTTCGATCATACGAAGCAGGCCGTGGCAATGGACCTAGCCTGCTACACGTTGCTACGTAATTTCGGGAACGTTTTAACCGTCCAGCACCTACGAACAAGGTTATGCTATCCGTCATCGATAAATGCCGTCGAACCGGAAGTGTACTCTTACAGCGGAAACGTTGCACCGGCCATCCCGTAACAGTGACAACGAATGAAAATCACGGCCAACTTTTTGAGCAAGTATTACAGGCGCCACAACGAAGTCTCCGACGAACGGCAGTTAGGACGTACAGTATGTTTAAAACCATTGGTAGGTTCCCTTATAAGATACAGACTGGCCAAACATTGAAACCTACCAAGAGTCGTGTACCATGTTAGCATTTGTGTTTGACGATCCCCGATTTTTGGCTAATGTTTAGTTTTCGGACGAGTGTCATGTTCATCTGAATATCTATATCAATAAATAAATAACCCGATTTCTTAGTTTCGCCCGACCACACATCCTTATTGAAAATCACTCCTCAGTGAACGGGTGACGATATGGTGTGCGGTGTCTGGAAACGGCATCATTGGTCCATCATCAGATGGCCAACAGAATCCGGCGACTATAGAGAATAGGTAATCTAGCCGTTTCTCAGAGACCTCCAACGTTTCTGCCGAGCACGACACCAACGTCGTCATTCCCAGTGGTGTCAACAGAACGGGGCTACGTGTCCTACGGCGAGGGAATAACTTCGGCCACTGCATGCTACCTTCGGAACTTACGTGATATCCCGTGGAACAAATATTCCATATCCCTCACATTCCCCTGATTTAACTCCACCTGATGCGTACGTTTAGGGATTTCTTAAGGAAATGTTTTTTTTTCAAGGACAACCTTCGGCAAGCAATGCTGATCAGCAATTTACACGCAACAGCGGAAATCAGAGAAAAACTGAAATTATCCCATTTCTCAGGTACAAAGTTCTCTCAGTAAGCGCGACTTTAATGTTTTATGAATCAAAAATTTCAATCCAGTCTTTATTGCAAAATTTTCGAACATCACAGCGCAAAAAGGAATGTCAATAAACAAAGAATTAATTATAGTCTCCAAACTGCGGTCCGCAAGGCCCTCTCATCCGGCCCGTGGAGACGTTTTTGTCCACGGAAAAAAAATACGGAAATCTATATGTATCCTGCCAAGATCAGCCGCCGCTTACGTGAACGTTATGTTTTTATCGAATTAAAATAGAGGCACGCAGTTGTGCGTTATGTTTTCCAACCGATCACTACATTGCAAAACCTTATTCGCTCGATGCTTACTTTTTCTACTTCCGTTCACAGTCAATGAGATGATATAACGCCATCTGGTGGCGGGGTTTTAAATGGCTTGCTACTTGTTTGCCAGTTGCGGTTGACTGTCGTTAGTTTAGTAAGAATTTTTCGAATATTCTGAAGAGAAAACATTAAAAGCAACAATATCTCTATTTCCACACTATATTCAGATAAGTTTTACTTAAGAAATCTTAAGAATTTTTAAAAATTGTTTCGGGTCATTTGCAGCTATAATTGCGACGAAATTAGTTCGCATAATGAGGTTTTTTTTGAGCGATATTGTGTGCAAGATACTTTCAGTTTCCGTATTTATTCATGTTGAATTCATTTTATTTTAGTGCCCAGCGATGGCCGAGAAGAGGAAAAGAAAAATAGACGATGAGTGTCGGCAATTTCAAGAAGAATGGAGTTTGAAATACTTCTTCATCAAATCCGGCGAGAAAGCATTGTGTGCGATTTACAACGAAACCACGGCTGTGATGAAAGAATACAACCTGCGCCGTCATCATCAAAGCAAACATCAGGAGAAATATGCGCAGTACGAAGGTAAATTCCGTGCCGAAAAATTTTCTAAATTACAAAATCAACCCACATCTCATAGGACATTGTTCAGTAAATCCTCAAATGAAAATGAATCCTTAACTAAGGTCAGTTATGAAGTTGCCTACGTCCTAGCTAAAAGTGGCAAACCGTTTACAGATGGTGAAGTAGTGAAGGAATGTTTGTTGAAGGAAAATTCGAAACAATTTTAAAATGTAGCTTTGTGTGCAAATACTATTGCCCGCCATGTTGCAGACTTGGGTGATAACATTGTGACTCAAATAGCAAAAAATGCAAGCAAGTTTCACCATTTTGCAATTGCAATGGATGAAACGTTCCACCTCGGTTCCACCTCTCACTGCTTGTGTTCATTAGATGTGTGAAAGAAGACATGAACATAACACAAGAGCTGGCTTTCCTGCATAGAAAGTATGGCACTGTTACCGGAGAGGATATATTCAATGAGTTGAAAAAAAAAAAAAAAACATTTGCAGATTATAACTTGGACTGGACTAACCTTAGCTGCCTGACTGTTGATGGAGGAAAGAACATGAGTGGCATAAAGAAAGGCTTAGTTGGACAAGTGAAGCAGATGCGTGATGAAAAAACATTCCACAACCAATGTTCCTGCACTGTATTATTCACCAGCAAGCTTTGTGTGCTAAATATGTGGACATTAGCAATGTAATGAATCCCGTGGTGAAGATGATGAATTTAATAAGGTCACATGGGCTCAACCATATACAGTTCAGAGACATGTTGAAAGATACAAAACAGAATCACAAGATTTACCATATTACACAGCAATAAGATATCTAAGTTGTGAGAAAGTTCTGAGCAGAGTATTTAAGTTAGGAAAGGAAATAGATGACTTCTTGGAAAATAAAGGCATTACTGTCTGATGAAGAGTGGTATTGAAATTGGCCTTTGCTGCAGACCTAACTAGTCATTTAAATTTCCTGAACCTAAAACTTCAAGGAGAGGAAAATCTAGTTTCTGATCTACACATCCACCCTCAGATCCAAACTTGTCTTGTTTTTGGAACAAGTACACGCCTTGACACACTTTCAGCAGTGCAAGGTCTTCACGGCTGAAGCAACAGCGGAGTTCCCCACGTCATTAGCATGCGAGAACATCAAAGACAATTTCACCATTCCCACTAATACAGGTGTTCATGTATAGTGTATCAATGTGTTATTAAATAATAACTGAATAAAATAATATTAAATAAATAATTAAAAAAAACTTCTATATTTTATTCATTTTTATTTGGACCTCGAGTGTGTAGTCGGCCCCCGAACTGCTGTTTGATAGTTAATGCGGCCCTCGGGCTGAAAAGTTTGGAGACCGTGCAAAGTATAGACGGTTCCATAAGTAAACATTGCATCCGACTCATTAACCCAGCACAGGAGATAGAGAGAGGCTACAACGATCGGCAGTCAAAAGAAGCTAACAGCAGGAGTTTTACGCTTTAACATTTTTCTTGTCTGTTTCTCTACTTATACCTTCATCACGCTAAAACGGCTGTACGGATTTCCATGAAATTTGATAATTCCTGTAGCGTCCAATTTGAAACATATACACATTTTTCGTAAATTTATAATTAGCATTTTTATATAATTTATATACACATTTATTTTGTGTTCCATCCTTGAAAAATACATGCTTCAAAAATGACCTCAAAATCCCTCACTACAACAGCTGGACTGATTATTTTTTTAAAATTTGTTACGAAGATTATTTTAAGTTAAACCATAAGATAAAGAACACAAGTATTTTGATCTCTACATTCCACACACACAAAAATAGACTTCCACCATCCCAGCTCTGCTTGCTGACTTCCACTAAGCCACGGATAGCTGAACATAGTTAATGATAAAATCATTTCTTTGTTGTTGATTACTTTTCTGCTGACACACAGCTATTACAGGTAAACTGGATGGTGACTTTGAAAATACGAAGTAACGACCTGCTTTCCCTGTATCATATTCTCGTTCTATTCAATGTTCTGAAGGAAAATACAAATACAATGAGAGCTTCTAAATCTTTTGGAACGGTAGAAGCCTCGAGGAAGGATATACATAATAAACAAGCAGTTTTTGAAAGAAATGAAAATCTACTTTCTTTTAAATATGATAATATAAAGTAGAATATATAAAACCAGTTGAACACCATCAGTGTTTCCCAACCTTTTTTGTGCTATGCCCCATCAAAGCTTGTCTAAAATTCTTATGACCCCTATTACTATTATTTATTGCCCCCACCTTAATAATAATAATAATAATAATATTGCCAATCTACTTCCATTTTTAGTAAAAGTGCGTATGCCAACGGTCTTTATTTGTATATTTCTAAATGTTCTGAGGAAATTTACGAGATTGCTTTTAAACAAGTTTTGTTTTGTTTTTTTGTTTTTGTTTTTTTAAATGTCAACAATTATTTGTTAAATAAAATATTATTACCATGAAGTGTACATATTTCTTAATTACAATAGTTAATATAATTTATATGTAATTACGATTTTTCATAATTTAAATAAATAAGAAACAGTATAAATATAACAGTTCTTAAACAGCAAATCAGTTTTACATTTCGTTACGGTTAAAATATAACGTAGTTATTATTATATATATAAGAAAAATAGATATATAATGTCGTATTTTATATCATCAATTTCTCTATGTTATAAACAAGAAACAAAATCTGTGCATTTGCACTGAAAATGGAAAAACGACACTGATCCCTCAAATAGGTTCATAGAATTTTTGAATTGGCCCCCTTAACAATCAAATTGCCCCCCTGTGGGGCGTGGGCCTCACGCTGGGAAACACTGATCTACATTCTTCCATTTATTAAAAACGAGGTAAATCCGTGAATCTCAGATCTGGAGATTATCAAATCAGAGCAAGCGCAAAAATTTAGAAGAATTAATTATCTAGTCTAGTTTTAGACATATAGAGAAATGTGTCAGTTGTTTTGGATTTAATGTTGTTTGTTTTTTTTATCACTTTCACGCGCATATTTCTTCACATAGATCCACAAGGAGACATTTAAAAAATATTTTTTGTTCATACATATTTTTAAACATTGTTCCAAATATATTCGTTCCCTGATTAAAAAGTTATTAGTAGAGGGGGGCGGGAGAAAGCAAACATATAGTATACTGACAGACGTACATACGATAAACGTATCGAATGATCCTGACTTACATTAGGAAATAAACTAAATCACCCCCTTATCTGAAAGTTTTGATTTCAGGTAATCGGAAGTTAGTACCGCAATTGTAATTTTCTTTTCTCTTTTTTCCCCTCCTTAGTTTCACAACACAACGACTTTTCTTCGCATTTTTTTCTTTCTGTCTGTATTGTTCATTTTATTCTATTTTTCTCGGATAAGCCACTGATTCTGTGTCGCCCATCCCATTCCTCGCCCTTTTTTATTCTTCTTTCCGTCTCCTGAAATGTCGTTTTCTGGCCTATAAAAGGTCAGAGTCGAGAGTGTGTTGGCCTGTTTATGAGTCCCGGGGAGGGGAGGAAATTCGGTGACCGAACTGATCATGCGTAACTCAAACAAACACTAAGTGACTCTTAGGGCCACGAAACACAAACACGAACTTAGATCTGGTGCTGATTTATGACCGAAAAGCCGTCAGCTCAGAGCGAATGGTAAGTTCTTTGCTTCACTTGACTCTCCCTGATCTGTCTTCTGCTCTTGTATTTAAGGGAACGACCAGAAAGCAAGTCGCCCTCGTAAGACCATGTTAGTGGGCCTGAGGTCGCAAGGTCCCATGGACACGCAGCGTCATAAAGACAATAGACGCGTCTATTGATTGTCCGGATTTAATGAAAGGCACACCCTGCTGGTCGTCCGTCTTGTAACTGAACATCACCAAGCGGAACTAATATAAATGAGCTGCATTTTATCGGCAAAGGAATTTGACACTAATGCTGCGGTCAAATATAGATTGCCATTGGAAGAAACTTATCCAAAATTAACAGTGTTCTCCGGAGTCAGAACAACGTTTGGAGTCCCTTTATTTCTAGTTGTAACAGTTTTTATCCGGTATGTTAGTAATACTAATGTATTATATATTTAAATATTCGTTAACTACTGCATGTAATAAAAGTATTGGATTTTTATTAGTAAATTTCTTTATTACAAAGTCTTCCTATTAATAGGCAGTTATACCTCGACTTACGACGGGATTAGGTTTCGAGCAATAGGGAACTGTATCTAAGAAGTCAAGACTTACAGAACACAACATAATAATAAGTCATGTATATGTGAATTAACTTTTATAGATAATATATAACATACAAAAATACAAATATGTAACTGCTATTGAAAACAATATAGTACAGTGCATGTACACAATAAATGTATGTAGTAAAGCAGTAACGACAATTAAAAACAATAGCATGCAGCATAAAGTATTTTAGGAAAAGAAGCACTTAGCAGCAGCGTACATGTATCTTTAAGAGTGCATACATGTATCTTTAAGATATCTGTTTATTACAACTGTCAAGTTTACACTGTACAGTATTAAAAGATTGATACCTGCTGTACAATGGTTGTGTACGCGAAAACATATCTAAAACTAGATATGCAGAGAATTACGTTGGATGCAACTCGAAAAAAATTCTAAAGGCTTCATGGGACCTGTATCGTAACTGCGAAAGATCGTATCTCGAGGTATACCTGAAATAAAATGAATAAAGAATTCTTTATTCTTTCGTAGGTTTCTCGAATTTCTTAAACTCGGGAATTCTTTGTCAATCAAACATTTTTGAAATTACACTGAAATATCTTTTTGCATAGTACTGAAAAACTGAATTATGATGTAAATGCACTTTTTATTATTAAAACCTGGACGCAAATGTTAATACAAAACTTTCGAGTATAAATCGTAAAAAAGAAGAAAGATTTTTTTCTTACTTGTTTGTAATATAACTAAGAAACTTAACCAAACTATTAAAAACTGACATAAAATAAATTGTAAGTAACATTTAATTTAACATTAAAAAAGAAGTTTAAGAACTAAAAGCCTACTTCCTTAAAAAAAGTGATTTTTTTTTTAATTTATTTTGATAAAGCAAAATAAAATTTTTATTTCAAATTCTAATATAAACAATATAAATTTTCCAGTTATTGAAAAAAATAATTTAAATTCGCAGTATTTACTTTTTAAGTTGGATTAATATTAATCGAATCAAACTACGGGCATTGGATTAGGAAAAAGGATTTAATTTTCATTATTTCAGACAATAAGAGATTAACAGAAACAGAAAAGAAATCCGTTGTTCCAGTCCTTCTCGATGGAAATTTTTGTCGCCTTCTTGTGCTAATTAAATGATTCATTTGTAAATTTTCTTGTTTTTTTTTTTTTTTGGGGTTTTTTTTTTTTTTTTTTTTTTTTTTTAACAGAAGGGCCTTAGAATTACCTTTATTTTACCTTTTTATTATTCAGTCTAGAATAGCGAAGCAAAAACATTCTTTAAAACGACTTTTTTTTTTATTTTAAAAAAAAAAACATTCTTTAAAACGACACACATCTTAAAAGTAGTTCTGTCTCCAACATTTCCACTTCGTGAAGAGTCTAATTTGAGTTTCATACAATTTAAAATCTCCTTTTTATTTGCCGCTGCCTCGTATCCTTACGTAATACAATCTTGCCTTATTTACCCAGTTGTGTTGTTCTTGAAAATGAAAACAGAAAATGGAATCCTTTTCAACAACGAGAAGAGGCTTAAAGTTGCAATTGTTAAACTAAAACACAAAAATGTGCAATCATTTACTCTTCAGAAATAAACTTTTAATAAAAAATTACTGCACATTCTCCGAATTCGTCTTCCTGAAATATAATAATAAAAAAGTTCCAAAGTATAAGATTAAATGTAATAAACAAATAAGAAAGATTAAAGATAGATTAAAGATGCAAATTCGCTCTTTTTATAGGAATGTAGCTTTTAGCTAATTTTTTCGAAATAAAAATAGTTATTCTCTTACATGAGAAATCTACACAAACATGCACGTGCTTTTTCGAGTGTCGCAAAGAATCGATTCAAATCCTCTTAATAAATATAATTCAATTTTATCTGATGGAATATTGTAAATTGTTTTCTTCATTTTCTTCATTATAAACCTGCAATAATCCGATTGCTGATTACTGCTTATTCGAGTCTTTGTACAGTACACCATCACTAATCCGGCACTAATTCTGGTAGCGTAGTTTCAAATTTCCCGTGTCACGGCACTAACTGCCGCTACTGTTTGGTGGCGCTACTTGCTGCATAAACATAGTTACATTAATGGCGTGATTGTTGACATAAAGACATGTAAATATGCTTAATTCAGCTCTTCACTTAGGAAGCGGCAGTGATGAATTTTCTTGTCTAAGTCAACAGAATTATCTGTACTGGTACCATTTAACTTACCTGTTCTTCCTTAAAATTTCACTTTATTTTCATTTAATGTTTCTTTTTTCTTTTTTAACTAACTTGTACAGATTTACGGGGTATTTTAAAGGTAGGTAAGATGGTTAGCTATTGGGTTAACCTAATCATTCTGTGATCCAGCAAAATCACTAATCCTGCACATTACCGATCCCAATGATGCCGGATTAGTGATGGTGTACTATATTTAATGTGTATCTGCAATACAACGGTGGTTCTCCAACAAAATCAGAAAAATAAATTTGCTATGCTACAGATCTGTTGAGAAATTTGAAAATGAAAAAAAAAGATGATATAAGCTACTTATACCAATAAACTCATACAATCCTAGTTGTTGTTATTTTGTTGTATCAATTAATAGGAAAATCTAATGGGAATGGATTACAATAAAAACATAATAAATAAATAAAATGCAGCATATATTTCAGACAAAAAAGACTTACCGTATTTCAAATCCCTATGTATAGTTGAGGTCAACAATTTCAGTTCTCAGCAGAAACTGAATTAATCTAAAGAATAATTTTTGGAGAGACAAAAATAGGCCTTTCAAAAAACATATGTTCACCGTTGAATCATGTTAAAAAGCACACAAGCAATATACGAAGTCAAAACGATTTCGTACTTCATTTTCAAATATGAAGACACATTTTTCTGAACTGTTAACCTCTTACAAAGAGAAGATGATTTAATTTTTCTTAAAACATTTCGGTAAACATTACAAGAAGACTGAAAAGAATAAGTTTTCATGATTTATCAAACTTTCAAATAAGCTCTCTCGTTTTCTCCTGGATATGTAAAGTGTACAAGGACGAAAAGTGAATAATCTTCGGGAGGAGGGGGGTATATTATTGTTTATTCTAAGAAAAAAAAAGTTTGTATGAGGATGTTTCAATTTCTTCGGAGAGATAGATTTTTGAATGTATAATTGCAAAATTATTACTATGAAAAAGATATTAAGTATTGTTTCTAATATTTATTGTTCAAATGAAAAATTTGATAGTTTATTAAAAAAAATTAAAACAAAATTAAAACTTCCAAAAAATTCCAACGTCACATCAATGCACATTGCAAATACAGTCGAACTGTCTATCTCGAACCTATTTATCTCGAAAACCTCTATATCTCGAAATTTCTGAAATTCCCTACATTTACAATCTAAATTCAATGTACATGTATTTTCCATGTTTATCTCGAAAAAATTTCCTTCAAAACCTCTGTATCTCGAATTTCGGATAGTGTAAATTACAAAAATCGATGCCCAAAACAACAACAGGTTGGGGGGGGTGTTCTTGGAATTCCGAAATTCAGAAACAAAGAAAGTTAGCCGTCAAAAGTCATTGAAAGACTATTTTTATTGTTAAAGGTACGTATGTATGTTAAAAAAATGTTACGGATGTATGTATAATTAATCTGCGGTCATACCACTGTATTTTTCTACAACAAAAGCAATTAAAACGTTTTTTAATTGACCACATTTAAAACCTCTATAACTCGAATTCTCTTTATCTCGAATTTTTTTTTTCCTTTCCCGTGAGATTCGTGATACAGATTCGACTGTAGTGTGAGAACATGACGTGTTGCTCGTCTGAATGCATCTTGACGTTTCTTTCCGCGGATATTCTTTTACTACATTTTCAATATTTGTGACTATGGTCATATAAACTTTTAGTTCTTGGAATGACCGATATTATGGCCTCCCAAAATATTGAACTTTTCTCTTAGGATTCACTGTTGTATTTCATATCACAATATTCGATTTCCTTATGTGCAAAAAAAGACAGTTTCTAAACTTAATAAAAAAAAAAAAGGTTAAATTGATTCTTATAAAGCAATATTAAACATATGCGCGCACAATAAATATGAAAGTCAGATTTATTTGCTTATTCTTAAATCTCAAAAAGTGTCGTTTAACGAAGAAAGGTACAGCATCTACACATATACGTATATATAAAAATCCAAAGTTTGTATGTTCTCTATTTTACAACGTTTGACTGATCAGAACCAAATTTTGCATAGATACTCTCTACTACCCTGCGGAAAATGTAGGCTACCTTTGAGCCCCAGGGGTTGAAATGGGGTGAAATCTCTGAAGTAGCGCCATTTATGAACCTGGTGGCGACAATAGGAACTACACAAATATTGTTCAGGAACAACTAGGGAGGGTTTGATGTGATAGGGTTGAGGAGAATCAGAACTCCCCACCCCCTTCCCGGGCAACACCGGCTACTTTAAGCTAGCAGAATATACAACTCAAGTCCTCTTAATTTTGTTAACCAGCTTTTCTAGATAAGAATCATCAAATTAGTCAGTCTGTGTGAGTGTGTGTGTGTGTGTGTGTGTGTTTCCCTAGTAACCATGCGATAAATCTTTCTGAAACTTGGCAGCCATAGTTTTGGATGATTGACAACCTAACTTTGCTAGTTTCATTTTTTTCGAATGGGAATCTTGTCGAGAAATTACCAGGAAAAGATAAGAAAACAATCCACGAAGAAAAAATTAGAACTGAAAGAATGGATTTCTATGGAAAGAATTTAAAAACAAAAATATTTTTATAAATAAATAATCCATTTTTTAATCTTTTTAATACATACTGTATGTGAACTTTAGTAAGTTTCAGGTAGCTTAAGTAAGTAATGTGATTTAATTTACTCTTTGTATTCAACAGATATTACAGCTTAAAGACAATAAATTCGAAGAATTTAAAGCCTACTTCCATTTCAATCTTTTTTCTCTAAATTTCTTCATTCTTTCCTTTATTTTTAAAGCCTATGTTATTTTTATGTTTGGATTGCAATTAATCTTAAAATCAGCCTCAGAAAATTTAAACAAATGCGAATTTAGTTAATTTTTTTTTAGAAAATATAAAATTTATGCAGTTTGTATTCAGCAGATTTTGAAACTGGAAAAATCAACGTAGGCCTTTCTCGTTTTCACAAATTAAACAAAAAAAATAAGAATAACATTTTAATGAAACTAGACATTAACTTCTTTCAGGTTTGTTTGATATAAACTTTCAAGAAATTACAAAACGTATTATTAAAAATCAAACAGTTTTTAGATTAAGTAAAAAAAAAGTCTAGCCTTTTTATGTAAGATGAACGCAAGAAAATCATCTTAGCTGGATCATAGATAAGAAAGCGAAGGTAAGTTTATTGATATCGAAGAAAACGGAAATGAATACTGAAAGAAAGCATTTCCACTTGACTGCTTCAACAACAATTTTTCAAGATCTCAACTGCACTTGAAAAGATGACTGTTAAGGTAAGACAAATATCTAATCTTAAAGTGACTTTTCGTGGAATAAAAGAGTCAAAATTGAAACAATTTGCAGAAAAAAAAAGGTTCTGATTTTTGATAAGAAACATCAATTTCCATTTTCTTGTTGTTGGTTATCATTTACGCTTGAGCAACCCTATGTTTCTTAATTGCATATTTCCAGCTTAAGGAAAAAAAAAGATTAGCATTTGAGAATTTTACAGATAAGCAGAAATAAAAAAAAAAAAGAGATTTGAAAGAACTTAAAGCATACTTTCTTTAAAATATTATTTCTTACAATTTCCATATTTTTTTTTTCTTTGAAGACTGAAAATGACATAAATTACCTTTATTCATGTTTAAATCATAAAAATAACGTGAGTCGGAGACAGGTTAAGAAGTAACTACAGTAGAGTCCCGATTATCCGCGAGCGGATGATCCGCGGTGCGGATTATTCGCGAGTGCCGCGAAAAACTTTTTTAATTATGATCCTTAAAAAAAACAAATTTTAATCCAACAACAGGGAAAGTATAATAGGCCCTACAGTGCGAAGGTCGAAAATTACTGACAGGTTTATTGTGCATCGTAATCCTATAGGTCTTCTCTGAATTTGTGGATGAGTGGCAGGCTCTTGCTCTGCAGAAAGGTTTCTGCTGTACTGTACATATTTTAAAAGTTTTGTATATTATGTTTTTTGTATAATAAAACGTAGTTTTTATGCTGAAATATTTTTTTTCGTGTTTACACCTCATTTTTAGTCTTTTTTCGGGTTATCCGCGATTTTCGTTATCCGCGAAGCCCTTGCCATCCAATTCCGCGGATAATCGGGGCTCTACTGTACTAACTTTACTGACTAACTACTTTATTTCCATCGCCATCACCATCGCCTGTAGAGCAAGGGTTTGATGATCCCAAGTAAGAGCGCAGTATACAGGGCTGAGCCCTCTGACTGCTGGAGGATTTAAATAACAGTTCGTCAACGTGATCCACGTGTCTGTTTACACCTCGCTTGCAGGGCAGGGGTGTCAATACGAAGACGGTGCTTCAGTGGCAGAGCGGGGTTTGGGGACCCCATTGAAAGGTGCACTATGCAGGGCTGAGCCCTCTGACTGCTCATGTGAAACTGAATGTCCAGGGTGCTCTTTTTCGTCTGGCATCTACCCTCTGACCTGCCCGGCTTGGGAGTCCCTACCAATGGCTAAGCCACCGCTGGTATAGCTCATCGGATCATTGATGTACGGAAGCCTCACCGCCCGGACAAGGCAAGAACACCATCGGCTACTTTATTTACAACAACAGAGGCTTTATATACAATAGCTTTGGATTCCCAGAGCCGAGCCAATCTCTCCTCGGTCCTGTGCTGAGGACCAATCAGGCGAGACCTCGATTCCAGGAACAGTCTTAATCCCCACAATGCTAGATAATCCCTTAATCCCTTGAACTATTCACCAAGCATCAATAATATCTGCTGAATACCAACATTTTTCAAATTTCTGAAAAAAGTAATTAAATCCTCTTTACTAACCTGTCTGAATCAGCTTAATTTAAAATTAAAATTAACCCGATAAGATTATCAAAAATCCGCAGTGGATTAGTTAAAAAGATTTAATGTTCAGTATTCCAAACAATGAGATATTAACAAAAATAACATTGAAATCTAAGCAATGGATTTCTACGATTTTTCTTTGGGAATTTTTTGGGAATTTACTTCGCTGTAATTTTATCGACGAAGACCTTAATTGGAATTTATCAGTGGGGTCCCTAATCTGCCAAAAGCACACCATGTTTCAAGAAGATCCATCCAGCTGTTCTAGGGAGAGAGTGACATAAGGGCATACACACGCACACTGCCTAATTTGATGAGCTTAATGTTCCTATTGAAAAACAGGATTGTTGTTAGATGGATCTTCGGAACCAATACGGAAGCTCAGAAAAACGAAGCTACGGTATGGTAAAAATTCAATGATCACATAGAAATTGGAGTTTTACGATACACTAGTCTTTATTCATATGCTGTACTAAAGAAAATTTAAATTAGAAAGATACAAAACTAATGTAATTTATAAAGTATATTAGTGGAACAAAGCAAGAATAAGCAAGCATTGCCTTTATGTGCCCTATTTCTTTGGAAACGTGATTGTCAAATTACTTCCTATAAGAACATGGTTGTCACACTTCTCCGAAACGAATCGTAGGATTTCTGACGATATTTTGGTACACAGAGATCAGAGAAGGTTTTAGAAAAATGAAAACTGTGATTTTTTTTTTTCGGGGTGTCAGCGTCCAACTGAAAATATTATCATTCATTAAATATATAAGTACATACTTCTGGTTTTCTTTTGTCCGAAACCATCGACACTCTTACCTTTACCTATGTGCCGAAAATCATCGAAAGCCGATGTGGCGTTTAGGAGAAAAAAATGCCTTATCTTACGGAGAATGACTATCATATCCTTGTAATAGAAGACAAATAATTCCAGCAATATTTGGCAGACAAGTGAATGGCACGAAGTCGATGATTTTTGTTAAAGAAAACCGATAGTAGATCGTGTCGTTGAAGAAGGATATATTACAATATACAACCGATTTTGTTGTTTGGCACATAGAAATCGGGATCCCAAGAAATCGGGATGAAGTGGTTTTCGACATGCAAACCGGAAGGAGATTGTGTTATTAACGAACACCAGCAATTTTATGTAAGGTCTACGGCGAAAAATTCGGATTCGACTTTAATTCAAAATGGGCTAATGGTTTTGTATTGCAGCACAAATCAATAAATATAAGGAATGTAGGACGAGTCATTACAACGAAAGCAACCGCTTAACAGCAGTTCTAATTAATTATCGCTTCACCTAAATAATATCTCATCTTATGTGATTCAACGCTTTCAAATCAATAAAAATCTAATTTTTTGA
Organism: Thereuonema tuberculata; assembly: GCA_023159025.1. NCBI lineage: Eukaryota > Metazoa > Arthropoda > Chilopoda > Scutigeromorpha > Scutigeridae > Thereuonema > Thereuonema tuberculata. The sequence goes on along the minus strand of JAFIDM010003189.1, from coordinate 34,290,458 downwards.
AACGAAATGAAAACCTCAAACAAATTCTTTTACTTATATATTAATTATGTAGTAAACGTCACTAACATCTCTTGAAATTTAACTATTTAAATATCAATAAAATTACAGGAGTTAAAACAAATACATTTCGATGAAAAGCATTTGAATACTCATCGACAAAAAATTAATTTTCACTATTCGAATAACTTAACAATAATAGTGATTTTAGGATCGCTTTGTCGGTAGCCAGTCCGTGTGATAACAATCCTTTCCAACTGAACTTGATACACAGCATTATATCGAAACGTAACATCAAACCCCCAAATTATATTGAAATTGATTGAAAAGATGTTATATTTTTCACTATAAATTCACTGCTAAAGCTGCATCCATGAAACGCGTGTCTCCATCTAGCTCAATGCTTTTGGAACAAGCAATGATTCTACTCAATGGTACGGTTTACAGTGCTTGTTCTTCCTCTTTCTTTTCTTTAAGTATTTAATTAATTTTATCTAGTGAAAGTAGCTTTACGTTGAATTTCCATCAAATGCGTCTGAAAAGCTTAGCGGGTGACGAAGAGTTTCTTTTCTCAACGCTTGAAGAAACATTACTCTTTCTGATTTCTCGAAGGAATCCAGCTACTCTATCAAATTCTTGTTCGTCCTCTTCTTTTTTTACGTGCTGAAGTCCTTAAGTGAAGCAACCCCATTACGGAACGCCGCCCTCTGCGAATCAAACTCGGCATCTATCCTGTCAAGACACCGAGAATCCCGTCGCTTCGTTCTTTATCTCGAGAAGACAATTTGCACAAACGAAATCATTAAATTCTGAATAACAAACGATTCTATGTTCAGAAAAGTTCCTTGAGCATGATTTTGTGCTAAGGTTATTGTCAACGTCCTATCACTTACGAACCTAAATACTCGACTGGTAAGAGTCTTGCAGCATACTGTCTACAAAGTTTCTCATTATACTGCTTCACTTAATAATACTAAGTGAAATTTAGCTATCTCCTATTTCGTAGCCAGTAATTTTCAGAAGAATCAAAACTTTCAGGCTATATCTTGTGATTATTCTTCAAGGCAGCTCTAGCTAAGATACTGAATATTCAAATAAAAACCTTCCGAGAAATCACAGAAGGAATTCATTTTTCAGGATTTTTTCAGAAAAAGAAAAACCTAGCAACTCCAATACATTTTCCGGTATCCGAGTGTTACACGTTGTTAACTTCTTTCCCTTAGTGTCTGCTTGGAAATATCATTGGCTTATACTAGTTTATTGCTTAGCAGCTATCTGAAATATCCTTGGCAATTCAACTTGGCAACATCAACTATCTTTCACCGTCCTTGGCTTAATCACCACAAGGAGACAGCAATGCCAGTTTCATTCACTTATTATTTTATCCAATCACTGGTTGAGGCGTTTATCAACCATTTCTATTTACTACTATATAAATATCAAGTACTCTTGGGAACATATTCTTCATGAAACCCTGGAATATATTTTATATACTATTAATACTTTAATACTAAATAAGTTATTTGATTTTTATTTTCTCTTAATTTTCTGGATTTTTCTGAAACATGTATAGGAATTCTGATGAACTATAAAGTTTTTACGAAGTTTTGATTCCTTAGTTTTTTTTTTCGTAATTTTTCTCTTTATAGTTAACATAACTAGACAAACGAGCATGCTAACACAAAAACATCTTTGTACGCCCTTTCTCCGTCTTGAAAACTTGAGCACCATCGTTGTATCAGATGAATTTTTAATGTAAAGGGTGATTCAGAAAGAAACATAAGAAATTAGCATACCATTCTGAAGATCATTACAAGTCAAAAGGTCTTTATCAATATGATTCTAAATCTAAAGAAAATCTGAATCTTCTTTGTATGTACATACAGTATATGTATATCTAAAGGAGCTGTAGAAGTTTAACCATTAAAACAATAATATCACTTAAATACACAAGAAATTGAGACATAAAGGAAATATTTGAAATATCTGTCCTAGCTTTTGTATCAGTCCCTTTCCCAATTTTGTATTGCAGTCTATAGTAGTCAGGACTAACCAGGGTGGCATCAAGAATTCCTACTGACACCTGGCAATTCAACGGCTCCTAAGAGATATTCTCGGTATACCAAATAATTATATCAAATAACCATATACGAATGCTAGTTCTTGCTTTTTGTGTTTTTATCAGTGTGTGTTTATGTACTTTTGGCTCGCAGTCCTCTTCTTCTATAGACTTGGACATTTATTGATGACTTTGTGGCATGTAATGAACCTAAAATATTACGTTAAATGGTCCAGACCATTTCGTTCTGAATCACTCTGCATATCAGAAACTATTCTCCTCATTCATACCAAATATATTTCTCATAAATATCAACAAGGGTTGGGCAGTTGCTGGTTAAGACCCAATGTAGTTATTCAGGGACTTTTCTAGTTGCCATCTAGAACACCATCAATAAACACTTAATATTTCCTGGATGTGTTATTCAAAATATTAATAAAACAACAAGTGAATTGATATTTGAGTTTCATAATGTATTATAAGAATAATTGTAATAATAAACAACATTTTAATTTTTGCATTCATTCGCGAACAGTTCATTTTTGCAAGAATTGCTGTCGCTGAGCTACTTAGAATAATTAATTCATTAATCATAATGTCAACTTTAGGAATTCATATATAAGTTATAATCCCGAAAAATCGGCATTTCCAATAAGCTTTGTATAATTTGAAGGGCTCTGCTTATAGTTACCATTCCTGCTGAAAGGTTTCAAATAATTTCATTTAATTTTAGATGAAATTTGATTAAGGTAAACCCAAGAGAAAAGTCTAAAAGGAATCTAAGAATAAGCATCACAGGAGGCCATAAAGTCTACGAGCATTTGCAATTTCACCTGCACTTATGAGTAACTGAATACAATTAAGTTCTTGTAAAAAATTAAAAAGTCTAGTAATTGTAATTGAATTCAGATTTAAGTAATAATTTTACAGAAATAATTAGAACAGTCTGTTTCCATAGTTCCGTGGAACTATTCTTTTGCAGTTTTCCTAAATTATTTCCATTTATAAAATAAATTTGATCCTTCGTCTTCATTTTTTATCTCCTATGTCTTTCCAAATTGACGGGAAGAGGTTTTCAACAAGCTTCATCCACTTCTTTTTATCATTCTTCTTCATCTCCATTACCCTCTTCCCATCTCTTCCATACAGTTCTCGTAACTCAAACGGCGTCTTTCCCTTAGAGTTTTTCTTCTTTTCTACCCTTCTTATATTGTTGCACTCGATAGTCACTTATCGTTAAACTTATCCAAACCATTTTAATTGACACTTCTAATAGTTTCTGTTCCACTACCACTTGTAGAAAATCTTCCTTCATTCTTAAATTATGAAAGCAATGTTGTTTTTGATGGTTTAACAGCTAAATACGCTGTTTGCCTTTATAGCTCTGTAGTAGGAAAGTCTATAAATGCTTACTATTCCAATAATGAGCACCTTCAAACAATGAACTGGCATCAAATCTGATCCCATGAATTTCGTTAGTATCTATTTATTTACTAAGAATTAAAATAGGAGCAAGTCTTCAGACCGATAGCATCCATTCCCGGTTTTGCCTTTAAAGTTATAGACGAGTTTCAATTAAAATAAGTATTTATGATATCAAGGGAAAATCAATAAAATCCTGCATTTCCAAAATGAATCTGAAAGCATGTCTTTCTTGAAATATTAGTTGAAATATCTTGGCAAATCTCATCAGTAACAAAGTCAAGCTAATATTTATAGTAGCCTAGCCAATTTTATTTACATGGACCAATGAAAATTTACAATTAAAACCGAAGGACTGTATGGATGATAGAACCAATGGTGGAACAGGAATTATGTGGAGTGATGTCATCGTCTCGACATCAGGATCTGGAATTATGCTCGGAAATTGATTTCGTCAGCTGTATGCTTACGAAAACGCATGTATTTCCGCTATTAGATAGTTAGAGAAAGCCTGTTGCACAGGCGAAACTAGTCATTTTAATAGTAATATTTAATGTGTAAAAAGTTTTTAAACTTTTAAATTCTAACTCGGCGTCTTCATTGTTGAAAGATAAATTTTACACCTATAATTTAAGCATTTAGTTAAGATAATAAAAAATAATGTAACAGTTTGGATGCAAATATTTTTAGAAATCAGTTATTTATACTTATCTGTATATATCTATATTATTCATTTTAATCTTTACCGTTATTTATTTTAAATCATTCGTTTTTTATTTCCTAATTATTGATATTCTGTTTATTTTACAATTATTTTCCGTTGCAGCCGTTTAATTAGTTAATTCATTTAAATTCACTATGTTCTTGTCCAATCACTACGTATATTTTTAATTCCTTATCCAATGAAATTCAACTTTGCAAAATCTATAAAAACCTGTTTTATGTTTAATAAATTAATTCAGTTCAGTTCCAAACTTAACTCGTTGTGTCTTCGCTTCTCTTTCCCACAAACACCATTAGAATATTATAACACTATACACTATGACATAAAAGATAGTGTTCTGCATAAGTACGAATTAACGTAAATGAGAATATTTTTCGTACTTGTGTTTCAATAATTTGGCCTTCGTAAATGCGAAGAATCAACTAGATTGAGCTTAGATAAAGCTGTACATCTGATTTTGAAAATTTCACCTTATTTTAATAAACTCTTTTATTAGTTCACAACTATTCCAATAATAGCCTGCGGATTCAATGGAAATATTTCAACTGGAAATCGTATTCACGGTTGATCAAATCAACTAGAAGCCATTCAGGCGTTATTTGCTGTCTTGGCCAAACCAATGTTTGCAGATGACACCGACAGATGACGTCATGTTTTGTTAAGTCACAGAATTCTACCAAAGACTTTGGGTGGAACGAAATAATATCTCCCCTCCTGCCTTGCCTGTTAACGAAAGGTGAAGGGGATTTATCCCGTGGATGCTGGAGGCAACAAACCCTTGGAAATTGGAGAGGTTGATCAGCTAAAAATCAATATCTTTCATCCTTACGCGAATCAATAGGACGTATTCGAGAGGTCGCAGCGCCACGTTACCATAAATCACAAAACTGCTGGCTTAGCGCAGGTGCCATTAGGACGTATTCGTTTTCTTTATGAATTTATTGTTCTGGATTTCTTAAAACTTTTAAGACAGAAAGTAAGAATATTCATATTTTGAATTTACTATTTGCTTCATAAACAATATTTTTTTTAGAGAAGGGCTAGTAAAACCTGAAAACAAATATTGAGGAAGTATCACTTCCGATACGGTAAGCATAGATATTGCAAACAATAGACAGTTTAAGTGTATCATCACAAACCACGTGTTTCGATGTCACAGTTCAAACAACCGTTTGCTTTGGACATTTTAGAATAGCTAAGTACTACAACAAGCGGTTATTTGTTATGGTTTTTCTTTCAGACAACAAAAAAAAAATAATATGAAAGATTTCTTTTTTCTTATTTTTTACGAAACAAGATGAGTTTTTGTGGAATGGCAGTACGGCATTATTCGGATCACGGTAGCAGTTGATTTTGAGCACTGAAGGTTTTTCATTTTCAATATCAAAGTTCTAATTTCACGTATTGAGCTTTTTAAGATGGACTGCAAAAGTATAAGTAGCTTTTTATTCGCCAATGTACAATTAGCTGCAGTGTTTTATGACAGTATAAACCTGAAAAATGCACAAAAATACAGCTTTGCTTCATATTCATGTTATTTCTAAAAATGAGGAAAAAAAACCACACACACACTAATTTTCTTGAACTCTTAAAAACAGGCTTTCAAAAAATATCTTACTTCGTTTGTCAAGGGTTTGCTGTAGCACTCTGCTATTCTAAAACGTCCATAGCAACCGGTTGTTTGGCCTGTGACGCCATGTCACGTGCTTTATAACGACACCGCTTAAATGATCATACGTATTACAAATTTGACTTACAGTTCGTCTTATATGTCTGTAGAAGATATCTATTTATTGTTACTGCGATCTACAGACAATTAAAAAGTAATTATTACAGTGATAAAACAGAAAGAATGTATGCATTCATAAGTTTGGTAGCCATCTAACCATCTTCTACAGATATCTGTTAGATGGCTACCAAATATATGAATGCAATATATTCTTTGTTGTATCACTGTAATAATTACTTTTAATTATCTATGTTACTGTGATCTAATTTAAAGAAAACATACCGATCGTCGTCTTCAGTTGAACGATTTTTTTATTGTTACTTTTATCGTAACAGGGTCATTCCATGTGAAATCAACCAAAAAAATAATAATTTTGAACCTTGACCCCTCAGAAATTGATGATTTTTTGCACACTGATAATATCTATAGAGAGTACAATAAATGCAAATTTTCAGATTTTTTGGGCTAACAGTTTTTGAGTTATTGAATTTCAAAAACTAAAAAATGCTTGATTTTGGCCGTGTTTTGAAATTTTCAAAACACTGTAACTCAAGAACGGTTCAACCTACAGAGTTGAAATTGGTGTCATTTTGTTCAGTTTTTAATGGCCTTTAATTTGATATACAACAACAGTATCTTAATTTCAAATTAAAATTTTTCAAAATTTCCAAAAACTGGTTTTTAAAAAATCTCAAAAACACCCCTTTTGATTTTTTTTAAAAAAATATAAAAAATATATGTTATTTGTATTGTTAATACCTATTTTTGTGCCAAATTTCATAATGGGACAGCCAGGGGATCATATGGAAATAAAATTTGAAGTGTCATAGTCCATGAAAAATATGAGAATGCGACTAGCAACCACAGTAAGTTCTTACCGTTCGTTGCGTATCGAACTTTAAATCAAATATAGTTGATGAAAGACAATCGTTCTGAGTATATCTATAGTTTGTATATGATCGGTAAACCTACATGGTTTCATCTATATAATTAAATTAAATAAATCAAAATATAATTTACAATTATATTAACAAATTATAAAAATAAATTTCAAATTAATAATAATAGTAATAACAACAACAGCATGAATTTAGAGGAATATTCTCATCAATCACATCAGCGATTAATAAAGTTCTAACATTTTTAATACTTTTTACTGTTTCAGAATTATATTTTTCCCAATTACTTTGACTGAATAATTTATATTTTATATAGTTTTCCAATCTTACACCAAAATTATTCTTCAATTTATTGATTTGAAAGATTTTTAACCAATTGTATCGAGTTATTTTTTCATTACTTTGATTTTTTTTTCCTATTAACATTCTAAATGTTGACATATTAAAACTTGAGACCAATTTTCATCTGATATCTCAAGACAAGCCTATTTCACGCTTATTAGGCGATCATCAGTTGAGAGTAGTCAGAATGAACATCGCAGGTCTCATAACGGAGGTGACTAGGAAGTTCTATAAGAAGAGCAGTGGAACCTCCATGGCTATAAACTAAATACATGTGCTGTCATTATTATTATTATTATTATTATTATTATTATTATGGATTTCTTTTGTTTCAATTGTTTTCTTTGTAATTGTAAATTGTTTGTAATATCTCATTTCAGTATTTTGTTCAATTTACATCCAATGTCCTTAATATTTATTGTTACTAGTTCTTACTGAACTCTATAAAAATAAGCTAAACATAGGTAACTTTAATATACATATGTAATAATTATATACAGAGTTAAATCAGAAAATTATTTTTAACTTTTAAATTATGTTACTGTCTAATTAAAAATTTTAGAAAATTATCACCTAGCGGTCTACTTGAGAAAAATCACTTGAAAAAACAATACTATGTAAGTCATTTGATATTTTTTAACAATGTATTCAAAATTAATTAAACATTTGTAGTATACCTATATTCAGAACTTGTTGATAGGAATTTGTCATTCCTAACGGGACTTTTGTATTTAGAATCATAATAAAAAATAAAAATATATTATTATTAATTTAAAATTTATTAATATAATGTATTTAATTTATTTAATTTAATTATATTATATAGATGAAACCATGTAGGTTTACTGATCATACAAAAACTATAGATATACTCAGAACGATTGTCTTTCATCAACTATATTTGATTTAAAGTTCGTCACGCAACGAACGATAAGAACTTACTCTGGTTGCTGGTCGCATTCTCATATTTTTCATGGACTATGACACTTCAAATTTTATTTCCATATGATCCCCAGGCTGTCCCATTATGAAATTTGGCACAAAAATAGATATTAACAATACAAATAACGTATATTTTTTTAAAAAAAATCAAAAGGGGTGTTTTTGAGATTTTTTAAAAACCAGTTTTTGAAAATTTTTAAAAACTTTAATTTGAAATTGAGATACTTTTGTTGTATATCAAATTAAAGGCCATTAAAAACTGAACAAAATGACACCAATTTCAACTCTGTAGGTTGAACCGTTCTTGAGTTACAGTGTTTTGAAAATTTCAAAACACGGCCAAAATCAAGCATTTTTTAGTTTTTGAAATTCAATAACTCAAAAACTGTTAGCCCAAAAAATCTGAAAATTTGCATTTTTTATACTGTCTATAGATATTATCAGTGTGCAAAAAATCATCAATTTCTGAGGGGTCAAGGTTCAAACTATTGGTTGATTTGATATGGAATGACCCAACAATGAATAAGGATAATTAAAAACCATTACTATGGTGATCTAACGAAAAGAAAACGGCATCAAATAAATTTGCAAGAAATAGAAATTCCGAGAAAAAGCAAAATCTAATGTTTATTGCTGATGATGACTGTTAGTTTAGCTGGCCGAATCAGTCCTGAATTATTTACAAATATTTTTCTACCACTTTTTTATTGTACTCTTAAGCGTGGCCTTACTAATTCGCGATCTCCATTTTGATACACTACAAAAATTTATTTTGATTTAGATTTATACAGCCCAGACATCGGGGCAACGAACCAATTATTTACCTTATGTATTTGTCTATTTGAGTAAAACTTCTTCATAATTACAAGACCCCATCACTACAAGAAATTGTAATTACAAACTGATCTTTGACGATCATTAATGAATGCACCAGGGACCTTTCTCCTTATCAACTGATGGTTTACAGTCATTCAAATCATAGGTGCCGGCACATAAATGGAGGAGCTGGGTCCTTTGTCTTTCAATTTTAATTCATGTAATTTCTTTCTAGAAAGAGTATCAATATAGAACTTCATGAACATTTTCTTTTACTTAAATTTTTTAAATAAATTAATTATGCAAAATGTACAGTCTCACAATTTTAATTTTATTACTGTACATTAGTAATATAAATTTTGGAACCCCTCCGAGAATTTCTGTGGGCGCACAAGATTCATAGATATTCATATATGAAGGAATAAATATAAATACAATGTAATCATTCTTCACGATAACGCCACATGTCACACAGCAGGTCGTTCACAAGCTTTGTTAATTGAGATGGGAGTGGAAGTCTTGGAACATCCTTCATATTCGCCGGAATCCATGCGACTTTGATTTGATTCCAAAATTCAAGCTGCAGTTACGTGGGAAACGCTTGCGAATAAAGATGAAATTTTGACGGCATTTCGGCGAGAGGTCACCTGCATCCAATAATATTCCCCGCCTTCCCAAACGCTGGCAGCGTACGGTGGACAATCTTGGAAATTACTTGGAGGGGTGTTAGCAATGTGCATTGAGCATTCCTGTGGCTTTCTTTTCTTGGCTACACTGCATTGCCTTATTAAGCGACGATTTCCAAATACGGATTTTCCACTTGCTCCTATTGACGTTCCTTCACTGACCCAGACCACTCAGAAGCACATCCAACAAGCTTTCAAACGTGTATTCTGGAATTACAGTGGTGTCGCATGTTTGGCAGACAAAATACTTGCATGCCTTCCATAATGGCCCACATATATACATATATCTTATTGCTATGGCAAGTGCTCTTGAGTAATTTCATATTAGAGGCACTTACATACTTTCAGTATTTTTAATAACAAGGCATTCATCCCACAATAGTGGATATTCCTGCAGCAGTCAGCAGATCAAGTTTTTATTTCAAGGTTGAGTGTGTGGAGACTAAAGTAATCATGCTCAAGCTTTAATTTGGTCTCATGTTTTGAATAAATAAGCATATTATCAAATTTTAAAGAATTCACTAAGCGAGTGATTTTGAGCGTCATTTTTAAGTGATGAAAGTGGTTGAGACCAAAACAAATGGGCCTATGTTTTAAATTGAACTATAAATAAAACAACGTACAACTTTTAAGAAAACCCATCCAGCCGTTTTAATATAAAGCCCTTACAAACACATAAAGAGTACTTCTCTGTTTAAGTGGAATAATAAGACTGCGCATGCTCAGACTATACTGCTACAATTCTAACATTCAAATAGAAGTTAATGTTGTCAATTTTTGTGGAAAGTTTAAAACTAATCTTATACTTGAATTTCGCACCAAAGAAACTTGGTTTTTCAACATTTAATCTTCATTTCAATTAGCTCTAAGTTGTAAGCAAAATTCTTTTTGGAACTCAAGGGTTAAAGTGAATTAAACTCTCTAATTACCTTAAGGCTAGCGAACACGTGACTGTAGTTCCTTTCTTCCAATAAAATAAGACTCAAGTGAATGAAGTCAAAAGTCAACCCATAAGTCACCCAACATTTGCATATTCCTGATTTATTTGCGGCTGGTGTAGACCAGAATGTGGCCGCTGTGCACGGTTCTGTCGACTGAGTCTTGTTCAGGACTTTAATTACTTTTTCCTTTTCCTTGTTTTATCCCGCCCCTCCCCCAAAGAAAAAGAAAAGAAAGGGAAAATCCACTGTTTCTTTTAAAAATATCAAAATACGGAGTAGATTTATTGCCACTTGAGAATTTAATTTTATACTACTATACAAAAAAAGTTAATAACTGAAATGATTTTTAAAAATTTATTTTCCGAGAAAAGTAAGGCTAAAAATTAAGTCAGTGTGTGTGTGTTTACGTTCCAGTAAACTTTTGAATCATTGAATAGATTTTCTTGAAGCTTTGCGTGCTTATTTATGGACAAGAGACCACTATTGTATTTGAAAGTGTTTTTCTTATGGATCCTTGCCGAGAAATTTGGATGTGATGACGAAAAACATTCGCATAAAAAAATTTTAAAACTGAAACTATTACTATTAATAGTTTTAGTTAAGCAGATATTGTAATTTAAAAGTAATTTAAGACTTTTCTTTTGTTTCGCGAGATTACAAACCAAAGAACAAAGTTAAAGGGAACAATTTAACACCATCTGTCAGCTTTACATTTCTAAATCTTCTTTGCTAACCTACCTAAATAAACAAATTCAGTTTAGAATAAAAGTAAAACAGTCTGAGAAATCCAAAAATTCTATTATAGAAAAGACAAAAAAAACAAAAAAACAACTGTTTTATCGCGAATTACAACTGTTCTAGAATTCTATTTAATTAAAATAAGATTAATTATTTCTTAAAACTTAAATTTTTTTTAGAGATCTCTTACGCTATGCAGAAGCAGATAAGGCTTTGTTTGTTGAGATAAAAAGTAGAATGATTTCTCCACAACAAAATTTATTTATTTATCCTTGATACAAATCACATTTCTATCTTTAAAAATATATGACAAAATATATGACAGAGAGTTGTATGTATCGATTAACTCTTTAAATTCACAGTTTGATTTCTGTATTTGTTTCTTCTTTACTAACATTAATTATAAAATAACTTAATATTTACACAAATTAAACATAAATAGAACAAAAGTAAACATCAAAACATCTTGGGTTTTCAGTATCGCAATTTCCAAAAGCAGATCAGTGAACTCTTTAGTCTTGTGCGTTTTGACTCGTATTTTTCTTTCTAATCATGTTGTACGCACGTTAATTTTATGTATTACAAATTAGAATTTCAAAATTAAAAAAACAAATGAAAAGCATTTTTTTCTTTCTTAATCCTCCACTTCAGGTGATGTTTTGTAACACGATCTGGGATTCGTTGTTGCCTATTACGTACAGTAATTCTCATCTTCTTAGTTTCGTTGAGTTTATTGCTCGTGACTGTGATCGCCCCCCCCCATTTTTAATTATGACTATATAATCAGAATTTTGAATGCAAAGGATTATGATGGCCTCAGCAGTTCAACCAAATAAAAAAGTATTGTATCCTTTTTTTCGGATTGGGGAGGAGAATACAATCAATAGCATCCAAACAACCAAACATGTTCAAAATGTAAGATTTATTTTATTTTTTAATGCAATGGGGGGCGAGGTTGCAATGCCTATCAATTTACATCCCCTCGGTAGCCAGTGCTACCAATTTACATCCCCTTTACAATATAAAAATATTTTTGTAAATGTTGGATGCTATATTTTTTTATTATATAACATCGTTTTACTTTGCTGTAGCCACTGTAATTACATCTTAAGAAGAAAAAAAACTATAAAACACTTTCTTAATCAGTTTTTATGTCGTTTCCGTTTTTGTATGAACTCATTACAAACGCCATTTTCTTTAGTGTAATTCTGAATCTGTTTCAAAGACAGTGTGCAAAAATATATCTCTTGCTGAAATGACAAAAGAAATGGAAAGAAGCCAGAACTATTACATTCAGTTTTGTTGTAATTTGCAGATAAGAATTGTACCATAACTATATTTCCAAAATGATTAAGATTTCAAACTTAATCAACAAAAATTAAGTCATCCAATGCAGTTAAAAGATTAATCATTTCTTCCAATTTTTTTTATCATTAAGCAAGCAAACGAAAACTACCTTCGTAAATAGAGCAAAAGAAACGCGTCGACATAAATTTAGTTCTACATGACAGTAATACCTTTTTAACAACTTTGTTTTTCATGTTTTTAAACTTACTTTGGTTTTTATCTAAACTGTGAAAGTTTCTCTTTGATTTATTATATCCCAGTTTCTATCTAATAAAAATCGCAATAACTTTCTCACAAAAACAGAACTGTAAAATATGATGGAAAATGGGAGCAAATTGTCTTAAAACATGTTCACGCATGCCTTTTAAACGATCCCGTACAGAGCGCGTAACGGGGAGCTATTACAAGTCCCGTGTCTATCTGTGTATAAGTGTGCGTGTGTGTGTGCACGTATGTAATGCCCGCTAACCGAGAGTCGGTGCCCCTTGAGTTATACTTCTTTGGACACTCTTGACCTGGAGGTCTGCTGAAAATTTCAACTTCCGGTCCAGGCCACTTCCGGTCCAGGCCACTTCCGGTCCAGGCCACTGATCAGGTCAGGAAAATAGCGGTAATTGGACAAAATTGGGAGATTTATCAATTCTGAATCGACTATTAGAGACGGAATGTAACTTTACTAACTTCGACTAAATATGGCCACTTCCGATTCCAATGGCTACGTACTCAAGAGCCGCCGAAATGGTGCAAAATGAAGATCTAGGCATACTATGAAATTCAATGCGGGCATGGCTGGCACTAGGAATGCTTGGACGGCAACATACTCCTGCAGGCCCTTTTGTATGTCAAGAAAACATAAGCAAAGACTCAAGACTTAAGACAAAGTCATCCGTAATGTAAATATTTTACAGTAAGACCTAGGATTTAGACATTGAAGCTGGGTTTTATGAAACAGTCTTGGTTAAATCCGAAATTTAACTGTTCACATCTTGCTTTGGGGTTTTATCATTGAATGTTGGTTAATACGTTACATAACTTACAAGTAAAACTCGCCACTTTGCTGATGGATTTGCAAGGTGAAATTTTTATCGTTGGTTATAGAGGGTACGAATAGGCTATAACAGAAATAAAGAGCTGGTAATGCCCATCTCCTGAATAGCAGTGAGGTGGAGAAGTCAGTGACACTGAGCATTTTGGCGCGGTTATACTACAAAAAACACTATTCTTATACACACACAGGACCCGTGTTGCTATAATATTCTACCCGATATGTTATTTGTGTAACTACGCATGCGTGATGTTGTAAGAGTCTACATGAGATACACTTACTTTCAATTCTATGAAGAGAAGAGTTAAATGAGAAATTCTGACAAATTCACAGAATGGCATTACATAAGGCGAGCATTGCCAAGTGCATGAGCAAAAGATAAAGACGATACGTTTCCGGCAAAAGGCCACAAACAACACAGACCAGGAGAAAGAGATCGCAAACGACATACTTGGTAAGTGGGAGTTGGGTGAGAACAGAAATCCTTACCACTTTTAATATAGTAATTTTGAAATTAGTGTCTTTTGCTTAAAGACTTTCTAGCTGATCAAGACTTGGAATGCAACATAGAACATGCTAGAAAAGGCTCATCATGAAATTACTACGAAGGGGCTAGTGAGGAACACAGAAAACAAATGCAAACCATTCTGAGAAAGATGAAGCAATACCGACAGCACAAGGGACAACGTCAGACACATGACTTCCATCGCTAATAAAACGAAAGAAAGGTAGATCGATTACACCAAAAAGACGAAGTAAATTATTGACTACATAGTACAATACCTAAACCACAACAAGAAGACAATCTGTACCCGATTTCGCATAAATGAGTAGGTATATAAACATGTCATCAAGGAAAAGAATCATGGACTATCATGCGAAAACAAGGCATCGCTGTTAATGTATAACAGATGGATGTTGACGATCACGTTTGCGCGAGAATTACGGAAAACACGAGATCTCGCCATTAGCCTCTTCAGCAGGTCTCAAGGAATTTAGTATTTTTAATGTCTGATACTAGAAAAATGCTACATAATGAATTTATTGTTTGTTTATTGACTGTTTTCAATTTATTAAAACTATATTAAAATATAGTAACATTCTCATGCATTTCCCCGTATTATAATTCATTTAAATATTTCAATATTTTGTGAGAAGACATGGATAGAGACTATTCTCGCGTAAATTACGTGAAATCACGAAAATACGGGATCGTCAACATCCATCTGTTAGACATTACGAAAAACATTATGTAAGTGCACATGCACTTTAGGCAATTTTGGAATTTTTCAAGAACATACATTTCACCAAATAATTATAATCTTATGACGTAATAAGATGTAACAAGGACATTGATAAAGTTACAAACTGATACAACTCTACATACACACCTGGTGGCGACAATGGGAACTACGCAAATATTGTTCTGCAACAGTTAAGGAAAGTTTGATGTGATAGGGTTGTGGAGAAGGGATAATCAGGAATCCCTCCCTTCCCCTCTTCCCGCGCAACTGCTGGATACTAATGCCCAGATCACACCAGCCTATTTTTTCAACATTGTTTTGCTACACTGAAATGATCATTGTTTTCAGTGAAGGGTTCCCCATCCTTGCTTCCCAGCTTTTCGACGAAATATGGTGAAACAGTGCATATGATTGGCAGAGCGCTAGCCAATCAGAGTTGAGCTGAAAAGATTTTGGCGGTAACTCCAAAGCTTTTCCCAGTTCCCAGTTTAATCTGTTTTTAGAGGTTAAAATCGTGTTTCGGAAACCCAATATCGATAGAATTTGAAATGACTTTTAGCAAGCTGTAAATCTGTTCGAAACTAATTGTATATTGTATTCAAGCATCTCTACTATTTAAGCGAAAAAGAAGTGAATTTCGATTGACAACAGCGGCCATCCCACAATGCCCTGCGACCGTAATGCAGCTCAAGAAGAAATGAAATCTCTCTTTAAAAAGTGACATCTGCACATTCTGCCGCATAGAATTAATTTATTTCAGTAAAAATATTGATTATTTTCGAAAAATAATCTCCTCACTGTGATATTTAATTCCTAATAGCCTTCGGATTCAATCGAAGCGGTGGCCAAAATGGCGCTGGTCGGCTTCTTCGGTCTCGAAGCTGGTCGGTTCTGATTGGAGCTCACTAACGATCAGCACTGAAAACAACGTTGCGAATAGAACAGTTTCTAAAGTTTTCCAATGATGGAATCAGTGATGAAAATGGTCAACAGAGACAAATCACACGATCATAGAGCGTCAATGATGAAAACAATGTTGAAAAATATGCTGGTGTGATTTGAGCATTAGTAGCATATAGTTAGTAGCATATAATATCCAAACAATTTATTCCGGATGTTTAAGTCACAAAAGTTTACAGTAAGTGACAATTAACGCTCTTCCATTAGTTCTTCTCTGGAAGAATATTAATTTCCTGCAAAATGTATGAACACAGTTATTGGGATCATGTTTTTCCCCTCTCCTCATCAAGTACTCTGCTTCAACAATGTGGCTGAGATTTATGAACAATCATCGCTAATGTTTTTCGCTTTACTAATCTGCACTTTCCTAAAATTTCATCAAAAATAAAATTCAAATTCTTTTTTCATTACAGACCAGCAAATTAACTAAACTGACACATGCCATCAAGAAACAATCTGAAAGCAAAAAAAAAAAGAGGCTATTAATAAGTTAAATATAGAGAGAAATTTATCTATTGATGACAAAATTTTTTAGAACCATTAAAACAATAGCGAATATTTACTTTCCTATATAACTTTTTGAAATAGATTTGCTTTCTGGACATGGTTTATAAATTCCTTTTACACAACATTTATTTTTTCATTACAGTTATACTGCAATTTAATTAAAAGAAAGTAGTTAAGTACTGTTAATAAGGATTATAAAAATAAATATATGTCATTCGCACGCATGTCACTTAAAGGCATCGTATATTGAGTAAACGTTATAGAAATTAAGAAATGGGTAGAATTATCGCTTAAGAACAATTTGCTAAGACAGAATGACTTCGAGTAGGTCAATTGTTTTATTTTATTGTTTTGAAACTTATTATCCCTTTATATTTTTTCAAGTAACACTATTGTCTTGTCTTGTCTTGAACATCTTAGATATAGACAATGATTGTCTGTTCCTAGCTCTGAAGATGATTTTGGTCTTTCCATCTTATTTTTGGTCGTCCTCTGTCTCTTTTTCCTTTGGGTTTATATTTCAAAATTAAATTTGGAATCTTATCGTTGGACATCCTTTCTACATGGTTAAGCCAATTGTTTTGGTAATTTTGAATTTCTTGAATTAAACTTGGAGTTTTAAGTTGGGCTCGAATATCATTATTTTTCTTTTTATCGAGACGTGTAAATCCTAATAAAGGTCTCAAAAATTTCATTTGTGCAGTTTCAATCTTTGTTTGTTTCTTTGTTTCAATATCCAGGTTTCACTCCCGTATTTAATTGCTGCTTTGGCTGTAATGTTATGTAATCTTAGTTGTGTAAATAACACTATTATTAAAGTCAAATAGTCGGTCCGTTTATATACTCACTCGCGGTAAGGCCCGCGGCAAAACCATTCACAAAAGAAAAGATCAGCGACTGCTGGAGGCATGCAATAAAGGAGTATTTCCCCTTCACAATTCTGCGGTTTGAGCTGCCAAACAAGCAGGTGCGCGCCTGGTCTAATTGTTACCGATAGATTTTTCTTTATATTAATTTATTGTTTGCCTTTCGTCCCAAACCAGCATTGAAATTTCGTTACTGTATATGTTTAGCGAAATTTCTGTTATCCGTCTACTCGGTTAACCGACACAGTCCCGGTCCCGACGGTAACGGTTAATCGAGTTTTCACTGTATTTCACAAATTGGTCGGTTTTAAAGGACTATTCCGAAACAATATTAATTTTTCTGTTACCTGTACGAATATGTTTTTCCCAAACGGTATGTCGTAGCAAACAAATGAAAGAAACAGATAACATACGCCTTCATTATCTGCAATATTTTGCATTGAAAAATACAATACAAAAAACATCTATGTGAAATTTTAAAGTAAAAACAACAGCAAAATTACAGCATTTCGTTTCCCCTATTCCTTTTTTTTTAATATTATCTTTGCAAATTCCGTTAGAGTACATATATCTTGAAGCAATGAATAAGTTTTCCTTCATTATAACAAAGAAAGTCACTGGAATTTTAGTAATTTTAGCCATAAACACAGCTTAAGTGAAAATAATTAATTAAATAAAAATGTAGATTATAATATCTTCTGAATAAAATAATATAGATTTCCCATTTTCTGGGAAAACGTTATTAAATACCAATTTATAATTTATTAATTAATATTAATTAGTATTAAGACATGTATTGGTAGTAACTCATTGTTATTTTAAAAAAAAGGTTTGAAACAGCGGAATGATATAAATTCCGTGAAATATTACCAACATTAAAGGAAATATATCAAAGAGATGTAGTTTTTTAAATACCAATTACTTACTTAAATTTCGGAGTAATTTTAATAAATCAAACCAGCAGTAGTTTAATGGTGGTAGAAACCTATTGCTTAAGACTCAATGGGAATTTTGTATGGGAATTTTTTATTTCAAATATAAATCTTAGATCGCTGTAGTCTTTAAATATCTATACCAAATTTCAAGAACTATGTTTATATAGTTTCTATATTTTATAGTTCAAAAATTATTAGAACACTGAATTATTGGATAAGCCCTCACTTTTCTACTTTAATAGGTTAAAAATCTAACTAAATCATACATCTTTCTAAGTAATATCATTTATTTCGAAGTATAACTGCGAATTGAATCATTCTCCAATGACGTCTTTCTTGTTTTCAGATAGTTTTCGTGAATCTTTTATGTGGTTGAAGCGGTGAAAATGTGGTCAAGACAAATCGCGAAAGAAAGGTTCGAAATAATGGGAAAACTACAACCGCAAGACGCCGTTCCGAAGTTTAATTGTTTCTGGCATTACCTGCAGATGGCTCTGTGGTCGCAAGGTTTACAGAGCGCTTCAAACAAAGGATTTGTACTGAACGCTTGAAGGCGAAAAGTTGCAATTGTTATAATAATGAGGATATCAGAAGTCATATTAGTTCAAAATATAACAGTTGTTTTATGTTGTTATGAAAGCACTAAAAATCAAGTTTTCTCTCCAAGTTTCTGGGAATTAAACTTGAAAACACAAAGATGGACAACGCCAACTGTTTCGATTTTAAAATTAAGTGACCACGAAAGAAAATAAATTCAATTTCATTCTTAGGAGAGTTTTAAACACGAATTAAAAACACTGTAAAAATCATTTGTGAAAAAAATCTTCAATAAAATTTAGCACACAAATTTTATATTCTTCAATGATAATACATTTCCACCTCTGGAAGGAAATTTTATTTACTGATATTCACAAGAAACTCTTATTGGTCTATTTATATTTTACTAAATATCTACCAAAAGCATATTAAAATTTGACACCAATGTTCATTTCTGGCATCTCAAGACAGCCATGTGTCACGCTGGCAGTTGAGAGTAGTCAGAATGAACAAGCAGGTCTCACAACGGAGGTGAATTGACGGGGCAAATGGAAGACAAAAGCTTTTATCAAAAGCTTTCCCCTTTTATGAGGATAAAACAAAGTCGTTAGATTACGATAAGTGAATTGATAAGACATACGAATTGGTGGATTGAGATACACTGATCATCAAGATTTTTCAATTTCAAAATGCATAAAAATAAAATAAGGAAAAATAAAAAAAAATCAGTTCCCGATAACGATACTATCACATCAGGATCAAAGAAATTCTCTCTTTTTAAAAAAAAAAAAATCTTTTGTTGTTGTTGAAGGAAGATAATAAAGCAAAAATGATTTTCTTTCAAGATTGAACTTTGAAATTTCATTTCAGAAACCAACCTTTTATTAATTATGGCTGTTAAAATTAATCTTTTTCCAACAATTACCATAATTTTCAATCCAGTACAAATGCGAGTACGTTGTATAAAATTGGAAGGAAGTATTATATCATCTTATAAGCGGTCTGTAAGAACCTGATGCAACAGTGACAAATTCGGTAGGCAGAAGCTTCACCATTTATAAGTGGAGTAATTCCGAACGCCTACTTAGGCTTACTATGCTTAACATTTATTTTAAATAAATATTATTGATATAGTGAATTGGATATAAGAACAAATCATCTTACATTTAAATATCAAATAAAGACTTATACTAGTCATTAGAAAAACGTCAAAATTGGATGACTTGTAAAATTGTTGGACGTTTTCTAAACTGCTACTAAATACAGTATTTACTCGCATAATTTCCCCCATCGCGTATTTTCCCCACCCCAGTTTTTGTGGATTACAAAATTCAATTTTTATTTTTATCGCATAATTTCCCCACCTCTACTTCAACGCGTTTCCAACATGACCTTGACTGGCGGTCAACTCACGACGACGCGACAATGTACCGTTACTTCCGCATTTCTCTATCCCACGCTACTTTAGGGGAAGATTCCACCCCCACCCCGGTCAGTACAAGAGCAGATTTTCCTTCTGAATCAGTATAACAATTTCGAGTGCTTTGTGAAAACGTGAAGCTCGCGAATAAAGTTAAGTTCTCTATTAGCAGGCAGCTGATGCTGATGTCATGCGGTGGGCAGCTATAAAGATGGCGGGCTGCGCTGCGTGAGTTACGAAATTACGTCACAGTCGCACACACACTTCCGTGCATGCCTATTGCTTAACTGTACTTTGAAGAAAAAATAAATGTTGAGATGTGATTTCTTATATTTTAAATGCTGCGTGTTAATAAAATTGTTGTTAATTACATTTCTTGCTTTAAAAATCAATATTTAACATGGTTTTCCTTACACTTTCACCATATTTTTTTTCCTCAAATTGAAAAACATCGCATAATTTTCCCCACCCCCCTTTTTTTTTGTCAAAATATTGATGAAAAAAAGGGGGAAATTATGCGAGTAAATACGGTATTAATTCAAATGTAGATGGTTTTACAATTAAAAATTTTATATCCAATTCTTAATATAAAATTACTAAAATAATAGTTGAATTTGCTTATGTCAAATAGTCACATTATCCAACTAAAGTACATAAGTAACAATGAACATATATACGTATGTATTTTTATATGTATGCATTTCTAAAACAAATCTCAAAATTTTGAAAGAAGATTTTTTTTTTTTTCCTAATCAATAAACCAAAAAGGCACCAAAGTAAACAAAAGATTTCGCCTCTGAGCCACCAAGAGTGGGAGTGTGGGCCGGCCGTTTCGTCCTCTTTGTGGACTCATCAGCCACACAAACCCTCTGTCGAAAGCTGAGATCGCGAAACCAAGTAATGAAATCCACCGACGCTCCCGCCTGTGGGTTCCCAATAAAACAAAATAAAAAATCAAAACAACGAAAGAGCTCCAATTCCAGGCCTGTGAATCCGTCAGGTACAAAGGAAATTAAAGAAGGCAAGCCACATAAATTACAAAGAAACTTTAACGTGCCTGTGATAAATTAATCAATAAACCAAAAAGGTACCAAAGTAAACAGAAGATTTCGCATCTAAGCCATCGATAGTGGGAGTGTAAGACTAACTTTAGAAAGACTATCTGTTTGAGACTTTACTAAACCAAGGCAGAGTTCTGAAGAGAATTGGAAAGAAAGGATCACTCGATTCAATTTCGAAAGTCAATTGAATTTGTATCTTACTGGATCAAGACTTTGAAGCATTTTTACCTCCCTTAAATGTTTTAGCTCCCTTATTTCAGAAGATTGACCATCTGAGAATAAGCCTCACTTACATGATTCCTCAGCAGAAGGAACTCCATTCGTACATTGAAATTTCTCCTGATTATTTCATCTCCAATGGAATGTAAGAAAAAAATAACAGTTACTTTGGACTAAACTGATTTTGATTTGAAACAGATAGAATTACTTGAACTTTTACTCAGAAGTTAGAAGCTGAAGTTTTCTAGTGCGTCTGTATCATACAGAAAAAAAGCAGCTTTATAAACATACAGACTGTGGGAGAAAAGGGTTAAAAACACTCCTTCAATGAAAAATTCAGAAAATAATATGTACCTTGTGATATTCGTAGGGTCCTAGATAAATTACTGTCAAAATTTTGTCTCAATAGATCAAAGAAAGTGGGAATATTCTAATCAATCAGACATTCAGTTCTGTTTCCAGTCATCAATTCAAGTTAACTTCATTTATTTATTTTATCTCATCTTTTGTTTATTTCGAAACAATATTTCGTCAAGAGAATTTCTAGACTTCCTCAAACTTATTCGAAAAAACTAATACAAAGATTTCAAATTTTATAAATCTATTGAATACTCACTTAAACCAACTTAACAATTTACGTGAATTTTACTTTTTTAAAGCTTTCTATCGAGTACTTATTTATTGTTTTAATAAAGATTTAATTGCCTGAATAAGGCAAAACATTTACAAATAAATAAGTATTCGATAGAAAGTTTAAAAAAGTTTTAAAAAAATTAAGCAAAATTCACGCAAATTGTTAAAATTGTTTAACTGAGTATTCCGTACATTGTTTAATGCGGATATTCAATAGATTTTTAAAGCTTATTATTTTTAACAAAGGAGGCATATCAAAACGTCTGTAAATTATTTAACATCTAAATATTGTTTAAAACAAAATAAGCATATCAAAATGTCTGTAAATTGTTTTTTCTACTTGTTGTAAAATTTGAAATCTATGTATTAATAATTTTTCGAAGAAAGCTTGAGGAAATCTAGAATTCTCTTGACGAAATATTGTTTATAAGTGAAAAAAAGATGAGATAATTTAAAATTCAGTTTTGTTTTTATAACTTTTAAAGTTGAATGTATTAGTATGTTGAAATTTGGACAAATAATTAAAAACGTTTTGATAATAAATTGTACTTTCCCACCACAATGGGTTAAATGTCAATAGTACTGAAAGGTAAGTAAATGTGTGCGCAATTTATTTATTTATTTATTTATTTATTTATTTCTAGCTATGTGTAGCAAAACAATTTAGCAATCTTAAGAATAAAACATTTCCTTACCATTCAATGAGCGTCTTTCAATTCATGCAAGAAAAAATAAAGCCGAATAAAGATGGAGATCACTGCAACTGGAAGATTGCATTGTTTAATATTCCAGTCAGTTCATTTTCATTTCTGATTTCTACTGCTACGTCGTACCATTGAATTATATAGAAACTGAAGTTTCTAACTTCCATGCGATTAAATCCTTCGAAATGAAACTACTATATATATAAATAAGATTGACAGTATCTTTCATTCGTCAAGTCTTTGTTTAAGTTGCTTCCAAATCCGCTGAAAAAAAATCCACACTAAGAACATTAATTAAGAGCGTTTTAACATCAATTGTTGTGTTGTGCAATTCGCACGAAATGGTTCCCTAAACAGAAGAACCCGTTCCAGCATCAGTGGCTTGACAAGCAGCTCAATTCACCCGCCTCCATGATTCGATTTGTTTCCTTCCAGTTACCAAATAAAATCGCAAATTGAATCTACAGGCTTTTCACTCGAGACACGAGCTGCCTGGAACAGCTGTT
>JAFIDM010003189.1:34248928-34262179 GCA_023159025.1 Thereuonema tuberculata | reverse complement strand
CGTTCATAGAGAACTTAATATCAATCTCTGAAAGTTGTTACTAGTTCCTGTAACTTGACTTAACTGAATAAACAGTTGTCCTTAATTCGTTAAATTAGCTTGAAATTGTCCTTCAGCACTAACGTACACAATTCGAGGAATCGCTCGACGAAAGATTCTTGATTCCGCAAGTAAAGAAAATAGAAAACCGACAGTCCTACCTTGACTACGTGGAAACACTACAAATTCCTCGTATGACAAATGGAACGCCGTAGGAAACCATGCTGTCTGTAGGCCTCATCTCATGGAGTGTATCATCCGTGTGTGAACACCGTTCAGATATGAAAAACTCCTGGTTTTAAATGAATTACATCATAATTCATTCGCCTGCCCAATTCATAATCTGCCGCGTAGACCAGGCGAAAGTATACACCCTCATATAACTTGTACCTTACTCCGGTATCAGATTCGCTGTGTCACTTTAGCCTAACCAACTATGCCTCGCATCGGCACTTCACCAATACATCGGTCCTTCTCATGAAAAAAAGAGATCTATGAAAATTAAAAACGGTAATTACAAATTTGCAATAAACACATTAATAAACATATATGATTTACCAGATTCAACATTCACTCAAGCAAGTCGTACGGAATCTCTCGCAGAAGATCAAACTTAGGTCGTCGTACTCACGGAGCGGAAGCAGTGTGAAATTAAATGCTCACAAGGAAAATTATATGTTGCATGTTCTAGAGTCCGCAAACCAGACAATATCTATATCTGCAAATGGAACAACAAAAAATATTGTATACCCACAAGCATTGTCAAATTAAACATATTAGAAACGTGTCCTTTCTCTTTTTCCATTTAACCAGACTGAGCCACAGCAACGCGTGGCGGGGTACTGCTAGTAAATAAATACAAAAATTATTCCACAACCAAAACACACTAACTCTACTTATTAAAAAATATAACACTTTTGATTGCCATTCCGACAGACGTCTCCGTAAGTGTTTCGAAACATGTTATATTTTCTAATAAGTATATATTTTAGATTATGCGTGTGTTTTAATTGTCGAATAATTATTGCTTGCTTTTGCAATCGTGGTATTTTACAAATATTTAAACATTTAAAGAAACAAGGTTTCTAGTTCTTTCCAGAACTTCATGTAATCCTGTTTTTACATATTTAAAATGTATTCCCTTATATATTGGATTGGTCAAAAAAGTTCGTTCGGTTTTTTTTAGTAAAAATAAAAGACATTTTTCATTTTCACCAATAATTTTATTGAACAACGTCTTCAACGATTTGTTCCACTACCTTCTGCCATGTTTCAGGCAACTTCATAATTCCATGTTGCCAAAAACTTTTTATCTTTTTGAGCAAAAAAAATGTTCCAGATGTCTTTAGTGTCTTCCAGGGAACTGAATTTTTTCCATTAAGAGGATTTTGTAAAGACCGAAATAAATGGAAATCCTAAGGTGCAATGTCTGGTGAATACGGCGGATGAATCAGAACTTCCCAGCCAAGCTGTAACAGTTTTCGCCTGGTCATCAAAGAAACAGCCGGTTTTACGTGCTTCTTGTCTTCCATCTTCAATATTAAATTGGCGACACAAAATTCACCAATTTTGATCAGTTTTTGTTTTAAATGCACGCTGATATGACAGCTGTTACAATACAATCTAACAAAATGGTGTCAAATGACATTAAAGACACCCAAGTGCTACTAGAGCCAATGTACGTAAAAAAAACGAACGAGCTTTTAGACAACCCAATATAATAATAAATTAAAAATAATAAAACGTAAAAAAAGGAATGTTAGAAATGATAAAAAATAATGATAATGAAAATACTAATGATCACACCATTTAAATTATCACAGTAGCTACGTAACGCAATTGTTAAATATATATAAAAAAAAAAAGATGAAAAAGAAGAAAAAGAGGGACGGAAAAAAGATTTAAACAGATCTTTTACTTAGTTTATTTTCTTTGTATTAGTGTTCTTTTAAAAAAAAAAAAGTTCCAGAAACTTCCAATCGACTATAATCTGACTGTGATTGATTAAATCTCCCATCATTAATTGAGTGCCATGTTTGTTTATAAAAGTTTTATTTATTTTTTTTTTCCTAAAAGTAAAGTAAAAAGTTGAAAGGTCAGTTCAATTCGCAATTTATTATATCGAGTTAGGAAAGGGCATTACTCCGGAAATAAACACCTACAACTGCACAACGTTTCTCATATCTGACGTCATAAACACAACAAAGTCACCTAAACATATATTGCTCTGAAAACAATAACAGACGAGCAATAACAACCTGAAACTTTAAACAAAAGGAAGCTCTGAAAGAAGCAAAATGATAGAATCTTGTATAATTAATCAATTTCCATGTATTAATAGAGATAACATTTGGATATTTAATATTTGGATGGTTCAAAAATTATTTTAAAAATAAAGAACGATTTTTGTAATGTAAATTGAATATGAGTTGTCAGTAAATAGTAAAAGCATTGAGATTCTGTACTGTAAACACGGACTGTTTATGTATTTTTTTTGGTACGTGTTGTATTGTAAACACGACGGTTCATATATTGTTGGTACATGTTGTATTGTATTGTAAACACGGACAGTTCATGTATTGTTGGTCCGTACTGTAATGTTTACACGATGGTTCATGTATTGTTGGTACGTGTTGTATTATATTGTAAACACGGATGGTTTATGCAGTATTTGTTTATACGTATTGTATTATTAGTTTTTTCCATGCATTATAACTAATTTAGTTGAGGAAGAAGAAAGAAATTTCGTGTCCTCAGTTTAACCTGAAGAAGTTTTCTATTGAAGAAAGCGAAATATCGTGATTAAAGAAGGGATTTTAAGAAGGCATTTTAGTCGTATTATGATGATTGAACGAATATTGTCGATTTGGAGACTCTGAAAGAACTTAGAATCTACTTTCCTCAAAATGTTGTTCCTTCAAACTTATTTATTAATTATTTTACTTTATTTTTTTTCAATATAAGCATAACACCACCCTAATAAATTTCACCCACCCTAATAACTTTTAAACGGCTAGAGGGATCTTATTGAGACTTGTGTGCATACTTATGGACTAAAGGCGTTCTAACTTTTGTATTTGAAATCTTATCGAAATTCTTGTCATGAAATTAGGACGAGAAGGTGACGACAACTCGCATAGAATCTTAAATAATGGCCTTCTATCGATAACTTAATCAATTTAGTTAATATTTTAATTTGCGCTTTGTTTGATATGACAAATTTAAACCGATTTAAGCAACTTAAGTAATAATAACCTAAAGATTTTATTTTTCCTTTCAGAAAAAGACAAAAGCTGTTCTGTTTATATTTAGAACATACAGTAGTTTCAATATAAATATAAAATTTCATTTTTGTCTTTTCTACGACTTCAAACAAAAAAAATCAAAGGTAAAACAAAGAAAATAATAAAGAAATGTTAGGTTTAATATGTTTGGGAAAGTAGGCATTCAGTTCTTGAAAGAACTTACGTCTACTCTTTTAAAATACAGTGAAACTTGGATAATTCGAACTTGTTTAATTCGAAATTCTGGATAATTCGAATTTTTTATGCTCGGTCCCTAGAATTCTGTATTAAAATAATGTTAAAAAATCGTGGATAATTCGAATTTCATTTTGGATAATTCGAATTTTTCGTACGATTGTCCTTAAAATATTACGGTAAAAATTGTTCCTGATACTTTTCTCAGCTAAGATACATTATTAATTTTAACGGTCTTTCTAAGGAAAATAAAAGCGAGGGTTGGAATGTCACTTTGTGGGGATTTCGAGGATTTTTCTGTCCACCCTCTGTTGTTACCCTCCCTCCTCCCACACTCCTTCGGTCTTAGAGTCACGTGTGCTTCTTGTGAATGATTTAATGAGGTTTTATACATTTTTAGTTTTTGTGCTTGTGCTTTAAGTATTGTTTACATGCTCTTACTATGCCATTGTCAAAAGCTAAAAGCTCCTTATAAGTCATTAATATTAGCTGAAAAGGTAGCGGCGATTAAGAAAGTGGAAAAAGACCTTAAAAAGAAATCGGAAATCGCCAAGGAATTTGGAATTCCATCCAACACGTTATCGACATATTTGAAGAACAAAGATAAAATCTTGAGCAGCAAAAATGGCAATGGAAAAAATAGAAAAAGAACGAGAGGACCTGGCAACCTAGAGGTTGGAATCATATGCTAGGACACAAAGATTGCATTCAATGAAGCAATTAAAAATATCTGCCTTTTTTTTTTTGAAAATAATGAATAATTAAGTTAGTAAAAAATGTTTGATTTAATGAAAAAAAAATGTAGCAGTATTCTTAGACAAAGTTTATGTGTTAAATCTTTGATCGTGGAGTTAATCTTTTTTATTTATCTCTTCTGTTTGAGAGAATATATATAATTCAAATTTTTGGATAATTCGAACTTTTTCTTTATTATTTATTTTTATTGTAACACCATTACAATATAAATTAATTTGCATTATCGAACACAATGTCTTTAACAAAGGTAGATGATACGGAATTACTCAACTAACAAGAGAGTGTAACTTTGGCAGAAGGTATTTGAAGAAAACAACATAAAATAAGAAATTCTCTCCCCTGTAGAGACCGTAAGCAGTAAAGTGGTGGAGAGAACAGACAAGGACTTAAGGATGGGCTAGTGGCAGGGTGTTGAGTGCTTGTAAAAAAATCATTTGAAAACTTGTGTGTTTGTTTCTCCCAACTGGTGTATTTCATTTTCAGGCTAACTTTCCTAGGAAGGTCACCTCAGGTCACTCAGTCTGTCTAGTGTCTTCCTGTCTGTTCCTAATAACTTTTGAATCAGTGGAGGGATCTTCTTGAAATGTCGTATGCTTATTTCAGGACTAGGATCGATCTAAATTGTATATTTGAAATCTTTTCCAAATGCGTCTTTGTTGAGAATTTAGCGTTTGGAGACGACAGAAAATTCCTTGCAAAAACACTGGAATGTAAACAATGGATTTCTATCCTACTTCCGAAGATTTAATATGCCACTGAGTGAAACAATGAATATTAAGCCTTTTAGATAAAACAATTTTTAGTGCGTGGTTTGATGCAGATTAAAAGTGATTCGATTTTGACAGTTTGAGTAAATAATGTGGATTTCATTTATTTCAAAAAATTACAAATTTTCTGCACTGAATTCAACAGATATTAGAACTTTAATATAAATGTAAGCTTTTCGCTTAGGTTTTTTTTTGGGGGTTTTGTTGTTTATTGAAAACTAACATTTTCATTTAATTCTAAAAAATTATTATGATTTTATTTTACATACTTTCTTTTGTGTATTTTCCTTTGGAAAATATATTGCATTCTTCCCTAACTGAACAGATAAGCCCCGGGACCTTCTGACAAATGCCGATCAGGAGTCTTAGATCCCGAATATACAGGCCATTCAAATTCTTCTTCCCACGATTAATAAGTAGTCAACCTATATTACTTATGTTATTTCTACTTTTTGACGTTTTTTCCTGTTTTCAAAACCTTATAGTCACGTTGTTTTTAGAACTTCTGCCACAAGCTTTTCAAGGACTTTTAGGACATTGGTTGAACTACAAATAAGTATAAAAAAAAAATCTGTTCCGGGTTTTTAGAGGGTGGGCTTTTGAAGTGGTGCGTGTATTCAATGTTGTGACGAGGGTAACTACCATAAATTTTGAGCTTTTGAACTAAAACTTCTGGCATTGTATTTCAGCCACATCCGGATCAACCGTTCCAAAATGGCGTTCGATAGAAATTTCAACTTTTTGATGTTTTTGCTATCTTCAATAGAAATGAATTCAATAGGAATGCCGCCATTATCCTAACTGTTTTACTTAAAACTGCAAAAACAAGTCGGGTGGTCTAATTAATGTACTAATGCATTTTTTAAGCGCTTTTTGTTTTTATTTGCGCATGGAAAACTTGTTGAAGCTGTGGGTTGACACCACGTGAATTTCTTATTTATTTTAATGTGTATTTTCCTTTTAGTTTAATTTTGTGGAGATGCCGTACTTAATCCTTCATCTACTTATTCCTACTTTCTTTTTCACTTTATCTACAAATAATGATGAAAAAAAAATTATAAAAAAAAAATATTAAAATGATTCTGCAGAAGTATCATATAAAACATCTTTTCAAACAACTGAAAATTAACAAGACATCAATGATTTTTTTTTTCAATATTCATTTTCAATCTTTTTTTTTTCAAATCATCATTTTTACATAGATTTAAAAGCCTACATAGCTCTTAAACTATGTAAAGGATTAGGTTTTCATTTCTTCTTCATTTAAGTCAACATTGAATTGAAAAAAAAAATAAAAAACGACTTAACGGCCGTTCCCAATTCCTTCCCATAATCGAATCACAAAGGCATTTTTTTTTTTATGCAAGTGCTGAATTTCCTTTTCTTTATTCACTTTAATCACTGATTCTGACAGCAGGTTAAATTTCTTTTCTTTTTCACTTTTAATTATGATGATATGATAACAATTTATTAAACCACGTCAGTTCAGGACACTGAACTTTGCGGTCTTTCAATATTATTACAAAAAGTTCCTGAGTGTATGATTTTGTGCATTTTTGATTGGAACGCCTTTAAGTTCAGTTTGCAATCAAACAGATTTCAAATAAATTAAACTTGCCTTGTTGTTCTCTTCCACTAGAGAGAACAACATTTACTTTTAAAAAATGTGGCTTTTTTTTTTTTTTTTTATCTAGAGAATTCAGTGGCTTAATTATATATATCAGATATTAATTAATTACTCCATTCATTAAAGAAGTCTTACAAATTGAAATTGCTGAATAAAGTAATTGAATTAGTCAAATAAATATGACCTTTTCATATTTCTGTACAAAACATTCCATGCAGAAGCATAAAGCTTTGGAGCAAAGGGACTGGAAAGTAGGTTCCTTTATTTTTAATAATCGAAAATAAGACTCTTGTTTAGTTTTTTATTGGTGCTATATTATATTATATATATATATATATATATATATATATTTTAGAATCACTGTAAATCAAGGATCTTAATAGCAAGGAAATGTAATGCATAAAGAGGTTTAATTCATCTAAAGCGTAAAGACTAATGTTGGGAGGGAAGTATGGCAGTAAAACCATCCTGTCTTTGTAAAGAGCTTTTAGGGGCAACTAATCATTAGCGCAGGCGTAAATTCCAGATTAAGATCTTTTACCTCGCAGCTTCAAATAAGCCAATATTTTAATTTGCATATTAAATTATGCAACGAAAGTCCGTAATTTAAACTTACGTTTCTATAAAATAAAGTTACCGAAATAAAGATAAACCTTGGTATATTTTTAATTTTTCTATATTAATGCTACATAGAAAAAAAAATGGATTTCATCTTTTGATCAAGACAAACAGCAGTAACAGAAAATGAACTCTTAAATTTTGCCATCCCATTTGCATTTGCCTAACTAAATTACTGCATTCAATAAATACATAGTTTAATTTAAACTTTCAAATCCAAGAAATAGGATTTTAAATTTTTCTGAAGAGTGTTATTAACATAAAATTAACAGCGTTTCATTACCATATATTCTTTTACAAGAGCGTCTACTGTATACAATTTTCATTCTCTTCCACACTTTAACTAATACGACCGCTAATTGTATGAAATACCAAGAATTCTATAAAATTATTATCTATCGAATGTAACGAAGGTGAAATATATGTTGTTTAACACTTCAAAACTTATTTGAAGTTAAGTTTACAAAGATTATGTTCCTATGAGATAAAAAATTTTATCTCTTAAAACTGCAATATGGAATTTTCAAACTAGAAATTTGAATTTCTGACTTTGGGATGACTAATTAATCAAGTGGCTTATGCCGGGCATTGCTAATCTTCGTGGAATGCATTAACCTAATTGTTATCCTAATCTTTCCCTTAAGGCTCACCTGAGCTAAGCCTAATTACCTACGCTTTCCTCCAATTCTCTCTTGCCTGTCGTCATCATTCCTGTCCACAAAGGCCCGTTATTTCGTGCTGACGCAGCTTCTATTCACGGACATCCAATTCAGCGCTCAACTGATAATATGATTAGAACCTAAAGTGTTTGACTCACAGACGTATTCATGCAACTAGACACATCCAATCTGTCTCATTTTTATCCCCCTCCCTTCTTTTTTGGAACTCAGGAATAGTCTCTTTCTTCACAATGCTTTTAAGGAATCTTGTATCAATGCAAATTAATTTGGCTCATGTATCCTGTCTCTCTCTGGTTGTAGGTTATTTGCGACAAACTATTGCTTTGGAAGATGTTTCTTGATTCTTTTTTTTTAATTTCAAAGGTTTCAAGTTTTGTAAAGTAATTTTTCTTTACAATTCCCTTTTTTCTATTCATCAGTTTCTTTTATCTACCAATCAGCTCGTCTCCCCACAACAACAAAAAATTTACTTATGGGACCAGGTGGGATTAACTAATTCACTAGAATGTTGTATTACACAGTTGATATCCAACTTTATATATTTTATGCTCATATTTGTAGATGATTTGTTTAATTAAGTCCATTAATAATTTAATATAAATACATGCTACATTGTTCATTGTTTAGCTCGTGTAAGAATGAAAGAAATAGTGGCGCAAATAATGACATGCGAGATCATGAAAAAGATCAAGGCGTGTTGTTGAATGGTAATGGCGATGGAAGGCTGCCATGACAAGGAGGACAAATCCTAATAAGTACGAGTTTATATAAAAGCGTAAGTGAACTGTTAAAGCAAAGAACTTAAGTGCTACGATTTCGATAGGAATAACAGAATTTATTCCATATAAGATTGTTATTACCAACTGTAGTTAAAGGAAGAATCAAGTTTGGAACGATTGCATCGACACATATTCCATTTTTGCTTTCCAATACAGTAAAATATCTCAAATCCGGCCTGGTCCTGAGCAATTTTTTTTTTAATAACTAAATTCGAGGCAATAGCAACCGATATTAGGCTTTTTAGGAGGTGAAGAGACATTGCATCAAAGAAACGTTCGCAGCGAGTGAAACAAACAGCGATAACTTCATTTTTTATTATAGTAAAGTGAGTAGAACAATACCATTTATAGATTTACATTTTAATATTTTTGTTTATTAGATTAATTGTAATATATTTCATGTAAATTTAAAACATTACACGGTAATTAATGTTTTTAGAAAGTATCAAAAGCAAAGCGGCCCCCATATAAATTTTAATCGGAAGCGACCACTTTTGATCCCCCAACTTCCGGTCAGGGAATGGTCCTAGAAGTCTGTTACAATTTCTTCGTCATCCACATCAGGCCACTTTTTTTTTTTTTTTTTTTTTTGTAACCCGCTCGAAGCACGGGTATTTTTATAGTAATTTTGTAATAACTATTCTAAAAATAAGAATAATATTATTAGTATTGAAGGTAATCATTCTGAAGATATTTGTTATAGGAAATTGCCTCAAATTTACGGGTCTTACGAAATTTAGTCCATAGGAAAAATACAAGTCATAAAATGTTTCCTAGATATAATTTGTCCTGAGTCTTATCTCAAAGAATACTTTCTATTTCAGTGAATTATTTTGTTTTCTTATTTTTGTAGAAACAATAATTCACTGAAATTGAAATAAAGATCCTGCCATTTTTAATCTAAACATAATTTGTTTCATGCTACCTAAAGTTTGAACATTTTTTTTTTTTTATAAAAAAAGGATTTTTTTGTATAGAGAAACTAGGACATATCGAGAACACGTATAAACCATAAACATACGCATGTATTTCTAGACGTTTCATGCTCGTTCTCTCTCCACTTCTTCAGAACTGTTTAGATCTCATCAACTAGAACTGAATAAGGATGATTTTCTCTTGGCAACAATAATATCAGGAATTTTACAGAAAACAGCAGTAGTAACTGTGTTAATTGTTCCTTATTGTTCCTAGTAACTGTGTTAGTTAAAAAAAAAAAAATCTTTTTCTTTAAGAAAATTTTTGAAATGCACGTAAACAAACAAATGTTCCCGCACCCTGTTTATCCCATTTATAACTGTTACGGTTATTTACTCTTGATTTTACATCTATCTCAGGGTGCGATTTGTAGGGAGGATTTCTCCCCCACTGGCTTGAACCATCCAAACTCTGGATACGAATGTTGTATCCTGCCAGGGATAACTATTTCCCACCCATTGCATATATTAAATTTACAGAAATATTTAATTGTTAGATAATAATCTTAGTTTCGCTGAAATAAAATTAAAATTTGTATTTTTCTGGGATAGGAATTTGTCTGTTTCTTCTTATCTTTATTGACTGATCAAATGAACAAGTTACAAATTGCAATACCTTCAAATCTGCTTTTTATCTCAATACATGGTTCTCCACTAAACTGCTTCAATGCAGAAATGTTCGCAACAAAATAGATCTAAATATCAAAGTGCCCTGGATAAACCAACAGGAAAATCACCAAACCATCCGGAACAACATTCATCTCGTCTCTTCAACTGATTTACGTAAGTCTCATTGTTTGTTATATTTTGATTTCAGAACTTCTAGGACTTCTTTGGAATGTTATATTTTTATAAATAAACTAAACCAACAAGTATATTTTAAGAAATCATGATTTAATAAATTAATAATCTGCTAAGCCTATCGCTATTAAGATCCTATATGTATGGTATACGTATTTAAAATTTGAATTATGATAGTGAACCTATTAGACACCCCCCCCCCTCTGGTAAAATAACATATCGCACACTGATCTACCTACATAATATTTATTGTACCCATTTATTAAAACTGAGAGTTTTATATATACGTAAACATTATACATACTGTATTATATAATAAAATATTATAAAAAAAGAAAACTATATATAGGAGAGAAGGGTATTACGAAATAGTTGGGAAATATCGAATACCGATGTTTTGGCTCTGTTTGGTGTTGCTATCTCGTGGCAATATCATGAAGACTCAAGATAGACTCCCGTGTTGCAATGCAGTGAGAGTTGACCGCTTGTTGTTGTCGTACCCCTCGCTACAGAACAAAGTGTGTTTTGTGATTTTCAAGATTTCTTGCAGGTAAGTTTTCAAACATTTTAACCAACTAGTATACATGTAACTTGAACATTGATATTAAGCACAATATACACTAAAAGAATTGTAGTTTGTTATACTGTAGTCGTTTTTTAGCTGACAATGTTTTGACCCTCATTTGAAAGGTTCATTTTCCAAGATGGCGAGTCGGGTATTATGGAATAGTAGGTATGTCATAATACCTGACGTAAAAGTATAGTATTCAAAATAACCCGACAAAATATACCGAATAAAAATAAAGAAGATCAACGAGAAGAAATTTGGATCCAATGCTTCAGCTGTTCTCTGTGGGCTCACCTTGACTGTACCGGAGCAGAGAAAGAAGATTACATCTGTCACTTTTGTAAATAGACTCGAAGCAGATTTGCACATAATCTTAAAAATATGGCTTGTATAGTTAAAAATAAATATGTTTTATGAATTCTAATTAGTTTTTCAATGATTTAAACCACATATTCCACATTACCCGACTATTTCATATTACCCTCCATTCGTAACTTTTAAAGATTTTTTTTTTATAACAACAAAATAAATAGTATTTTTTTTTTACAAGTGACAGTTCATTACAATTAGTTATAATATGCACTCATTGTGATTTTGGGGATTTTATTCAAAAACCCGTAAAGTTATTTAAAGAAATGTAAATGGTATTCCATAATACCCTCCTCTCCTCTTCTCTCTCTCTCTCTCTCTCTCTCTCTCTCTATATATATATATATCTCATTTAGCGGCAGAATGTAGGTGTGTACGTGTATATATATATAGATATATATGTACACAGCTACAGTTTTGGTTTTTTCCCATTTTTAACTTAAGACCAACTGTCGGAAAGGAAACCGTTCACAAATTTGGGACTACCTGTATTCTGCCGCTAAATGAAATAGATCTATTTCGTTGCATATGAAAGAGTAACAACAAAGTAACAAAAAAGTAAGCAAAGAGTAAGAATTGAAAGTTTACAAAATTAAATTTTTGTTTTCTAAAAAAAAAAAAAAAAAAAAAAAAAATCAATAATTTTTCATTCAGTGATAACAATGAAAGTTAGGCCCTATTTTTCTTCAACTGCAACTTTTAATTCCAGGAGGTTATTCCCAAGCGCAGAGCGAGATCCGCTATAACTGATATTTATTATTTATTAAAATTTATTTATTTATTATTCAATTTTTGAAATACTTATTGGGGTGATTTCATATTTATAAAACACTTTCTCCTTTAGAACAGGATAAAACGAAGGCTCAAGATTCTGGTAAACACAGATTTAAAATAAATCCTAAACGGTGGTTAAGCTTAACGAATTCACGATTGGCGGTCAACACACTTTTCAAAAATTACCTCAATATTATTATTAAGAATAAATTCAAATGTAATTGAACAAAAGAATCACATTAGGATCAAAACAGTTTTTAAAGTTTTCTTCACTTATTGAATGCCAGTAATACAAGGAATGAAACCCCTTCTTCAGTATTTGAGTTTTTCATTCTCAAACAAACACTATTAAAAGAAATCTTTATTTAGCTTTATTAATTTAACTTTAATTTTGTTGCTAACTTTTCTATTGTGAATTAAACTAATATTGCAATCCCATACGGGGCTGAATGTGTTATCGTTACGCGGAAGGATACACTACATCATTTCGTAAGTTGCCACCATAAACAGAGGAGTTGTTTCAGTGGTTGCTTTTGGTATTGCCTCAATATATAAAGAAAAGATTGCAAGAAAATAAAATCTTCAAAGAAAAAAAGATTTTTTTTTTTGTTTTCTGATTTGACAGATAGCATAATTTAAAACACAAATAGGACCGTTTAATGTGCAGGAATGTAATATAAAAAGGGAAAGAAAGAATATACGTTTTGTTTTCTTTCACACCTTGGGTTATCATCGATGGGAATCTGGAACAGCTGTTTCGTCCTTGTTAAGACTCATCAGCCAGATTCACCCTCGACGATAAGCCCAGAAAAGTGCGAAAGCGTATGGATTCCTCTCCTGCTGTCGAAAGTGGAACCTCACAACGACAATAATAAATTACTGAACTGGTTTACAGTAATTTATTATTGTTGTTTGCTTTTGTGGGCTCCCATTTCTGGGCTTATCGTAGAGATAAATTTCGATGATGAGTCCTAGCAAGAACGAAACAGCTGCTCCAATTCCCGTCGATGATGAGTCCTA
>JAFIDM010003189.1:34221556-34248606 GCA_023159025.1 Thereuonema tuberculata | reverse complement strand
TCCTAACAAGAACGAAACAGCTGCTCCATTTCCCGTCGATGATGAGTTCTAACAAGGACGAAACAGCTGCTCCAATTCCCGTCGATGATAAGCCCAAGACGTGAAAGCAAACCCAACGTGTATACTTTCAATTCCCTCTTTTCAATAAACACAAAGGTTTTCGTTTATGTTGTTTCACAACTTTACAAGGAAAAAAAAAAACATTTTAAGGAAAGCAGATTTCAAGTTCTTTTTATTTATATTTTTTTTGGGGGCGACATATTTTTCGCTATTTACTATTTATATATCTGGTATATATATATTCCTCATTATCAGGAACAGTAAAATTAAGATTAACCATGGGAGTGAAATTCGAGAAGACACAACTTTTAACACAACGATGACTACGAATGTTCTTGTTCCTCTCAGACTGAGCATTAAATTTTCTGCATTCGGTATCACGTGACATTAAAGCATCAAATACAAACACCAGCTTCCTTTTCTTTCCCAATTCACTTTCAACAACCTTTCGTAATTCTATTATCAAAAAAGAAAAAAGTTCAAGATATGAAAAACAAACGAACATTGTTCTTACCAGAAACTGGAGAAAGGTACTGTTCAAGAAGTTTTGACATTAGAGTACTTGCTACAATTTATCAGTGGATGAACTTTGGTAACTTTCTTGTACTTTTTCAAGGTTTCTTTGTTATTGATCTGTAACATCATACAAAATTTATCGAGCCTGGTCAATCTAAGCATACGATATTAATTTAAATCTAAACCTATTTCTTAATTTAAAAAAGATTTAACGTGCGTGAATATTGATTAAAATTATAATAAAAGGCCAACACACTTGACTAAAAATAATGTGTATTAACGTGCGCTGAATATTGATGAAATTCAAAGTGTCCAAAATGATGTTATTAATGAAAAAACTGCCGAAAAGTTAAAAGATAGTAAACTGGATATTCCTAAATTAAGGGCGATGCCAAAGTTACACAAGCCCACGAACGAAGGAGGTCTTCATGCAATTAAGCCTATCATCAATGGTAGGAATTCGGTCAGTGAAGGTATTTCCAATATACTTCATGCTCGCATGTCCGAACTTGAGGTGTTTCAAAACTACAGTGTTCTGAATAGCAGAAACTTCGTTAAGCAAATAAAATATGAAAGAGCATGTGATAATTATCAATTATT
Source organism: Thereuonema tuberculata (assembly GCA_023159025.1). NCBI lineage: Eukaryota > Metazoa > Arthropoda > Chilopoda > Scutigeromorpha > Scutigeridae > Thereuonema > Thereuonema tuberculata. Next base: position 34,247,430 of record JAFIDM010003189.1, on the reverse strand, counting down.
TTCACTTGACGCAAAAGGGCTATTCACTCCTGTTTCTAAAGACCTGGTTTATACTGCCATTCAATACATTTATAGTAACAAATATAAGCATTTTCAACAAAGTGATGAATTTCAAAAGTTAAAACCATTGATTGATGCGATTTCCGCCAAGCAGTTTTTTACGTTTAATGAAGAAATATATCGACAAACGGATGGCCTCATCATGGGCTTGTCAGCCGCGGCAGCGCTGGCTGAATGGGCCATGATCTTTATATAAGAATCCGCTCTTCAATTATTGGATTACGGTCATGCCCTAATAAAATTCTTTTATCGGTATGTAGACAATACTTTAGCTTACGCCGATAAAACCATTATTACAGGAATAAATGAAGTGTTCAGCCAAATACATCCTAATGTAAAGTTCGAAGTTGAATTTGAGAAGAATCAAGATATATCTTTTCTTGACGTTTATATTAAGCAAAAGGATGGAGGATTCCTTACATCTGTATATGGGAAACCATCAAACAGTGGTATTCTTTTAAATTTTAACTCTTATGTACCGTTATCATTTAAAATTAATTTAATAAGTTTATTTGTGAACAGGACTTTCCATATAAGTAGCACAGTACAGGCATTTGATTTGGAATTAAATATTCTTAAAGGCTTATTATTATGTAATGGCTACCCTACAATTCATCCATAGGCACTACAAGCAAACTTTAAAGCGCATATACAATAATGATGTTGTTACTAATACTACCAAGAAACAAAAAACCTATGTAGCTATAGATTATCATTCAGCTTTATTTCTAATACTCCACAAATTATGTGCACCCCATAACATCCTTACTTCGTCTGCCAGTTCTACAGTGGAAAACCTTTTGAGAGCAAGAATTAAAGTTTCCACCTCTGACAAGAAAGATTTGGTTTATGCGCTTCAGTGCATAGATCATGATTGCATGTATATTGGTCAGACAAACCGTACGGTAAAGGAACGTATTGCGGAGCACTGTAGGGCAGTCAGGAACAGAAATATTGACTATTTAAATTTTATGCATGTAATTTCACATAAACATACTCTCAATTTTCAACAACCGTTAATAATTGCTTTTTGTCAACAATATTACAAACGAATATGCATGGAATCTTACTTTATTCTTACTCTTCAAGGTGTATACAATGACAGTTTATCTGTTCCGTCTATTGCTAAATATGGCTATGTTAAAAAACAAAAGAAAACAATAAGAAAGAGAAACAGAAAAAGATGAAATAGAAAAAGATAATAAGCCAAAATATGCAGTTTTTTACAAATACAAACAATTCCATATTGCTAGTAGTTGACAATTTTTATAAATAATGTTAATGATAAAAAAAATTTTTATGGTTTTCTTTTTAAGTTTTATTTCAGAATATGAAAACTTTTTGCAACACACCAGTTCCACATGCAGTTGTAGCGCCGCTCACCAGGGTTCCCGATACAGCTACGTCATCATACATGATGTCTGATGAAGCCACCAGGATATCCCAGATCGACATACGTCGTAGTAGATTACGGGGGACACACGAATCAGCCAAGCGTCTTTGGACTTTAATATAAAAGCAGATGTCATTTTTATTTTATTACTTGAAAATGCGTCGTCTGTACTGACGCGAAACCTGGTCGTATTTTATAATTATATAAAATTTTAAATTGTATGTAGTTTTAATTTAAAAAAAAATTAAATTGTAGTTTGAATTACTTTTTAATCTAATCAGGTGCATCGGCTTGGATTTGACACTTGCCTAGTTCTCCAAAAAAACATTTAAACACATTAAAATATATTAAGAAGGGCACGACCGGTTTCGCCTCATTGACGAAATGAGGCATTGACGAGTGACAATCGTAACAGAAAACATGGAAATTTTAAGTCCTCTCGCAACCAATGGGATGAAATTTGCAACACACGGGGCCAGACAGTGCTGCCATCGTGCGGCAGAAATATGTGGACCTGACTCCCTCTGTGGGTTAAAACTGAAATTTATGGTGACATCGTCTGCTGTATAAGTCTTTAAAGCAGTGTCTTGATGGGAACCTAAGGAAAAAACAAAACACGAAAATTTAGGGCTAAAAACTAGTGGGGATCATTTTTCATATCCCTACTTCGCTTTGGAAGCCCTATTAAATGTACTGGATTCAGAGCCAGTAAATGGACCCTTGGAAATAATCATTGTAGCAATGACTGTTTGTGAGGATATGAATTGGCTCTTTAAATTTGCGAAAGAAGTGTTCGCTTTCATTACAAATGATGAGGGGATGTGACCAATCAACAGAATGCCCGATATTCGATACATGAAAAACTTGAATTAGTGTCGTGATTCCTAATGGCGGTTTTATGCTGCGCCATGCGCTTATTGATGGGCTGCCGCGTCTCCCCAATGTAGAGGCAATCAAAACCTAAACACTGGAGGGGATAGACAACACCCCGCAGATTGTGATGGTGTGGATCTTTTTGTATTGGATTACCGTATATAATTACCGTATTTCTAAATATATCAATAAAAATACCACTGGTATAGCTTACCGAATCCTAACTCTTTTAGACGTATTGAAATTTGTTCACATTTCAATTTGTTCACAAATTGAGATTTTACTGTTCAACTTTGCAAAGTCATTAAATGTAAACTTTATTTTTAATAATTAAACTTGACGAGAGTTGGTTTCAATCAGGAGCCAAAGTGACGAAGATATTGTATTTAAAAACATATGCCTCTGAGAAATGTATTAAAAATTAACAGTTTCATTTGTATAGGAATTAATTTTTTCTCAGTTAAGAAATATTTTTAGGATATATTAAAGTTGCTTTAAATACTTAGAAAAAAATCAAAAATAATTTAAGAATTTTACAGTCTTGAAAATAATTCTGCTATCCATGATATAGTGGGGATCTTACAATTAATAATTGAATCTTCTTTATAAATATATATATATAGTATAAATATATATATATATATATATATATATATATATATATATATATATATATATATATATATATATATATATATATTATATATATATATATATATATATATATATATAAACTAGCAAAACGACCCATTCTTCGCTCGAGTTACAAAAAACAAATGACCTAATGTGGATAAAGAAATTGCAATTGCGAGATCACTTGGTACAAAAAGAACAAAAAACAACAACAACTCAAAAGGTCTGATCTTATTACAAATCTATATCTATCCCGAAAACCTCGTAGAAGTATCTTTGAACCATGTTTGTCCATCCACTCACAGTCCTCCCAGTGTACACCCCTAGTTCCAGGTTATTCGACTTTTGTAACGTCATAACTCTATCACTTCAAACCTTTCCTAGTTCGTAAAAAATAATCTGATCATTACAAATCTATATCTAACCCGAAAACCCCTTCGCTATTTTGCACAACAATATTTTAGTTCCAATTGTTGCACAACACAATAGTTCCCATTGTCGCCCCTGGTTGCATAGGTGACAATGCCCCGGTTGTAGCCCTATTGTGCAGAACAATGTTAGCTCCAATTGTTGCATAATAATATTTGTGTAGTCCTCATTGTCACGATAACAAATGCTAAAACCTAGCAATAGTAACGGAAGCAAACTTTCAGCTTTATAATTTAAAGCAAGGGTTTTTGTCCTATCCCGTGGGAATTTCTCAAAATCCTGAAAAAGGGTTTTAGTGATTATCGTTCCCTACTTATATGCCAAATTTGAAGTCTCTACTAATCATCGTTACGGAAATAATTACGGAAATAGGAAGCCTTTAAATCGACAACAAACCCTCGTTATTCCCGAACCCGTGGGACTTTCGCAAAATCCGTTCTTATTCCTTGTCTACAACATAAAGGGAACCTCTGTGCAAAATTTCAGCTTTCTAGGTCCAACGGTTTGGGCTGGGAGTTAATCAGTGAGTGAGGGAGTGAGTCAGGTCATGTCTTTTTGTATAGATAATTCATTATAATTTACATTTATATCTACTTTTAAGCAAATAATGATATTAAAATATATATATATATTTTAAAAAAATTCATTATAATTTACATTTATATCTACATTTAAGCAAATAATGATATTAAAATATTTATATTTTTTAAAAAAATCCATTACAATTTGCATTTATGTCTACTTTTAAGCAAATAATGATAATCTTGATAATATTATAATTAATATTTCTGCACAATAATTCTGCGTAGTCCATTTTAAACACATTTTTTTTTTATGTTAAAATGATAACCGAGTCTTTTTTTTTATTATAGCAAACATTAATAAAGCAGCACTGGTATTTTGTAAGTCCTTATTCAGATTCTCAATTAGAGAATCAAATTTGTTACAAAATACTAGAGTAGAGAAATCTACCTTTGGATAGCTTTAGCTACTTAAAATGTTTTTAGCTTCCTAACTATACGTATAGAATATTGTGAAGTAATCCTCATTACAAAGCTATTAAAAGAAAGTGGTAAGCTTATTTTTGCATAGAATGTTGTGGGTCTAATCTGAACTCGAATGTCTTATATCATCAATTTCAAGTCCCTTCGTTAAAAAGCTGTTACGTTACCGCATTGTCGACTTAAACTGAATTTAAAATTTATCCGTGTTCTTCATAAGTGGTAGGACTATTACAACATTAATACAAAAACTTAAGATTCGTTGACGGTTATGCTCGATATGGATAAGATCCTGGAATGTTCTGTGTTTTCTGTTTCAATATTTATAAACCGGAAGGAACAATTCCATTGTAATGGAAGCATAGAAGCGTGGGAACCCCACAATATGCTACCGAATTAAGTAACAGTTAATGCTTATTATCATAATCAAAACAAAAGCGGAAATTTATGACGTTTGTTATTACTATAATTTATTCAACATCGTAGTTGAATAACAGTGATAATGGTGACAATTATTGTTTCAATGGAGAAGCAATTTTATTTCCAAGAGAAGCTTTATTTTCAAGTTTGGATTAAAACATGGTTTTTTTTTTATTATTATTATTATTATTATTATTATTATTTTAATAAGTTTACAGTTTCAGTCCTACGAGATCCAATATTGTAGGGATCTGTCTGTAGGTTCTGTATAATATATCTTTTTTAAGGTATTACAGATAATATACATATTAAAATAATTTGTTCTATAACTATACAATTTGTTATTTAATAAATATAATAGTCTACTAAACACCAGTATTAATGTACATATAACAATATGATGTAAATACAATAGTATCTAATCATCATTAGAATAATAACAATTCTAAATTTTTTTTAATGTTAATACATTCGAATCCAAAAAAGAAAAAATTTTTTTTGATCATTACAATATTAATGTTAAATAATTAATTTAAAAAATATAATTTTTAGTTGTGCTAAATTAATAACAATTCTAAGTTTCTTTAATGTTTTATTAAAAACATTACAATCCAAAAACAGAATTATCTTTTTTTTGAACATTACAGTATATTGTATTACTTAAACAATATCATTTTTAGTCTTACCAAATTAATAACAAGTCAAAAATTTTCTTAATGATTTTACTTAGACTATTAAATTATTAAAAACAAAAACAAATTGAATAACGTCAAATTAAATAAAAACGGATTATCATTTAAATATTAATATTTTAATCTAGATATAACGTTTATAGTGGACTTTGTTTGTGCAGTTTATAGCTTACTTACGAAGTAATAAAAACTGCACTTACTAGCCAAATAACATGAAATATTTATATATTCACGCATATATTTATGAATGTTTGAAAATTATGTTTTACTGGAGACTACTATAAACTACTAATTTTTGTTAAAATATGTAAAATACCATCAGTTTTTATGTAATAAAATTAGAATAAAGGATTCTAACTTACTTTAAATTTAGATATTGTTGTTCAATTTGTTAAATCATTAGCATTGAGTTGATAAGACTATCAGAGTATTTTTTGACGAAATTACGGTCCAAGTCTACGATTTAGATAAGTAATTGAGATTTAAAAAGCCTCCCTGAACATAATAAGTGCGTAGCAACAGAATATGCAAATGATAACCTACTAACAAAAACTTAAATAAGAATTTCAAATTCCTTGTATCAACAGATCACACGACCTTAAAAAGAACAACAAATCTCAGGTTTCCAGTTTATTGTCAAGTTATTTTCACGAAGCTTAGTCGCATTATTTTTATTGAATTTGATGACCATCGTCGTTTAGATGATTCCTATCGTGATGGCTGTTTGCAAGGATAGAAATAATGCAATGTCAATAGGAGTAGCAAAATAAGTCCTTATATTCAATCTCAAAGTAGTTTCAAATAATCTGAAAGTCCTTATATTAAATTATATAAAGCCACTTTATCTTAATGAGAGATTTGTGTTGCTTGTAGAAGAACCTGGACGATCTTCAACTGCTTAATATTATCATTAAGATAGTCGTCCTTTTTTCTTTCCTCATCCTATTGTTATAACTATCACTTTTGGAAGATACATCTGCCGTTCTTTTGAAGTACTCGGTATCTTGTACTGAATTCACCTACCCATCTCGTAATCCACTAATTGTTTCATAATAACGGATGTCATGACTTCATCGTAAGTGCTAAATGTCAATTTTTTTATTCCACAGAGAATAAAGTTCAGGTAAACTGTAAATTGGTCCTAAATGAACAGGTGCGTAATTTATGAAATATTAAACTACATATACCTGTACATTTCTATAAACGTATCTGTTTGTATGTGAAACTAATAAAATTGATTCACGTCTCGTTGTCATGTTGTCCAGTTTTATGTTTTATGTGTTCTGGGATCGTATCTAAATAACTTATTATTTTCCCTGCCATAAAAGAAATACAATCTTAGAAAAAAAAGTGACCCCTCAAAAATTAACAAAATTAATAAAAGCAAAATTATTATCAATAACAAGTAAATTATATAGTAAGCATTGAAATTAAATTTAACGTGAAAAAACAGAAACGCACATAACTGAACAAAAATTCACTGAGATAATTTTGTTTTGTTTTTTGAGCTGGGAATCGGAGGCGGCACCGTTTCGAGTTTCAACACTCATCAGTCCGATCCCGCCCAGCATACCAAGCTCAGTGAAGAATGACAATATACAAAAGAGGCAAACGAACAAGACAATGACCCCTCATTATAGAAAACATCTGTTTTTATGTAGAAGAGTGATTTAATCATTCTCTTCTCTTTTATGTAATACATTCCTGATGAAAACTTTTATTGAAAAAGTTGAAATATTGAAGTAAGTCTGCGTAGTACATATTTTTTCAGTTACTTAATTTTGTAACATTTAAGTTCTGTTTGCAACGTCTTGTTGCCAATGGAATTCCCACACGTTTAACTTATCCTAATCATCCAACGGATCTTGTTTCGTGTTTAATTTTGAACAAATTATGATTCTTCAGTGTTGATAGAAATTTATCCACAAAGAACTCTTTTAAACTTCGGTTTGACTCTTGAAGTAGCATCGTATTTTATGGCTTTTGCAGACTCGTAATTTAACAGAGTGGATTGAACTTTGTTTATTGAAATTGGACATTGAGAAACGTTTGATAGTAACTTATCCTTCATGGATCTCCAAATTTAAAGGTCTCTTTATAATTATCGTATATTTCTTTTTTTCTATTTCTTGAGCTATTTTCACTTTAATAATAGAAATGAATAAGAAATAACAGTTGTCGTACCGACTTTCGACCCAAAAACAATTATTTGAGCGGAGTGTGGAAATTTTGTTTTTTAAATAGTTTTTCTTTTAGCATGACGATACATTCACAGAAATCAAATGTCTAGTACATTCCATTCTCTAGCACTGCGTTACTTATTTTCAAAGGGATTACTTTTAAAAATAGAGAGGCTCTTTATTTTCACTGGATCTCGACGATATTTGATTATCTTTCTGTTAGATTGATTAATGGGACAGGATAGAGTTTAAACTAAGATACAATGTTTATTTTTGCGAATTTTTTGAATATGTGGTTCTAGTTTTATTTACTGTATTAACTTATCGTTAGTACAAACATGCACAGCAAGTCTTTTTTTGTATATTTTTTTTGTTTTCAATTACTATTCTCCAGATTTATCGAGAACTATTGGAAATGTTAAAGATCTAATGAAATATTATTAATTAAAAAAATAACTTAGTAAAAGATATGAAACATATTTTTCTAAAATTAAAGCTATTTACAATTAAAAACATCAAACACATTAAAACCTTTAACTAGTTTCGACTCCCGTTCTAAGAGAGCTTTCATCCGACGAACGTTGTTCACAAATGTGCTCAGTTAAATATCCTAGAAAGAAGCGGAGACCCAATGGGATGAAGGAGAAACTATGAAGATTAAGGGGTGGTAAGTAGACTATCCTACTAATATTGAAAGGTGTGTAAGGTAGCTATTTTTTTGGAAAAGGTGAAACGACATTGTTATTGGGCGTGAAAATTTTAAGATACAGTGGCACCTCTCATACCCGACCTCGGATCAACCGACTCCCCGCGTCATCCGACCATGTCTAGACAAGCGGCGCGCCAGCGTTATCTGTTTGTTTTCCTGTCACAACAAGTCAAGCAGATGTCTCTACAGTCCTTTCTTTGTTTCCTGCCTGAGTCATACTCGTTTTATCGATTAGTTGATGGAAGTCTGCTGACCTGATTATCCGAACTTTTTAGCGTTCCGACCATCCTCAGGTCCCGTAGGTGACGGATAATCGAGATGCTACTGTAATGCATTGATTCTTGAGGGCTGATCATTGTAACTCTTCTTTGTGAGAATAAGTGACAACTCCCTGAATGTCTTAGGTAAATGTCAGATTTGAGGCAAAAATAATAGGATTGGAAACATTAAGTGTGTTTTTTGGAATTGGCATGTACAGCTGTGAAGTAAGTATTGTTGTGTTTTTTATTAGCATATGAATGCTCTTTCATACTGGTAGCCAAAGGTTTCTCTGTTTCCCCCCCCCCCAAAAAAAAATAAAAGCTCAAACGTTTAGAGTTGGCTATTGCTTAATTTAGAACACCCACTCTCTTTAAACTATCTATATAAACAGAAAAGTCCTGACTCACTCACTGACTGATTCATCAACGCCCAGCCCAAACCCTTAGACCTAGAAAACTGAAATGTTGCACAGAGGTTCCCTTTATGATGTAGACAAGGAATAAGGCCGGATTTTTCTAAATTCACACGGGATAGGTAATAAAGAGGATTTATATTTTCGCTTTAAAGTTGCCTTACGATAGATAGGTGTGTGGCGCCAACCCGCAATACATCTGAGTTATCCGGAGAAGGCACAACGGGCTGGGAATTCATTTTCCGATCTCGATATTAATTTGCTAAATAAATGATTTTTTTTTTTTTTTTTTTTTTTTTGTATGCTATGTATGCAAAGGTTCCGGAGCAAAGCGACACGACGGTACCTGGCTTGTTAAGAGTATATACTTAAAGAGTTTGTATGTTTGTCCCAAATAAAACAAAACTATGAAATAATAAATGGGAAAAATTGTGTTTTATATATTAATTGAAACTAACGTGATCTTCGAATATTTGTGTGTTATCAGCGTGGTTCCCAGTGCCGTAATGAATGTTGCAATATTATTTACGAACTTACACACCTAGCAAATTATATATGAAGATTAAGGCATAACAGTCTAATTCTTAAAAAAAGAAAGAGCAATGAGAAAATTCCGTTGTACGAGGCTGTCAATTCCCTAAAAAAACTATGAAATTTTTTTTTCGTAATTTACTAGTTGCGCAAAACACAAGGACCAAGAAAGAAATAGATGTTTAAATTCAGGACTGAAAAGAAATTTAAAATTCCGGTTTAAATAATGTGCTTATACGGGAATCCTGTGAACCTATGAGTGATAAACGGAGAAATTAATTGTGAGAAATATTAAAACAAAAATGAGATTCAGAGGAGTAAAGTATTATTTATAAGTAAAATATTATTATTTGATATTACTTATATGTTGTTAATAACACAAGATACCACAATTATGATAAAACTTCTATTTCTGTACAAACATTCATGTTTCTCCAGTTGACATGACAATAAATGACAGTTATTAATTTAAAGATTCTATTAGAATTTACGAACATTTCTTTGCGCTATTTCAATGCCCTGTGAAAATTCATTGAGGCCGGCGGAATGCTGACACAAATTTTATAAACTTATTTTTTTATTGTGAATTTCTTCTTGTTTATTTGTTTTTGTAAAATCTACTTTTGATTCCAACAATTATTTACCTCTGCCTCAAGAAAGGGAGCAGACTTTTTAATATATACACCCGTGCAGCTAAATCGACCAACCTCTCCAGTATGCACAAAAAGGCGTAAGTTTTTTAAATGGCTTAACCTATTTTCAAAAAACATTTTTTTTTGAAAACCTAATGTTTTTACTTTAAAATGACACCATCATCATGGAAATCTGTACAATGTTTTTCAAATTAATGTGATCTGAACATAATGTAGCAAAATGCGCTCTGTATGGTAATAACGAGTTGCGCGCCGCAATCCCCTGTAAAATCCCACGTTGACAGCTATTTTTTATCAGTTGCTTATCAACTGTTGACCTGAACACATCTCCGCAAGTTTCATTCATTGTTTTCGCAAAACCATGGATACTACGCCAGAAGACGAGAGCAGGATAGTCTCCATGCTAGTGATAGGAGAGGCCGGGTCTATCGGCGCCGCGTCCAGGAGAACGATTTTCATAGTGCTGTTTTGCTGAAACAGTCTCGTACGGCGGGGGTTCCTGCGTGATGTGGGCTGGCATATCCCTTGAAGGAAAAACAGACTTGGTGGAGGCCGGAGGGGGGAGTCTGACTGCTGGACGATACATTGAGGACATTGTCCTAGATCATGTTGTGCCCTACGCAGGATATATCGGGGAAGACTTCATGTTGATGTAATTCATGGAGGAGGTTGGTCTCGAGATGACGGAGTGGCTAGCCGATTGAGCATTTGTGGGACGAGCTCAAACGGAGGGTCCGAGCCAGAAATTCGGCACCATCGAACATCAACGAGCTCAAGATTGCGCTGGAGGAGGAGTGGAGTTGGATCCTCCAAGACTTCGTCAAAACCTTAATAAGGTCTATGAGGAACCGCATGCGTACAGGCTAGGGGAGGCAATACCAAGTATTGATCAATAAAAGTTTCTTTCTTTTGCTTGAAGTTTTCGTTGTAATTTAATTTTAAGTATCCCCAATTTGTTTTCCTAATCATGCATTTTGGTTGCGTTTTCATTCACAATGCATTATTAAAAAAATACTGAACAAAATTTCATGATAATGGTGTCATTGTAAAGTAAAAACCTTAGGCTTTCAAAAAAAAAATGTTTTTTGAAAATCGGTTAAGCCATTTAAAAAACATACGCCTTTTTGTGCATACTGGAGAGGTGAGTCGATTTAGTTGCAAGCGAGTGTATATGTATATATGAGATTTATTACGAATTCTCAAAAATTAGACAAAAATTTATACAGTGAAACCTCCGAATAGCGGACAGTCACGGGACCGGAAGTTTCGTCCGTTATTGGGAGGTGTCCGCTATTGGGGAGGACTATCTTTTTTTCATTTTTTAGCTTATAGCATGCCATTTAATGAAAAATTACGTACAATCTTAAATTTCTACAATTAATATTGCTCTATGAAAAAATATGAACAATTGCAAACTGTTTACTATTTTTCCTTTTAAAATGAATGCTAATCCATTTAAGTACGTCTTACTTAAAATAATGACAAAATTAATTACAGTATTTTCTATTCTATAGAAAATTAATTTTATTAACTAAAGTAATCAGTTAACAGAGTTTGCCATTTCTTTTTTGCATTGAAAAAACATGTTTCTCACTATGAATATTTAAATCGTTTAACTTTGCAAGGCCTTCAGAGTCCACTTTGCTTCCAACGCCTCTTCTTGTAATAATGGCCGACTGATGGAAATGTTTTTGGCTCGTGCAGCGCAAAACCAATCGAAGACAATAGAGTCGATCGCACTTGTCTCCGTTTCCGAACTTTGATGTGTTTGGAGTTTTCGTTGGAATTCGTGATCCATAATTTCAAAATTTCCTCTGGACGCTACGTATTACTGTAGCCTGATTCTATTGCTTTTGAAAAATTTAACACAAGTTCGTTCATTTTCTGTAGAATGTTGTCCGTTATTGGGAGTGTCCGCTAATCGGAGGTCAATACATGGAAACGTCTATATTAAGGGACTGGGGATTGCAAAATTGTCCGCTATTGGGGGGGTGTCCGCTTTTCGGGAGTGTCCGTTAGTGGAGGTTTCACTGTATAATAATAAAATTTTCACGTGCGATTTTCATAAAATTAAATGTAATAAGGCTCAGAGTGCCTGATACAGAGGCTGTGCTTGTCCCGGTGATTTTGCTTTGTGTGTTTCTGTTAATTGTCGCTCTCACGTGCGACAATATCCTTCACTTTATCACGCACTCTGAATATTATCAAGGATAAATATCGCTGAAGAAGCCTAATAAGGCTGAAACAGCTGTTCGAGATGGTGGCTCAGAGTAAGAGAACCTTCATTTCTTTTGTCCGTGCGTTTTTTGAGGTTTTATTAGTAATTTATATATTACAAATGGATAAAACTTATTAATAGGTTGCCATTTCTGTTAAGTCCCATAATAATAATAATAATAATAGGCTTTGAAGTTCCTTTACATAATTACTATCAACAGGTCTACGAACTTATAGCTAATATCAACAAATTACACAAGAAATAATACTTTACTTCAAAAACTCATACCCGAGCGTATAAGGGAAACAACAAAAATATTTCAGAGTGGGCAAACCACTGTCTCACATATGGACACAATCAGGACCCTATTGTGAACATAGCATTTGATATTCAAGACGAAAGTAAAAGATTTATATTAGAATCCTGCCTGATAAATAGTTGTTATTGTTTTAATAGAGATAAATCCCTAAAGGAAGTGGGATATCGTTAGGGATTTTTAGAAAATCATTAATGGAAAATAAAAGAATAGAAGAAATTGTGAAATTAAAGTAAAGAAATTATAATGAAAGAAATTAAAGTAAAGAAATTGTGAAATTGATATAATGAAATTATAGTAAAATTAAAGTAGAGGAATTATAGTAATAGAAGTAAAAGATATTAGAGATTTATAAAAGGTTTACGATATATTGTATTTAAAAATCACTAATTATGGTTAAATATTAGTCAAGTTACATCCGGGAAATTAGTTTCGATCAAATTGATAAATTTTGAAATTATTTATTCAAAATAATAAAATAAATAATATGAAAAGCTTTTGTAAATTGGCTAAATAAAACATTTCAAAATTCTGTTTATTTTTTCTTTTATTTACATTTTAATTTACTAGAAGTAATAACTTTTTTTTTTATAAAAATTTTGAAAATATTGCTTGAGCGAAAGAAAAATTTGTGTATTAATCTTTTCATATTAGCTATAATTCAAATAAATAAATAAATAACTTCAAATTACACAAGAAATAATACTTTACTTCAAAAACTCATACCCGATATTTCGTCCTAATTTAACATTAGGACTTATTCATGGTTTTAAATACAAATGAAAAGAAGAAAAATGATTCTAAATTTAACAAAATAAAATATTCAACAACTGAAAAACATCAAAACTGTGTAAACAAACTCAAACCTTTGTTAAAAACAAATAAAATTAAATAATAATAATAACATCAAACCTTTGTTAAAATAAAATAATGTTAAATAATAATAACAATAAAAACGAAATAATTATGTACAATAAATTGAAATCGGAAAGATAATAAAGGTGGATCCGCTCAGTATCTTGCATCTCAGTGAACTCTGGAAACATAAAAAGAACAGAAGTAGACATCACAACGACCCTCCAATTTATGCATTGTATAATTTTTGTTTTGTATAATTAATCCCTTATATGCTAAGCGATCGCTAGCGAGGATTAATTGATTGGCCTTTTTATTCTTTATTTAGGTTTTGATGTTTTTTTAATTGATGATCCAACTGATGAAGATCAGGAAACCAGAAATGGTCCATCTTGGATTCCCGGTATCACAATTTCAAACAGCAGATCAGTGAACTCTCAGTCTTCTGCGTTTTTAAAATTTCTTTCTCACGTAAATCTTCATGTTTATAATTCTGCTAGATTGAAGCAAGAATCACAGTACCTTCCTGTAGTGTCATGATCTTCTCAGAGCGTGAGTAGCTATTGTCGTGAGACCTTTGTTGCTTCTGTTACACCAGCGTGATCGTAATATTTACGAAGATTTAGTTTTTGTGTAAATTTGACTACAGTGTGTTACGAATTAATATATATCTATCTTTTAGCGAAGAGAGGTTTCACGAAATTGCAGAATTCTTGAGAATGCGATGGTAATCCTCTAGCGCGACGTACGAAAATATTTCAAGGGGTCCACTTTGTAAAAACCGGAGAAACATTGGTGTAATACTTTTGTAGATTTGTACCCGATTTTGTAGATTTATTCTCGTTCACATCACTAATTTTTACAACAAAGATCATTTCATCATTCAATGACAAAATGCTTATTATTTAAGTTTAACAATCATTATTATAATTATAATTATTAATTTATTTACGTTAAAATAATATATATTCATGAATAGAGGAAAAGGTGTAAAAACGGGCACTGGTGTAAATATGGGCACCCCCTCCCCTAGGGGCTATGGGAAGTTCTGCAGTTTTGCTGCCAGGACTAGACGGCGTCTTTTATTGATATAAGATACCAGAGAGCAGTTGGAACCTTTAATTTCAAGTAGTGTGGATGCAGCGTCAGTTATTGTGCGAATTGGTGTTATTTCTGGACTGCAAACCTTTGACAGATATGTGAAATCGTTTTCTTTTCATGTCCTTGTGGTTACTTTAAAATAATTTCATAGGGATATCCGGAAAGCGGAGATACTAAGCTACTTTTAGAAGCACTCCTTTTGTCACGTACGCCTTTAGGTTACGTATGACAGTGGCCTTCTTGATTAGGTGAGGTTGGTGTAAATATGGGCCCCCATTCAAAGGGGGCCTATAATTACACCATCTTTTCTCTTAAACAACGCAAACTAGCTATGTCCATTGATGAGGCTGCTGAAACACCGCAATGTTTCCGGGGAACTTCAAATGCAGTTTCTCCGTTCGACATATCTCCTGTCCCCAACATTAAGAAGAGAACCACTACTCGGGGACGCAAAGCAGCAAGGGCCAGGCTCATCACTGGAACGCCATATAAGGATTAGTTAACCAAGTCGCTTGACAAAAGTGCTCTCAAGAAGAGGTCGTAGAGTTTTCCCGGCATTAGATACAGGGTTGGCAGGACCAAGGCCTTCAGAAAAAGAAAATTCAACCCACGAAACGAGTCTACGATTCATCATTGGACTCATCAAACTCCTGCAACCCTCCCCTTGTGGGCAGCGATGATGACCTGATATCAACGATGGGGATAAACCACAATTGAATGATGCACCTTACATCTTTTGTGAGGAAAATTTCTCTCAAGACACTCGCGGAGAAGTGTGGGTTAAATGTGTTTTATACCAAATGTGGGCACAGTTAGATTGTGACGGGTCTGAAAGAACCATTTATGTTTGCGATTTCTGTAAATAATTTTTGATTTGGTGTTCATTTAAAATTCTCTTATATAGAACTTGCTATTTATACCGTTTTGTATTGTTTTATCCTGTTTTAAAACATTTTAAACTATTTTTTTTTTTACTTTTTTGGAGAGGGCCCATATTTGCACCCCATTTGCGATTTCTGTAAATAATTTTTGATTTGGTGTTCATTTAAAATTCTCTTATATAGAACTTGCTATTTGTACCGTTTTGTATTGTTTTATCCTGTTTTAAAACATTTTAAACTATTTTTTTTTTTTTTACTTTTTTGGAGAGGGCCCATATTTGCATCCTAGTTTTTTCTGGTGCTATTTTAGAAGCTTTTTGTAAATCTTCATTTTCGAATTGAAATAATTGATATTAATCATTGTTTTGCCTCCTCTCATTTAGTAAACTTGTTATAGGTTTTAATGAAGGTCAAAAATCTAGAATTTTTCCAAAAAAAAAGTAACTTTAAGTCAAAACAAAAAAGGGTGCCCATATTTACACCTTTTCCTCTACGTTCAGTAAGAAAGTATCAGATTTGAATAGGAATCATTTTTCCTCTGACACCTCCTCAGCCACCTTAATTTCATGAAGATGAATTTTCTCTACGACACTTTAACGTTTGTTGACAAGAAGGAAGTTTTATTAGAAAGTTAAAGCTTCAAACTCCATTCGAAACTTATGACAGCCACAGAAAAGAAATTTAATTTTCATTCGTGACTTTCAAAATCCCTCAATATTTTCGTCGAGTAATTAAATTTGAGGAACAACAGAGAAAATGGCGCTTCAGTTTTCTTTGATGCTTCGGTGAAAAGAAATTAATAAAACTTTGCGAAAGGTTGTGATGAATCTGAAATCGCAAGGTTTCAGTCGTAAAACGGAAGTTTTAAATGAATAACTTTTGCTATTTATTACTGTTGGCAGTTTATTGCAAGGAAAAGATATTGAAATGTAATACCTTAAAGGATCTTCTAAAAACAGATTTTTAGGTAATAACCCTTTTCTTTTCCAAGAAAAGAAAATAGTCCCAACTTTGAAGAACTATATGTTTTACATAGTGACACAATTTCTTTGCAAGATTATTTCTTCATAAAATTGCATGTTTTCTAATTAAAAGCTATAATTAAAGTAATTCTATTCTATATATAAAAATAAATAAATAGAAATTGCTTCAATTATAGTTTTTAATTAGAAAACATTACCTATTTATGTATGAATCATTCTAAAACTTGGCGTGAACATTTAAGCACAAGATACCATTTAACTTTTATTATCGAGAAGGTAACTTTTATTGTTGTCCAATGTTTATCTAAACATTGGACCAATTCTGAATATTGACTAACTGGCAGCGAGCGCAGTTAAGCTTCGTATCGTGAGCGTTCTCTGTCGCCATTCTGAAAATGCTTTTGAATGTTCTCAACACGTGCTCTGTCTTCTTTGGATATTTGATCACTTTTGTGTTTTGTTCGATTGCTAATACCAGGCTCAATAATCCTCTGCGTGAGATGTAATTAAAATGAATTGGATTCAGACTATTTCAGTAATTAATGCGTATTTAATTAAACTTTTTCGGGAAATGAATGTATTATTTTTTTTTTAATAAATAGGTTATTATAAAAAAATCGTGAAATTTTGAATTGTATCATTTTCACAAATGTAAATAAAAAGAAATAAAAAAAAGAAGCTAGATTTTAAGGAAAATAGGTCTTAAAGTTCTTTCGGAACTTCTTGATTATTTTTTTACCATTATAATAAATAATTAAATTAGCAATTAATATCTTACGAGGTCAAGATAAAGAAACAATAAAAACAATAACAACAACAAAAAAAGAAATCATTGACTGTAAAATTGTATTAATTGAACATTTGTATTTTTTTCCTTTCACTTCTTAAATCTGACATCAGAAGGAAATAAAAACAAACAAAGCTTTTGGTGGACATTTGAAAGTAATCTTTCAAAAGGATGATTTTCAAGTGTCCATTAAAAGCTTTCTGTAATTCCAAAAGAGTTAAATGAACAGAAAGTTATTATTTTTGTTTTTGTTTTCTTCCAACTGACAAATTAATCATAAATCAATAGTCAGTTTTTAGTACGAAAGCATAATATTCCGCTACTTTTGTTCTTTGTTTATATCTTTCTTCGTTTATATGTGCATCACTCTAAAAGGGATGGAAGGGTTTTCATATAATTTAGTACATTGTTTATTTGTCTTGAAAATTACAACATAAGCTCCCTTATTTTGCTCCCCATCCTCTTCTCATCTCCCAAAAATGACTCCGAAGACCCTCGAAAGCACATTTCGGCTAATCTTTCTAAAATTTGAAATGATGCCCCGACTAATCCCCAAAATTATCCGCTGGGGTTGCTTGATCAGTTCCTACTATAAAGTAGGTAGTTGAGGGTAGAAGTTTCCTAAATTATTTTAAAAAGCAAAGGGAAATACAGAGAATGCATAGTTTTATCCTTTCGCGTATTAGCTAAAGGGAATTTACGACAGCTGTTTCGTTCCATAATACAAATGACAAATGCACATGTTTGGTGTGGTTTCACATCCACATTAATCGTCGGACCTTTCGATTTTCAAGAGCTAGATCCTGAGGGACGCCTTCACCTGCACAGTTACTAGCCAGCATCTCTGTTAGCCAACCAGGTGATTCAAACAGCGTCAATGTCTGGATGCAACGGTTTTCAGCAGAATGGTGCCCCACCTTATATCGCTACCCCTTCAAGCGGTTGCTTCGGGCTACTTTTACCGACGACAGAATCATCAGCCACCATTTTCGTACGATGTGGCCAGCACGTTTGCTGGATCTCAACCCCTGCAACTTTTTGTCTTGGGGATATCTAAACGATCTTGCCTATAGTGAACACCTAGCCAATTTAGAGGACCTGAAGACTACCATTACACTCTATATTCACATTACAAGTGACACTAAGTGGTGTGGTTGTGCATACGATGTTACGATTTCAGTACGTTGCCGTTGCCGGGGAACGCTATATCGAACATGCCCTCATGTAATATACAACGAATCATGTGTATCTATAACAGTATTGCAGCGCTATATGAAGCCCTAGCGGCCACCTTCGGAAGTACTTTTTTTTTGGGGGGGGGGGACCAAACAAAATTCCGTCTCCACTGACGTCCTAGTGTAAAATATGAAGTCAGATGATTCGCTGATTGGTTCTCCATTTACAATCTTTCGAAATGTGAACTTACTTATGAACACCTATATGTTAATATATATATATTCTATTCTCATAAATAGTATTCGTATAGAATAAAGTGCTAAATAAATTTGAAAAGGCTCAGTGTTATTTTTTTTAAATCTGTTACAAATAAACCACGGAAATGTATTTATTAGTTACTTGTTGGAAGATTAACTTAATAAGGAAATTAAAGTTTTCAACAAATTTCCTTTAGCTTTTTTTTAAGATGAAATGGATAAAAAAAAATTCTATGATTAATATAATGATTCAAGTACCATATTTACATTTGATCAATAAATTTCAATTAACTGAACCCACGCTTTTTCTATTTTAAGATATACAATCTGGATCCAATTCAGAGCGTAGAAAAACAGAAAAACATTGGAAGAATCGACCGAGAAAGAAACGAAAAGGAAGAAGAAAAAAGAATGTAATAAAAGAAGAAAGGAAGCACAATTTTCAGCTTTTTAGTGGAGAAAAAAAAAATGAATTAGGATCAATAACTTCTGGATGTGGAAAGATGAAAGCTGTACGCTAGATTAAAAATGACTTGGTAATAATGAAATGTTCGACATTTTTTATATTCCGATCTTTAAAAAGAATTCTCTTATTGCTTTATTCATACAAAAATCTGTTCTGAAAATGACAGAATTATTTTGGTTATTTGGCAGCAATGTTACAGATTATAGGATTCCAAAGAATGAAAAAGAAAGACTATTTTTGCTAAGATTGCTAAATGCTATAATTCAGTCCAAGAATTAAAATTGACTTTTTGTAAATAGAATATTTACAACCTAGAACATTAACTTTCTGTTGATAAACTGAAAAGGAAAACTGAGAAAGAGGATACTGGCTATTTTGAACCCAAGTGGCCATATTGGGTTGTGGGTGCAGTACCGTAGCTAGACGATTGGGGGCCCCGGGGCAACAAGTGATTATCCATTTCGTTCGGGGAGCCCCCTTTGCTCGGGGTCCCCGGGGCACTGCCCCGGCTGCCCCGATGGTAGCTACGGCCCTGCGTGGGTGACATATTCGTTATCAGCACAGTCGATCCAATATAGCTTAGACTTTAATTTTGTTCAATTACTAGGCCATCCCCCTGTCTCCCCCTGGTAAGTATGAGATAATACAAGAAGAATCGATTCCAAGCGGTTACTGCAAAAAGGGATATTTTTATTCTTTTTTGAATGAACTTTTTTTTTTGGCGCGCGATATCCAATAAAATGAACAACGAAATTTAAATTTTAATCTAGTTGGCTAAAATTAATGAGTTATTTTCTTTTTTCTCTGACTCTTCTCTCATTGCGCCACACACACACAAAGGGAGTGATAAGAAACAATAAATTGAATATAGTCCCCGTGGCCTAATTGATAAGACGTCTGACTTCGGATCAAACGTTGCAGAGGTCTCTCTGCTCCTACTATTGCCGAATATGGTTTAATGGTTTTATAAAAAAAAAAAAAAAAAAAGGAGTAATACTTTAAGATAAAACAATTTCGAAATGATGAGCCTAATAAACTGAAGTAAACATGAATTAGGAGGGCATAAAGTGATCCTTAAAATAAAATAAAATGAAGGAAAAAAAAAAAAAAAAGTCAATCAGCAAGATAGGAAAGGAAATTTTTTTTTTTTTTTTCCTCCTTATTCTTTTTCCTTTTTATTTGTAAATTTTTTTTTTTATTTTAATCCTTTTAGTTTGTTTCAGATCTACCCCGGATGAGACGTTCTTTCTGGAGTGATCAGGCACCTCATTCCAAGCAGTTCAGCTTAACAACATATTTACCAGTGGGATCTGTTTACTTTGGGAAGTTCCTTGAAAGACCGACAGATGGCATCCGTAGCTGTTACGTCAGACGGCCCAAATCAGCATGTACGGGGATACCCACGGAGTACATTACATGTGACTACTTGATTGACTGTCTACTTCATCTATAAATGTTACCCAGTTCCATTGTTAACTCTAGCTTGAGAATATAACCTAGGATACGGTTATGAAACTAGTCGCTCTGTATTTTAATTGTAATAAACATTTTTTTAAATTAGCCGGGTGCATGGCATTGTTTCTGAGTATGAAAGAACTTAGTGCACGTAAAGTTATGTTGATAATTCTTTCTAATTTTCACAGGAAATTAACATTTGCACCGGTCAGACAGACAGACAGAGAAATAAAAGATTTTAGTAATATAAATTACTACTTCTCAACCAGTCAATGGCCACTTATAACAGGGAAGTCGAATTTTCCCCAAGACCTCTAGACAGCGGCGAGTTCAAGTCATGGGGCTCCGACTTCTGGTTTGGTCTGTGGAAGGCGTTACACTTACACATACACGAGTAATCTAATCTACACGAGAAATCTAAGATACGAGGAATCTAATAGATTCTCCCTACGAGGTCGCTAAAAAGGTTTTCTCATTAAATACACAACAATTCTAAAATAAACAAGAAGTTTCTGAAAAAACGTAAAGCCAACTTCAACAATTTTTACTTTTAATTTTTTTTAAAGTCATAGAAATAATAAACGAAAAACCTTTAATTTTATTGAAATTGTAATATCTGCTGAATATAAACAATAAAAAATTTACTGAGAAAGTTAGCTAAATACCGACTTCAGTTTGATTAATTTTATTCAAACCATGCGCTAAGTAATGAATTAGTTAAAAAGATTAATATTTACTAAATAAATGAGATATTAACATAAATAGGATAAGAATCCATTGTTCAGATTCCAATGCTTTTCTGACGGAATTTTTGTCTCCTCTTCGCTCTAATATCTCGACAGGTACCCATTGAAAAAAAAAAAAAACAGCCCCGCTCCCTTCCTTCCATTTTTAATCTGGATTTTAATACCAAGATTTTAATACCGGTAATTAGTTAGTTTCAGATAAGATGGAACTAGCCAATCTCGATGGGTTTTCTTTGACCTTTAATAGATTTTGAAATTCATAATCCATTAACTACACTTTCCATGCAAGCTAAGTTAAAAATATATAGAAAACGCTATAAATTCACAGTTTTGTAGTCAACACAAAATCAAGCGATCCCTGTACAATTTGCAATCTATCAAACGTTTTTATTGTTAAATGCGATGTGTAATTCAAGTGTGCCAAGTACAATTTCCATCACGGCATACAAATGGGAGTGTACCGAGGAGAGAGTATTCCCGCCCAAGCATTTTCAGTAGAAGCGGTGACCGCAGTGAATTAGTGTGTGTCTAAAAGCCCATTTGGGTGACTGAGTAAGTGACCAGTGGACATATTGAACCGGAAAATGGCCATATTGGGTCGAGGGTATCATTAGTCATTCTCAACACAGTCAATTCACTACACACAAACCAATTTTGTCTAATTACATCATTTTCGTGACACAGTCAACGGCTAACTAATATCGGAATCGCCTGGACCGAAAATCGGATTTTTCACGTAGTCTAATCATTTAAGACTCCTGGGGGTCCGGCTCCTGGTTTGGATTGTGAATGGCGTTAAAACACAAGTTTGTATTTTCTCTGTATGGTCGATAAAAAGAAAAAATAAACTAATACCTGTTGTATTCAAAAGTTAAAATTTCAGCAAAAAAAAAAAAAATAATAATAATAAAATAATAATAATAAGCTTTTGAAACGTCTATCTTGTTGTTCTGTGCTATCGGCTGTAACATCAAGTAACATTCTCTTCCAATTCCCACCGAATATTGAATGCTTTGGACGGAAGGATAATAAAAATAGGTTATGATCTGATTGACGTTTCCGAGATATTCTCTGAACATTATCGACTCTTATCATAAGAGTGAATGAAATTGACAGTGAATTTGAATAAATCGTGCACATTCTATCCTATCTTTGCTGCCAAAAACTCGAAATAGGTAATTGATAATTCTGCGGAACCATTGAAGAAACTGTCATCCAATAGTAGTCAGAAAGGATTCTATAGATTTAATATTGAAGGGATTTATCGTGGCCTGAACGTCAGCAATGATATACACCAAACTCATTCACCCTCCTATCCCTAAATGCTAACTAAAAATTATTTGCAAAATTAAAATAATGTAATTTATATATTATTAACATTTATTAAGCAAATTACAAATACATTAAAACTGAAAACGATTAATCAAAAACACAGATTTAAAATTCTCACTGAAAAAAACAATTTTTAATCATTCGAAAAGGCAGTAAAATACACGAATACGTTGCGGTTTTTAGCCTTCCTCAGTTCTGAATTTTCAAACTGCGTCGGTTTCCCAAGTATCGAACTAACTAATCACCGCAACGTTTTCATGTATTTTACTGACTTTTCGACGCTTTAAAAATAATTTTTTTTAATGAGAATTTTAAATCTGTTTTTTTTTTTATTAATTTTTTTATGTTATTTCTATACAGTCATATGGATAACATTAAAACTGAGTGTACAAGTTTATACATATTCAACCAATAAATTTTGTTTCTGTCTTTGCATCCAAATCTCGCTAATACAGCTGGACCATTTTTGCTAATATTTCAGCTGATTCTTCTTTAGGGAGCAATCTAAAACACTCCGTAAATTTATTTTGGTTTTGGCACCTCCCACATCCTCAAAAACATTTCTTGGTTGTTAAAATATTAACACTTGACAAGGAGAAGAAAGAAATGGAGTTGAATTTTTACATTTATTTTTTCATTAAAGTGCTTCTATCACTGGAAGTTTTGCTGTGATGAATCGAATTTTTGAAATGGTTTTATGGGAAACTACAGAGGGACGAATCAGAACAGGGTCTGTGAGAGCAACCGACAATGAGTTCTCCACTTAACACTTTTTAAATTGCGAAATTTAATTCACAAGTAAGCTCTTAGCAAAAGAAAAGAAAGAAGAAAAAAATTCTAGATTTTTCTGCTTGCATTTAAGTTCTCGTCTATGAATAAAGTTTTCATCAATCAAAAAGAAGACTGCAAAACAAAATATTAATGTACCATCAAGTTTCAGCTCCCTAAGACAATTAAGTTTCTGAATTATCAGATTATTACGATTTAAGTATTTCATGGTTTTTTTTTGGTCACTGGCTGTTTACCTATTGGTGGCTCCTACACAATAAAAATCAATAGTGATTTATTTTTTTAATAATTTCTACCTATCAATCAAATTTCAACGTCATATAATACTTACTTTTTTTGTTAACGGACAGATAGACACATTGTGATTTAAAATTGCTTTTTTAAAAGTTTTTGTTCTAAACATTACCCTATATTGTAACGAAAATAACGAATTGTATTGGATTAAAGTCGTTAGAACAACAAGAAAAGCGGAATTCTACATTTCTTTTCAAGTTATAATATCTGCTGAATATAAATTGTAACCCTTTTATATTTATAAAAAAAAATAAAGAAAATGAACTGATTTCATAGTGTTCACGAAAATGGATGAGTTTTATTTTCTGCGATTTCCTGTTAAAGGAATACGAAATCCGGAAGTGACGGCAGACCGGAAATCGTATTTTTTTCCCCACCACATAAAGGTTCCAAGATATTGTTGTGTTGTTTAAAATAACGTTGGACAGAGACAGGTTAACAGGTAACTACTGACTTTACTGACTAACTATATACGGTATACGAAAAGAGCTTTGGATTCTTGGAGCCAAAAACTATCTCACCTAAAGTCCTCCCAGCGAAAGAACGACCGTGGACACCAGATGGCGCAATAGTAGAATTTGAATCGATTGTATATGTCAGTGTTTATGGCGGGAAAGTGTTTAGCTTCTGATAGGTTTGCCTCGCTGAGTCGCCATTGTGAATAGTTTCTCTATACAAACTTCAGTCCTGGAATGATTAAGAGATCATGGGTGTAGTTCAAGGTCAGAGTCATTCTTTCGCTGGGCGGGGAATAGGTCCTTCTGTGCTGAGGACCAATCAGGTGAGACCTCCATTCCAGGAACAGTCTTTATCCCAACGATACGACATAATACCTTATCTCTTGACCTCGTGAACCAACACCTCAATATCACTCTTTGTCTGTTCGACTTATAATTTTGGCATATCAAATTGTCGCCATTCTTATAAGAAAACGATCTGTAAGCCTTACGAGACAGTGCATTTTTATTTATTATTATTATACTCAAATACCTACATTATTGCTATTAGAGTTACATTGATGGAACGTCAGTTAGAATGACGCTATACCAATGCTGCCGCGTAGAGAGAGGTCGTTATAACCGATTACGACTGAGCTTCATCATCAGGAACAATATTCTAAAAAATTTTAAAATCAGCCGAATTTGTTCCGAATACTTTAAAATTTTAAAAGCGCTATTAAGATTTCGTACACATTTAGGTATGTATATATCTAATACTGCGTAATTTTTCTAAATAAAAAAAAGGTAGTCAATAATCCTACAATTTATTATTTCTTCTCGAATTATTTCGTTGTATTCTTCTTCTTCTTCTTCTTAGCCTGGTTCAGTCATGACCCTCTGTATCTCAAGGCCAAAGTGCTTTGACGTCACAGCCCCTCTGACGTATGTGGACGAGGCCATTGTGTTTCTTGTCATTTTGACATCGACATTGAGTGACAGCCATTTTTGCTGATTGATTAGTCAAGTGGATTTGAAGCTGCATTTGTTTCAAAATCAACTTACCAGGTCTAAAATACATTGTTTTGTATTTATTTATATTTGGCAAGTTTACTGAAACAAGTTTTTTTCTGTGTTTTTTATTTATTTGCTAATTAAAATGGTCAACAAATGCTGTGTTCCGAATTGCAAAGGTAACTACAAAAACACTAAGAAAGTTAGTGCTTTTTCATTTCCTGCTGACGAAGAAATGAAGAAAAAATGGATGAAAGCTATCCCACGAAAAGATTATGAACCTACAATTCATTCAAGAGTAAGTAAATGAAATATTATTTCACTATTATTGTGTAAATTATAACTTTTCCAACTGAACAGCGAAACGCTTAGCACGTGGCTATCCTTCCATTGGCAATACTCAACGCTTCTTTATTTTATTTTATTTTTTTTTGTTGCTTAAATTTTGTGATTAGATGTGATTTGATCTTACGGAAAAATTTATTAAATTAGATTAGAGTTATATTTCAAAAAAGCTCAA
>JAFIDM010003189.1:34157261-34196556 GCA_023159025.1 Thereuonema tuberculata | reverse complement strand
TCGACGCTAAAGTTGTCGTCAGTGACATGAAAACCGTTTTAGTTTTCGTGTTCATGAAAACTATATTGGAATAAACGAGTTCCATTTCAAAACGTTACACGTTTCTTGCATTCCTATGCTTTCAGAATATGTATCGTAGCAGCCCTTTTAATACATTAAAAACATATACTAAACATCGAATAGTCTTTACAACCAGGGCCCACACAAGGGTGGGGGGGAATGTCAGTTGGTGCCTCAGCACCGGGGCCCGGCCGTCAAAGGGACCCGGGCTTGTCGATTTGCAGATTTTTTTATTTGTTTGTGAAATTAGAGATTCCCTTTTTTTTTTTGGTTGTCAAATTAGAGATTTCTTTTTTTTTTTTTTTGATTTTGTTCGTAACATGGGGGAGGGGGGACAGGCCCGGTATTGCATTTGGTATCTGGGCCCAGAATTTAATGTGGGGGGCCTGTTTACAACATAATATATATAAGCGTGTGTAGTATATATTTGCGTAGGTTTTGGTCTATGGCACTGTTTCCCAAATTTTATTTTTGTTGCGGAACACTTTCATATTCGCAATATATTTGCATCACATAACAAGAGTGTGGCAAAGAACGAATTCTGGTTAGAAAGAGAGAACAGTTTATGGCCGCAGTACAATCAATGACAAACCTTGACTACAGCTATGCATTTTAAAAACTAAAATTGTAAATTCCATTGACTTCAATTGTTTTCTTGGAAATACTTTTTGCGTCTCGCGGAACATAGTTTGGTAAACGCTGGTTTATCGTACATGTAAAATAAGAATTAAAAAAAAATACCGTACTTGTTTAAGTTTAAGCAAAAACATAAAGAGTTACAAAAAGGAAATAAAGAAATTAAGTTTTGAATACATATGTATTCAATTTTTATTCGTCAATAGCTTTATCAGAGTTCGCAATGAGTTCCACAAAAGTGGTACTAAATTTGTATGATCTGTGACGCTCATTTTAGCAAATATTCGTAATTCGTTCATAGACGAGAGATACGTCCATGTCTGTATTAGGTCTTTGACATCTAACTACATTAACATATACCTATTATTAACACACAGTAATTTGAAATGAACTTTAGCAGAGATCTCCAATTCAGTTCAAATGCAACATCCTCCTGTAGTTGCTACATTCTATTGTTTAATTAGGACTTTGTTCCTTTCCCAATACAAGTTTGCATAGAATATTGAACATTAAGGGGTACTTTTGCTTTAATTGATCGATTCCTTTTTCGAGAATAAAAATTTCGCGAAAACTTAAAAAATAAATAAATGAATAAATACTGCTCTAAAATTCTGTGTTCTTGATAGGAAATTGCTTATTAATAATGTATTCAGCAGTTCTCGAACCACTGGTATTTACAAAGAGATGCTTTTAGGATAACATTCTAAATATTCTTAATATTTTATATTAAAAAGCACGATCTGTAGATAATGAATAGGGATGTTCAAAAATCTTGTTGTAAAAGCAAACAAAGATTTTAAAAAGTAAGTTATTTAAAAATGAGAAAATGTAGAAAGATCAGAGAATGCTGCCCTATAATTGAGAACGAAATAAAAATGCTTCGACATGGATATTACTTTTTAATACTTTGCATTAAATACTCATGCCATTTTTAATGATATTTAAGAGTGCCAAGTAACACTTGTATTTTAAATTTCATAACATATATAAATATTTTTAAAACAACTTCACATTATAAAAATGTAGGATTCTCGCAGTACCGAATTGCTGCTTTAACCTTACTTTCCCAGATAAGACTTGTGTATATGTGAAAATTTTTGTACCGTTGGATGGTTTTCTTAAAACTTTGCTTGCATATATTTTAGGACAAATTAACTTTTATATTTGATTCTTTTTTTTTTTTTTTGTCCCGGCGATCTTTGTTTAGAAATCAGTGCGTGCAGGTGACAAATGTTACTACAGAAAATCTGTAACGCCTAACAATGAGTATTAATCCTTTTAGATAATCCACTAATTCTACATGCTTAGATATGATTAAAATTAATCGAATTTAAGTAAACGATAATCTGGATTTTTTTCTTCTTTTTTTACATATTACATTTCTTGGTTCTTGGAATATATTTAGCCTGAGATTGTTGGTGCGCGCACATTTTTATTTTTTCAAACTACTACTACTGCTGCTAATAATAATGATTAACAGTTACATCATCTTAAAACGTTGTATTTTAAAAAAATTAAGTCGTCGTTTGTGGGAAACTTTTCAACGAACGACCTTAACTCAAATAATAAATCAAAATTTCCAATGAAGAGTTACGTACAACTTGAAACACAGACTGTTACAATCTTAAGGGCAGTTTACATTTTAAGCCAATACTCAAATTAACTTGAGAAATTTAGAGTATGAAGAACTGATCAACCTTGAACTTCGCATTTCAAAGTTTAAGCTGAATGTCCAATTCGTTTCGATACGTTTGTGTGTATTTTAAGGACCACTTAAAAGCCCAAAAATATGTCTTTATGGTTTTCAGTGATGGGTATTAAATTTCATAGTTTTAACAACTTACATTATTAATGTGATTGTGTTATACATATATATCACATACATCTTAGGGAAAAAAATGCTTTAGACTGAAATTTATTTTTACTGAATTTAAACACTCTAAATTCTAAAATTGTTGAAAATATATAAGATGAATTTTTTTTTTCCATTTCTATACGTTTTATTATTTTTTTTTTTTATGTGCATACTATTAGGTCAGCTGGTACGGCTCATCAGCTCAAGTTGTCAATTGTTAACTAATCATATAGACATTAAAAAATCAAGAATATTACAACTAAGAAAAAAGAAAAAGAAAATGAAAAAAAATATTACAATTATGAAATAAAAAAAAAGTCATTGGGTTAAATTCCTGCCATTAGTTTTTAAAAGAACTTAATAAAAGTTCAAATCAATTTAACTTACAGGATAGGATACTACCGATTACTTGGCACTGTTAATTGATTAAAGGAAACAATTATCAGAAACAGTGCAGTTTTTTTTTTTTTTTGTATTCTAATTACATTTTTATGTAAATGATTCTTTTATATAATAATTATTCCCTTTTATATAATCACTTAAATTCAAAGACTAATGCACTGATCAATATCAAGTAACTTCTAGATTTAACCTGTGTCTAGATCTAATTAAATTTTGGTGAAGGTTCATTTTTCTGAAGCTCAAGTAATAATGTTGCGATATAAACTAATGGATTTTACATCATATTTATATGATGGGTGGTACGTGGATGGGTGGCATTATTCACGTTTTGTGAAGAGCTCTTCTTATTTAGGACCAAAACTAAATAGAACATTTTATTTTTTAAAACTATTTACAGTTACTTAGTAAGGAGAAACCCTTGCAATGGCTCCAATGCCATTTATTTATAATAGAAACATATCTACAATATTTTTTTATGTCTGCATTTAAAACAGAAGCTATTTCAATTTTCGACGACGAGTTCTTCATATGTCTGAGAGATAAAAGGATATCTCCTAAAAATGTTCATCAACGTATTCTTTATGCTTTCCCAGCTCAGTATAGGTGTACGCATAAGAGTGAGTAATCCTTTTATTTCAAAATAGTCTTTCATTTCGTAAGCCCTGCTTGACCCTTCATGCGTCACTGGTCTGCGCGTGGCAATGGCGAACCTGCTATTTGGATAACTTTGCCAGAGCGGTCGCAATGATTGACTTTAACTTGGTCTGATGGCGAGCTAAGGAAATTGGATGCGGTTTGCTTGGCAACCAGAACCCTGCATCGCTGAAGAGTTATGACGCTCACCTGACGTCAGGTCATCGTTGCACTCCGGCAACAATAGAGGGCGCGTTTTAACTGTGTTGACTTCAATCAACGAAGGATTGTGAACGGTGCTACTCTGGGAAGTGTTTCCACATTTTGCATTTCATTTAAACATTTAATTAGATTTTTAATTAGATTTTTAATTGCAGAAGCATTTGAAGAAAAATATTAAAAAACAAGGTGTTTCTGAAAGAACTTTAAGGTTTTTTTTTTTTCTTTGAGAACTATGAATATGTGAAGGAAACACGTGTAAACTAATAAAATACAGGTATACCTCGACTTGCGATCGGATAACATTTCGACAAATGGGTCGTAAGTGGAAAAGTGTGTATGAAAAGACAGTAAAAAGTACAATACTAGATCACACATATGAATTAACTTTTATAGATAATATGTAACATGCAAACAAAAGTACTGTAAATATATAAGTATTATTTAAAATATACTAGTGTGCAAAGCTTAAGCAACATTGCTGACTTTGCTGTAATTCCGCACAAAAAAAAAAACAAATAAAAAACAGGGAGACATGAAATTCATACTACAAAAGCACAAGGTAGAACTGAAAGGATGACGAAAGAGTAGCACAAACGTAAGCAATGAACAGTTTTATGGAAAATAAAAACTAATATTTAGAGAAATTATTTCTAATAGTTACACACACAAAAAGAAAAATTTCAAAATAACTTCAATATATTCGCCGATGCTGTTTGTGCTCAGCAATAGTAGTTATTCCAGGGACGATGTTAGACAATGCTAAGAGCATAATTATCTCCTCTGGCATCCAAGCAATTTCTAGCTTTGGTTTTTAAGCTGAAGTTGAAAATCCATATTCACACGGATAGGTGATTAGAAAGGGAATTAATGATCAAATAGCTTTCTTTGCCCGGCAGCCATTTGAACACCAAAATTTATCAAGATTTTGATTGAAGAAATTTTGCTGTGCAACTTAATAAGGTTATCTTTTTGCTTCACCCAAAGAGTCCAAATTAAGTGTGAAAGGATTTCGAACCCACAAGTCACATTTCTCTTCCAAAGTTCCAGTTTTTGCTTGAAGACAGCAACCTTCTCAGTCATATCCAACACAATGACTTGTGATCCTTAAATTGAAATCCTGAGGTCATTCAAGTGTGAAAATATATCTGCGAATTAAGCCAAGGACACCACATAGCTTTGGCTTTCAAATTCTTCAATTTCTTTTCCGTTTCTTAAATAAATATGGCGATCTCCGTTCTTAATTACATAACGCGACTGAAGACTTTGCCACATCAAAGCTAACACACTTCTGTGTGATACAGCAAAACCTATGTTTGGCTCCAAGTTCTTGGCAACTGTTTTAAACAGTCAGTACAAGTCCTAGATTGTATGAAGTTTACAACTTGAATTGCGGTGGGGAAATGACTGATTTCAGTCTTAGAGAAAGAATTTTTTGATGCCAGTGCATGACGATATAGAAAACAGTATATTATTACGACTTTTGGAGCCTTCGCTTTCACCAAAGCTCCAAAAACCAGATTTTCTTCCCAGCATGGGATATGAACCATCACTGCATATGAAACCCAATCAGTGCATATGAAACCCATTAGTTGGAGCACATCAACAACTTTTGTGGTTAGTAAGCAGCAGTTCTTTATTGCCCGTTTCACTGGCGTATCTTACGAAGACCAAGAATTGGCTGCTTAGGATCAACTCATGGAGTTGGTCCAAAACATCGGCCGACATATCCCTAGTTCTTGACTTTACGATGTCATTTGATAGAGGTATTTCAGCAATTTTCCTCTGCTCGTGACCGAGAACAACTTCGACCATTTCAAGGGCACAAGGCTCGATAAGAATTTCGAAAATTGTATGTGATTTCTTGTTCTTTGCATCACACTTTATAGTAGGCCTCAAGGAATGGGTTTCTAGTAGTAATTTAACTTATTGATCGTACCAGATGAGTGGAATTGAGCTTTCTTTTGTTTCATCATTTCCAGCATTCTAGAAATCCTAGGGTGCATTTTTAGCTGGCCCTAGGTTACAGCTTGCTTGTAAAACATAGGGGACCGCTCTTGTTTTTATGCTTGCTGGATGTCACATTCTGTAGTGGCCAAACTGTTAGATATTCGAATGAAACCTTCACCATTGTGTTCAGCAGCAAAAAGTAGGTGACCACGTCCAAAAAAAATCAGACCTCTAGGACCACTCTCTGCCCGGATGTGGGAGGGGGGTCAAAAGTCGGTGCTTCAGTACGTTTTCTTTTATCATATCTCCGCAACCGTTTGTCTGACAAAAACGTGACCACCACCAATGTGTTCAGAAGGATCGATATTAGGGGGACATCTATCGCCGTTTTCCTTTTTATCGGAAGCGCCCACTTTTGATCCCCAACTTCCGGTTTGCTGTAAGCGTCCATTAGATTCATTGTAAATGCTGGTAGGTTCACTCTTTTGTTTATAAAATTGTGCGTATTATGAGGCCGCTTTGCTTTTGACACTGTCTAAAAGCATTAATTATCTTGTTGCAAAATGTTCTTGAGTTTGGCCTCATGTTATCTTTACAGACAACTTGCACATAAAAACCACCAAGGTTTTTCGATTCCATCTTTGTCAAGAAAGCATGTGAAGCAGAATTTCAATTAATCCTCACTGTACTTCCTTTTCTTTGACATGACGATCTTTTTGCAGTAAGCCGGAAAAAAAAAGTGACTTAGAACAAAACGGTCTCTAACTTTGAAAGATTGATTGTTCTTCAGGAAACCTACGATAACCCACATAGTGGTTCCGAAGCGCTATCTATTGAAGACGGAAGTTATTAATTGCTCCAGTGAGACCGAACTTGAAAGGGGCAAGTCACAAAGTAATTGTGTATTTGTAAAACAAATTGTAGTTGAGAGGCTACTCTAAATCTCCCTTGGAGTAGGTCCAAACCTCCCCTGGGAGGTGTACCCCACAGGTTAAGAAACCCTGATCTAAGCCGAACAAATTTATTGCGATAGTCGTTCTACCAGCGCTTCAGAAAAACATATTTCATCACTCCGACTCCGGAAGTATTGAAAAACGTTGAAAATTGTAGGTCTAACCATGTAATGACTTCTCTCGACAGTATTGACAGTAATTCGCCATTGCAGAGACGCCATTTCTATTTTTGACGTCATGATTTCCAGGCGAACGTAAGTGATCAGATATTGCCAAATAAGGAGGTTTTTTTTTTTCTGAATTGAAATCCTCGGTTAATAAATAGACATGCCTATGACCGTCGACGGATGCAACTCAGAAGGGTGTACGAAAGATTGATAGGATCTTTGTCATAAGTGTAAAGGTCGTATCTTGAGGTGTATCGCACACAAAAGCTACGTAAGGTACCTTAATTCAATCAGTTTTTGTCAAATCAAAGCATGGCAGTGAATTAATAAATATGCATTGTCAGATATGAATAGAATTAAATTATTTTGCTTTCAGTGCTTTTCTATGAGAATTTGTCTCTTTCAGGAGCAAATTTATCAAAAGCGGTCCATAATAAAAAAACCAGTACAAAAAAAGTTATATCGCCTTTTGTAAAAAAATTTGCATGCCAAAATTCAGGAAGATTTAAGTTATTTAAAGAAATATTTACAATTGATGCATATTTTAACGTGGGTTAACTACGGACAATTTTAAAAGAATCGATAAAAAAAAACACACAAGTCTAAAAATACAACTTTAAAAAACACATACATACATACATACATCACGGAAGCTTTTCGAATCCGTTTGCGGCCTTCTTTGTAAAGGAGGCTGCAAATGCATCCAAAAAGCTTCCCGTGAAGTACGCGTGATATATTTTTGTGTTTTTAAAGTCGTATTTTTAGACTTGTGTGTTTTCATCAATTTTTAAAAATTTTGAGAAATAGGAATACGTAGTGATTTAATGACCTTAGCAAAGCAGGCTAATTAAAATGTGGTTAGTAAACCTTTCACAGGCTTTTTGTTTAAAAGTAATTACGTATCTTTTCTAATTGAATTATCTAGAAAATGCCTCTAACAACTTAGTTACAGTATCTTATATTATTTAAATTTATTTTCACAAAATATAAAATAAAACTCGTTTTTTTTTTTACAAAGTGATTATTGGAGATCCAGAGCCGTAGAATATCTAATGGTTTAGATGAGGACGAGAAAGGCGGTCGTCCTGGGCGGCAATGCCCAACTGTAAACATTATTATTAATATTAAAAAAAAATGATGTATTTCTTGTGTATAATCGCCATTTTCGGACACACTAAATCGTTAGTATTCAGATGTTTGGGCCAGATTCAATTCTCATAGAAGAGACTTACAAAGGAGAAAAAAAAATTACGAACATCCCTGTGATAATTCACTGACATTCCGAAGTTTTTCAATTCCACTGTAAAATTTTTCTTCTGTTTGTGGATTGACTCACTGTTCATTTGTACGCTCATCACGTTAAAACTGCTGGGCGCATTTACACAAAATTTGATACATATTTTTATTTATGGTCTAATTTAAAAATATAGGTACATCTGATTTGGTTTCCATTTCTCCCATCCCCTCCAAATAAAAAAAGACCCCCCCCCTCAATCTCAATCCCTCTCTAAAATAGCTGCGATGTTTTGTTTAAAATTTGATACATCACTTAGTAATGGTTCAACTTTTAAAATATGAAGAACATATTTTGGTCTTAGCTGCCTCCAGGCCTGAAAGATTGGTCCTCCAGCGTTGAATGCTTACTCTCAAATATGCAACGGATGCTGAGAACATACCTAAAGTCGACCAAACGAAAGGATGACTTTGACCTTGAACTATACCAATTATCTCTTAATCATTCCAGGACTGAATTTGTGTTGAGAGAGAAGATAAAACATGGCGACTCTCGGACACAAAACCGTTGGAAGCCACACAAAAAGGAAGTTATTGGTAACGTTACTTCTTATTTCGAAAATGCCTTATGACATGCTTACTTATGGCACATCAGAGAAATTATTTTCGATCGCAGTCCCGTTTTTTTTAGACGAAACGTGAGTCAACGAATCTCATAGTGTTTCTTCGTGTTGGCAATCTCAGGGATGCAATGTCGTCAAAAAACCAAATGGAAAAGGTAGGAGACTGATTTTGAACGATTGAAACGAACGAATGAATAAAAATTAATTTTTGAAATTTTATTGGATGAGAAATCAGAATAGTTCAAGAAAATAAATATCGTCTTTTTTCCGTAAACTTCAAACTCCCTAAATGTTCACTTTCCCGCCATAAACACAGACATATACAATCGATTCAAATTCTACTATTTCGACATCTGGTGTCCACGGTCGTTGTTTGGTTTGGCCGATTATAGCATTTATCCAACATTACAGCTTCAGGTTATAAATTATGCTATTTTTAACTTATTAGTTCCTTATTATTGGTCGATTTTATATCAGAATAAATGCAATTTCCATTGCAACAATCTACACTTACCTTTACAACTTTAACATTCTAGGATGTATAGTTTGTGAGAAATCGTGATCACGGATGAACGGTTGGACGTACCTCTTCTAAAAATTGCAATTGGAAACTACTTCTCTTTACATCCACAGGAGATAAAGGGAAATTAAATGAGTTAGATCAGATCTATAACAATCTATGGGAGATAGCTCGTGATCAGCTTAGCAGCTTATGAAAAAGAAAATATCCTGTTCAAGAAACAATCACTCCAATATTATACACTGGGCAATCGGAAAAAGCCTACCACAATCAACTGAACGACACTGAGGAAAATTTACATATTTATTCACAGTTCGAGTAATAGAAACTTGTTTCTTTTTTCTTTTCCTTTAAATTTCCATAATATTGTCGTAGTTTCGTCGCTAATACTTTAATTCGTGAATAGCTTAAGAAAAGAATAAGAAAAGTCCTCCAAATATCTTTGAACTTAAGAAACTGCTGTTTCATAAAAGGAAACCTGTTCATGCTACTTAGCCCTCTGGTGGAATACCGATAAATCAATCGGTACGAAGACCGGAAATGAGTTTTCTGTTTGCTTGACCTTTCTTCCTGCAGAGACCAGTGAAGTCAATGGAATTCGAAGAGAGAAAATGATCTATTTTGTATCCTCGTCAATATTGAACGGAAAAAAAAAATTAAAAGCTATTATTGAAAATAGATTTACAAAACAAATACACACACACACACACACACACACACACATGCGCTTTCATTATTTTTTATTAGTGATTATTCAGTATTTCTAATGATTCATGTTGATCATCCCTTTGTCAAATCCTCTTTGTTTTTTAATAAAACGAATAAAATAAAGAAGTTCCTGAATGAACTTAAAACTTACGTTCCTTAAGGTAAGTTTTTCTTTTTTTTTTAAAAAAAAAAAGCCAAGAAACACTGAAACATTCCGTGGTAAATTTATAAATCTAAAGAATTTTTAA
This sequence comes from Thereuonema tuberculata, assembly GCA_023159025.1. Classification (NCBI taxonomy): domain Eukaryota; kingdom Metazoa; phylum Arthropoda; class Chilopoda; order Scutigeromorpha; family Scutigeridae; genus Thereuonema; species Thereuonema tuberculata. The sequence continues at coordinate 34,186,349 of JAFIDM010003189.1, read as the reverse complement.
ATTTTCTATCGATTTAAAGTCAAATTTAATTAATGATTAATTTAAATCATTTCACAGCAGAAACTCGAGGGTTACCTAGCGGATAAATATTCATTATGAATTTAAATTAAGAATTTAAAAGAGTACACCAAGTTTCAAGAAGATCTGTTGATCATTTCAATCCCTATTAGGGAGTAACACAGTTAAAAATTGGGTTTTTCGGGACCATTGTAATTAGGATTCGTATAAACAGTGCATACCGGTAGTTGCATTAATTCCGAAGATGCTGTAATGTATAGAATTTTAGAAGGTTTTTGTTTCGTAGCTGCTGCTACTACCTGCAATGGTTATTTAAAAAAACTTTTTTTTTATAATCTTAGTTACATCAGTTTGCTTAAGGAAAATTCTACATAAAATTTGCTTCGAAATTTCTCTTAAGAAACTAGATACTGAAATGAAATAGATATTTTTATATTTATCAGAAACCGGCAGATGTATATAATAATAGCTGTACCCGGCATGCGTTGCAATGCCACTCAAAAAAAGAAAGTGTTTGTGTTTTAATTTTGTTTATTGAAGTGCTTTTGGATACACAATATTTTTTGTTTTTCCGTCTGGTGCATATAAGAATAAATCAGAAGGTTTTCTGACTCCTAAGCAGGCCACATACAACCTGTCCATGTGTGAAGCATGGATTTTCCAAATTTAGTCCACACTCTTGTAGCGATTGTCCCTGTGCTTTGTTGATGGTCATTGCAAATGCGAGTCCCACCGGAAACTGCAAACGTTGAAATCGGAAATATACTCATTTGTTAAAACGACTCGCGCATTGTAAAATGGTTCTACTAATTCAGAAACCTTCGCAAGCGTGCGCACAGTAACTTAAAATTTTATCGCGATCTCATGAATGGTATAGGAACGCATACGGGACAAATAAAGAAACATTCATTTTTATTTATTAAGATATCTGAGTTTCTATTAAACGTTTTCAGTTATTATTTCCAAAGAGTGTTGTTTCAATCTAGGATTAGGACAGTGGTTAAATTTGTTGTACAATACACTTTCGATGTTCTATGATACATAAAATTTCGAGTATTTCAAGCTACTGTTGGTATCGTAATAAATTGGATCCTAAATAGGGTTTCAAAGAAATTGTTTATCAAAGCAAAATATAATAAGATCAAGAAAAAATTAATTTAAATACAAATCCGAAATCGCTGCATTATTGCTTGAGTTATCGTACACAGAAGACAATTACATTTAACTCTTGAAACTTTTTTTAAAACCTGTCAATATGGGAATGTTTGCTGTATTTAGTTAAAATACTGAATTTGCACGATTACTATTTTACAACAGCACGAAGGAAGTAAAAAAAAACTAATATAATGATTGACGTGTTAATTGAAAATAATTATTACGATACTTTTGAAAAAAATACATACACAAACATCCAGAAAATGTAGGTTCAGTTTCTTTTTTTCTTATGTGAATATAGATACTTTTGTAATTTATTAAAGTATAAAAAATAATAAACTATAGGTTAAACAATGTGTAATTGAAATCTACAGGTGATAATAATTTCCTGATCTTGGCATGTGGCCATCTTTGCATAGATCCTCATTAGGACCTTAAGAACTAAGTCAATATTGGAAAGATGGAATCATTAGAGCAGAATCCAAATAGAACCTCTTTTTTCCCAGAAATTTCTTGAAACAGAAAGACGGAAAAAAAAGGCTTTAGTGAATAAGACGAATATGTGAAATGGGCTGACATGTCACTGCATCCCTGAATTGGAAGAGTTCAACATAATAAATAACTTTAAAAATATCTTTAGTATATTTGGCACATTAATTCAAATAAGAATGCCTTTTTGAGTCGAACTGATTCTCTGGGACGGCCGTTTCGAGCTTGTTGGTCTCTCCTCAACCAGAGCTAATCAGCCAGTGCAAAACTCAAAAGGCGTACAAGGGGAGGAATTAGGAATTCATGATGGAGACAGTGACTCGTCAATAACTAAAAGTAAGAAAATAAAAAACAAGAACAAAATGTGGAATCCAAATCCTTGAGCAGCTCTCAGGCTAACACAAAAGATATTTGACCACAAAAGGAACAAGAAAAAAAAAATATAAATAACAAACCCTCTGATAGGTAAAAAAAAAAAAAAGCAATTAATTCAAATAACAATGCCTTTTTGAGTCGAGCTGATACTCTGGTTTATTTAGCACAACGTTTTTTATCGAAGGAATAAGTGATTATGAGTTTGAATGAAAATAATTGTTAGAATAAGCCAGAGAAGGGGCTTTCTTGAGAGGGCTTTTTTTTGTATAGGCTATCTATTAACAGTAGTATAGGCAACTATTAACCGTTTCAAATTAAAATCAGAAACCGTTTCAGTATCAGGGGCTGCTTGATCTATTAGGTTGTTTTAATGTGGAGAGATCCAAGCAGATCGATGAGACATCGTTCAAATCGTTTAAAGTGAAAAGGTCACCGTCGCTGTACAGATGAACACTTCACTGAAATCTGAAGACAGGGAAACCACATTGTGGAACACATCGAGACAAGCAATCTGATTGGCCCAAGTTCAATTAGAAATCCGCTCGTGTCATCAAAACTAATCAGGAAATTAGAGAACAAAAAAATTCGGAACCTCACATCGTCCAACCAAAAACAAAATTATTATATTGTACCGGTGATTTTACTCTTTCTTTATTTTCTGCTCTTTTTTTTTCATCGCGCATTGGGTTGTTGCGCATAATGCGTAAACTATTCAATCCTATTTGACACACAATAAGAAAGAAAAGTAATTTTCGAAAATTTGTAATTAAACAAAAAGAATAAGAGAAGCAATGAGAGAATGATACTGAATGTAAAAAACACAGATTGCACAGTAGAACCTCGATTAACCGAAGTTGTCGGGACCGGACCTCCGTCGGTAATTCGAAAATTCCGCATAAGAGAGAGAGAGCACAAGGGGGATGGAGAGAAGAAATTGTTTCTTTACCAAAAAAAAATTAAGGAAACCGACGTAGGTTAAACGAGGGTCCGGTTAAAAGAGTGTCGGATAATCGAGGTGCTACGTGTATCCAAACAGATCCTAAGAAAATTAAATAAATGAAGAATAACTGGAAGGACACACAACAATTTAAAAAAATAGAAAGAGTGAGTTATAATCAGGATTATTATGTGATATTCCGGATTCCTTAATTAGCTTGTACAAATCTAATTTTAATCATTAAATCTCGCTCAGAGGCTTATCATTATCCTTTGTTTAAAATATCGATAATAATCCTCTATTCAGCTTCTAACATTTTTGTATGATTTTTTTAATTCTCTTGCGCTATTTTCTCGATAAGAACCCCCAAAGAAAAAAATTAAAAATATAAGAGTTACAACATATCTTGTCTTTAAATATATAAGCTAAGATTTAAGAAGATTCGGTGGTTCAAATGTTGCTACACACACTGAACGCTTAGACGAGCCTCACACTATCCATGGAAAACACACAAAAATATAAAGTAATAGTAAATAAATAATAAATAGAAAGCACAGTTGAAAAAACACTTATTAAATAACAGTATCATTTTAATGCATTACAGAGTTTCCTACCAACTTGTTACTTAGTGAACCAATGAAAATTTTAAATCATTCTGAACTGATGAAGGCTAATGACAGCAACGTTTTCTTATTTGTAATCCGACGCAATAAAATATTGTTTTAATAAGTTTTTTCAACTGTGATTTCTATTACTTATTTAATTAAAATAATATTTAACGATGTACGGGTTGAAATCCTTTTAGACAAATGACATTTTGTTTGAAAATGATGAGCACATACATTAATAATGATTGATTCCTATATTAAAATTCAAAAACAATAAAAATACTTATCAGGACAGTTTCAACACGCTAACTGTCGAATTATCATCAGCTTACGCTTATTCATTATTTACTTATATTTTTTTTACACAGCCTATTGGATAAAATAATAGTACATACTTTTAAATGAATATGTGTATACTAAATTCCATTACAGAGAAAGTCACAATTTTTTTATAATGTTTAAGTGAAGGTGAACATTGTAAATATAAGTGTTTCTGCATTTTGCTAAAAGAGCTGCATGACATAAAAAAAAAGCTTACAAATCTGTCATTTATATGATAGTAAACGTTAGTTAATGAACTATTTATTGATAAAAAGGTTTTTTATTTATAATTTAATATATTTAAAAAATTATATTTTGAATCCCATTGCAGAGAAACATTTATAAAATAAAACATAAAATAAATAAGAAAATTTATTATCACTGTATATTTGAATGTATAGATTCAAAATGTTAGAATATCCAGATACTCACAAACATTTTAACAATTCCGATAATTTCGAACAAACAAGACTTTCAACAGAATAAACAAAAACAAGGAGTTAACCAAATATTCGTTGAATTTTAGACTTTAAAGGAAAGTAATTATTAATTACAGTGGAATCCATCTAGAAAATAGCTTAAAGCTCAAGTAATGTATGAGTAAACCCAAACAATACAGAAATTGCTCTGCGTCTGGTTTCTAAAATCTCAAATATTTGGATAAGATAGCTGTCAATAAAGAAGGTTTAACATGAAATCATAGTGAGATCTTCTACAGTTTAATGCAAAAATTTTATTACTGTAAATAATTACGAATAAATGTGAATATGAACAAGAAGTTACTGAAGATGTTAAAGGCTACTTTTCTAATCGTTACGTTTTTCTCTTATTTTTTAATAGTGGTAAAAACAATATAAATAAAAATTCTATATTTGAATGATAATATATGCTATATACAATAAATATTAAAATTCCAAGTACTGTGTGTTATTTGGGTTTAAGGCCAGGCCGGATTTCTCGAAATTCCCACGGGCTCGGGAATAACGAGGGTTTATTGTCGATTTAAAGGTATCTTATTTCCGCAATTATTTCCATAACTATAATTAGCATTTAAGTAGACTCCAAATTTTGCATTTAAGTAGGCAATTATAATCACTAACCCTTTTTCAGGATTTAGAGAAATTCCACGGGATAGGATAAAAACCCTTGCTTTAAGTTATAAAGCTGAAAGTTTCCTTCCGCTACTATTGTTAGGTTTTAGGATTTGTTATAGTGACAATGTGGACTACTCAAATATTGTTATGCAACACTTGGAGCTAACCTATTGTTCTGCACAACAGCGCTACATATGCACCCGGTGGCGACAATGGGAACTATACAAATAGTGTTGTGCAACAATTGGAACTAAACTATAATAGCGACGGGGTTTTTGGGTTAGATGTAGATTTGTAATGATCAGATGATTTTTTACGAACTAAGAAAGGTTTGATGTGATAGGGTTATGACATTACAAATTCGAATTAGGGGTGTACGCTGGGAGGACGGTGAGTGGATGGGCAAACATGATTCAAAGATACTTCTACGAGGTTTTCGGGATAGATATAGATTTATAATGAGATCAGACCTTTTCAGTTGTTAAGATACGAATTTCATTATGTGAAATTAGAATTTTGATATAGAAAATTAAATACCATCAGTGTGTAAATCAACAGTTACAATTGCTATCGTAATCGGATGCCATCTAATATGGCAGTACAAATCTGAAAAATATACAAAAGTATAGCTTGCTTATGTAGATTTTTTTCCCATAAATTTCTCAAAAAATAAGGAAGAAACTCCGCTACAATGAACTTTTGTAAACTCTAAAAGCAATTATAGATAAAAAATAAAATCTGTCTTCTTGAAGAAAAACAAGCGCCTCCTGTAACACATTGCTATTCCACAGTCCTAGCAACCATTTATTTTGAACTGATACGACCTAGATCACGTGGTTTATGATGACATCACTTAAACGTTCTATAATAACACGAGGAATATGCAAATGCAGCATTCACATAAAAACATTTAGAGCACTCGTTTTTCAATCTAAGAATTCGGGGTTTGGTGATCTTTTCGAGAAATGTCGATTTCAAGTTAGCGGTTACCAAATTCTCTGATAAGAATAACTATTCTAAATGGAAGATTCAGTTTCAAATTTCCGCTGCAATTGAAAACAGGGAAATGAACAGAGTTTCGCTGAAAGCAGACTAAGTTCGAGGATCAACATCGATTGCACTTTTTCTAGCATAAGATCCATCGTATTCCCGCTACCAATTAGATGGCATACAAGCAAACCAATTTTTTTCTTTTTCTTTTTGTAACTGGCTTTCGTATCGGACAACTCCACGTCCTATCAATTCTATTATTAATTTAAATAACCTTTTTTTAAAAGAAATAAACAAATGTTCATTTAAGTGCTCTTTAATCTAAGAACGTCATTTTTTTTTTTCATTCTCTCAGACGGAAAATCTTTGGAAATCAAAATTAAGCAGAAACGACCAGAAATCTTTTTTAAATTTTTTTTTGTATATTTTGTAAATGATTTTTTGTTTTTTGAATCAGATAGTTGTTTTTTACGGCGAAATTAAGCTTGCAATTGGATCAATTTCTATAATATATTGGAACCACTTAATCTGGAGGACCTGGATCCAATGGTGGATGGAATTAAGCGGATTTTTAACAGTATGGACACGTCCTTACTTGAACAACAACGTCATGTCCTGTGACGTCGTGTTATTGAGCAATGACGGAATATATATTGTTCCGTCTTTCTACAATTCCTCAGGTAAAACACTGTCCCACTTTCTAAGATTTCTAAAGTTCTACAATACCTACGCACACTTCTTTCAATGAATGTTTATTTCTTTTTGGAGTATAGCAAAATCAAATATATATTTATAATATTTCTATTTCCCGCCCGCCCCCCTATCCTATTCAGACTACCTCACTTTTCGTACAAATTCAGCAATAAAATGGAAATAAATAAACACCAGGGCTAAAACGGAGAATACGGCACAAGCCAATCACAGTCTTCCTAAGGATAAATCCGCGTAGGGATACATGATGGTGCATACTGTTATCTCAAATCGCAGTTAGCCAGATGAGGGTTAGTATATATAGTAAAAGATCGTGCAAAATCATTTTTAAATAAGCTTACCTACAAATCTCATTCTATTTTTCACTAGTTAATTGAAAAACTAAAATTCATATCTCAAAAGTAGTGCCAAGGCGCCATCTTGTCGAAAGCCTCCGTGATCTCCGGTGTCACCAATACCAGATACTAATTGTTCACGTATTTTTAAATTAGCAGCACATAAATGAAATTATGATTGTTTTTTGATGTAAAGGTGAATGAATATTTTCAGGAATCCTTCACTTTGTGGGAATATATGCAGCGATAGGAGGGGGTGGCCAATTTTGAAGGATGAGGGCCAAATAATCGTGCTCGTTGGACCATAAATAAGGGTCCGGCCAAACTTTAAAGAAATCGCGCCAGAAGTTTTAAATAGGAATTTCGGTGGTCATTTTTGAGGTTTGAGACAGATGAATACCAAAATAATTGTGCTATATTTTTTAGTTGGACCGTAAATAAGTAAATACCAAATTTTAAGGCGATTCCTTATAGTCGTTTTAGCTTGTTACGTTTATAAAAACCCAAACAAACAAAAAATATTCAATTCGGATGATAAGACTTCCAACTTAATAATAAGCCCTGAATTTCATATTTCATTTTATCTTTCTCCAATCTTCAGCAATTAATAAATAAATAGATTTGACAAAGAAGAAATAAACTGGGTTCATTTAATTAAGAAAGGCTTACAAGATTCTCATTGCAACTGGGAAAGAAAATCGATCACTTAGAATTTACTGCATTCTCGGGATACCAAAGATAAGCAGACAAACATCTAAGAGAGAAATCCAGACATTATTTTAGGGTAAACAAAGAAACAACAAAACAAGATTCATTTCCTAATCTTCGAAACTACACGGCAAGTTATTTCAACAACAAAAAACCTTGAAGTAACACAGAATTTCCAAATCCAATTCCGGTTGAAATGCTTCCGTTTTCAAAATCTTAAAGTAAATTCTATATTATCAAAAATACATGATTATAATAGTAATAATAATAACAATGGAAAAATATAAATTCAAGATTGAGAGTTCGTCTCCTAAAAAATAAAAACAAAATAAATAATGGTAAAGTTTAACGTGCGTGATAAACATTAACGTGCGTGATAAACACTAAAAATGAGCATAAAAACGCGCACATTTAAAAGGATTCACTGAACTACTTTTGGAATTTTTTTACTTAGAACCCAAGACAGACTGTTTCGAGGTGCATACCTCTCATCAGTTGGATTCGCCCAGTACTCATAGTTCAGTGAAATCCAAAGAAAGATAAACAAAAGACAAGATTGAACAAAACAATGACCCTTGAGATAATTTGTTTTTTTAAGAATAAAAAGAGCATTAATCTCCGCAAGCATTTCCCTTAGCTTGGGATATGCTAATTTGTAAACATCATATATATACATAATGGTAAAGTTTAACGTGAATCTGAAAATAGTCCAGTGAATCCTTTTAAATGTGTTGGTTTTTATGCTTATTTTTATTGTTATATTTGTACCGTGCACGTTAAACTTTACCATTATGTAAAAAAAATCTATATATCATGTTTACAAATTAACCTTTCCCAAGCTAAGCGAACTGCTAGCGGAGATTAATTTATTGCCCTTTTTATTCTTAATTTGTTTTTTGATGTTTTATTATCTAAAGGGCCATTGTTCTGTTTAATCTTGTCTTTTGTTTATCTTTCTTTGGCTTCCACTGAGCTATGAGTACTGGGCGAATCCAACTGATGAGAGGTATGCACCTCGAAACAGTCCGTCTTGGCTTCCCAGTACAAAATTTCCAAAAATAGTTCAGCGAATCCTTTTAAATGTGTGTATTTTTATGCTAATTTTTATTGTTAAAATAAAATATAAAAGCTGCATTGTAATTTCTCGAGATACATGCAAAACCTGAAACGCATTTACTTTTGAAACTGAAGCATCAACTGCAGCACTCTTACGTAATGATTTTCAGATTTATTTTTTTTTAATTGCTGAATTTAAAAAAAAAAAAGAACTAAACCTAAAACACTTTTTAATTTAAAATCTAAACTTCGTATAAAAGAACCTGCAGTGTTATTTCTGTAAACCACCTTTAGATAGTTGGCAATTCACATATGCTTTCTTTTTGTTGGGTTACTACAATAAAAAATAGTGGTAATTGAAATTCATTGTTCAGTGATTTAACAGACGCTAAGTATGCATTATTGTTAGCTATCCAACAATTGGATGGTGTTAGGCATCATTTCACCAAACGACAAAATAGATTTTTTTTTTTGAGATTATTGCTCCATCTACTGGCGAAAGATGTAAACTCTTTATAAAAATTGTTCCTTCTTGCTATCTCAACAAAATTCCGCAAAAAATTAATTTTAAATAAATGCCAATCGACTAATCGTAACGAATAAGATTTGCATCATTTGACTAATGACCTTTGAAGAATATTATTAATTTTGTTAATGATCAGAATTGGCTTGTGAAAGTATCTTTATTTTGATATATAATACTCTTCATCATTCCAATTGATCTATAGAAATCTTGAGACTGACTGTCAAGAAATTTTTTCCTTTTCATTTGGCAATTATTACAATAAAAATATTTTGGATGTCGAAAACAGATCATTGGAAGTTTTACCTTTTTTTAATTTCATTTTTCAGTGAAGCAAGCGCATCAGTGAGTTATTTTTACCTTTCTAGTACAAGCTGGCTTATACTAGATATATACATAGTAGGAAGTTTGTAAGGGCAACATTTACATCATTAAATAACATCATTAGTTTTACTTTCGTGGGAGTCTCCAAAGCTAAAACAAGCAGTAAGAAATTCACCAAAAAACGATTGATGAACAAATTTATGTGCTGACAGTCGCCGACCTCAATGCATTTTCTAAGAGCATTAAAAAATAAAAAAAATAATATATATATATTAGTCATAAAAATCAATGGGTGTGACCAAGTGTGGAATGAGCGACATCCTAGAACAGCCGTTTCACTCTCTTTGGCGATCGTCAGCTAGGAGTAATCACCGTATTAAGGCCGCTTTACATGTACCATTTCAACAGGCCATAATAGAGGCCATGTCAGGGTAGATGGCCAGTGAAAAGTAAGCTTTTTTTTTCTCTTGTTTTACACGTACCATATAGCCTTCCATCACCCGAAAAATTTACACTTCTCAATTGTCATCATACGTATGTTTTATTTACGAATAAAATAGCATTGATTTATATTAAAGTCATTTATTCAAAGCATCGAATAGGCGAAAGAATGTTTTTAATTGATTAAAATAGGAAATATTCATTTGTTTTTCATCTTTTTATATTTGTTTGTTTTCAGTTTCGATATTTCTCGTTAAATCTCGACCATCCCACGATATGTGTTCGAGAGTCCAATCGCTCGCAGATTCAAATTTTCAAGCCAAAATTCTGTAATGATTTTGCTTACTAATGTTACGTTTTCTGAAAGCATCCATGAAAACATAAGGAAAAGATGACCTCCGATCGTAAAAATCATTTTTGTAATCGGTAATTTCGAATAGATACAAATCGACTGGAGTTTAAGTCCTACAATTCGTCACCAGGAGCGCTAGTGTCAGATGGCGAGCCGTCCCATGGCGAGCGATCTCTTTGAATTTAGAACACGCTCCAAGTCGGGCAATGTGCTCGCCATCACGGGATGGCGAGCTTATGGCTTGTGAAATGGTACATGTAAAGCGGCCTTTAAAGAGCGTGAAACACCTGTTCTAGGATGTCAAAACTTAGTCCCACCCATTATATATATGAATATTTATATGCTCTTTTTTATGTTTAATTCGCTTAGAAAATTCACTGAGGCCTGCGGAATGCTAGAATATAAATTTCTTCACCTATTTTTTTTTTTTTGCTGAATTTATTATTGCTGGTTTTAGCTTCTGAGGCTCCACATTGATTCCTATGATTGTTCCAGTTATCCTTTGTGCCGAGACCTCGCTATTTACTGGTGACTACTCCTAGCTGACGATCGCCAGAAAGTGAAACATCTATTCTAGGATATCACTTCGTAAACAGTTGATCTCACCCATTGCTGTTTATATTATATTTACATTAATTTTCATACTTAAATTTATTTACTGGAAATACATTCAGCTCTCAATCGCGTTGTAAGGACTGTAATAGTTTTCAAAAAAGAATGGTCTGTCAAATATGATCGTTACATAGCGATCGATTTTGTCTGGAACAAACGTCACCAGTCATGACGTCATCAACTTGACCTCCGAGCAGTTAGTCCCAGATGGCGTCGTTTTGTGATCACATAAGCGTGACCAAGAAAGGACAAACTTTGCATAGCTGAGGTGGAATAGTGTGGAACGTTTGTAATCATTTCAATTTGAATTATAATTATGTATTCGTAACTGTAGAAAATAAAAAAAACAGAATGTTTTCGTAATATTCATAAGATTCAGTTACGGAATTTAGCAATAGATGGCGCTTTTACGTCCTGGAAACATCAATCTATAAGGAAATTACGTCATCAAAAGCTCTTCGTTCATGAACTGAACTGCAGGCATGCAAGATCCATTTCGAGGTCTGGATTGAGGATGTGGAGATTAAAATAAACATGTTTATTTTTTGAGTTCGATCGTAACTACGCATTGCATCAATTTTCATTTCGTCTAAGCCAGGGATTTCGGGGGTCAGATTTGAGGGATTGGAGGGGTGGAGACCAAAAACAAAGGGATTACGTTTTTAGGAGAATCACCAATAAGATTCATACCAAATTTAACGGAAATCCAGCCAGCCGTTTTAACGTGATACGCGTACAAACGGACCAACAAAAGGACAAAAAATATTCAACTCGAAATAGTGATACTTGGTACGTTTCGTCTACTCAGTAATAATTAAATATATTATTTTTTAATATATATTGCTATTTTATTTTAACTATAAAGTAATTATACAATAAGCCACTAAACAATTTCAGGTTACGTTTATTTACTGTGCTGCGCGATACTGAAGTTGGGCAGAAAAAAAATAATCAGTTCAAGGAACTGAAATTAAATTACTTTAAGAAATTTCCCTGCCAATAACGGATCTATCATGATATTTCATACATTGTTTAACATTTAAATAATAGAGAAGCTTCGAGTAACACGAGTTCGTAATTTCATTAACCGCTAATTAAATTTGTGTAAAGTTGATGTGTTGGCATATTTACTGTAAGGTTCTACATAAAATATATCGAAATTATATTAAGGAAGATTAACTGAAATGTCTTTAGGTCATTCTCTAGAATAAATGAGAAAGCAACCGTTGCATTATGTAAGGAGTTGTTTTCATGTTTCCACGTTAACTTACAAATTCCAATTTAATTAGTCGCTTTTGTAGGCAACATTTCTTTATTACAGAAGCCAACAATTTGTAAGGAGGAAATTCAATTGTTTTTAACTATAAATTGCATGAAACTCTCTCTTGGACTTGAATGGGGACAAATTAAAGAAAGTACATTCATCTTGATAAAGATAATTTCTTATAAATGGCAAAATACTAATTGCATGCGTCTAAAAAGAAAGGTTTCGCTATTTCTTTCTTGAAATTTTAAAACAATTTCGAGTTCATTTTAAGAGCAAATCAATGATGACACATGTTTTATTTTGTTTTGTTTTTTTGTTATGTACATTTCTTATACTCTCATGGTAGCAGTCTTATGGCGGTGTGCACCAAACTTCAGTTAACTTTAAGGACTGTTATTTGGACGGAGCTAAAATTAGTGGGGGGTGCTGCTCCACAAAAATTTTAGCCTTTGTTTTAAAATTGTGTGAAAGGAAACAAACATGTATAAAAAGAAATTTATCAAGTGTTTTAAAATTGTGTGAAAGGAAACATGTATAAAAAGAAAATTTATTCAAAAACTTGATAAATTTCTTTTTATACATGTTTGTTTCCTTTCACACAATTTTAAAACAAAGGCTAAAATTTTTGTGGAGCAGCACCCCCCCACTAATTTTAGCTCCGTCCAAATAGCAGTCCTTAAAGTTAACTGAAGTTTGGTGCACACCGCCATTAGTGTCCGACTCCGGTAAGAAGGCAGTAGAGTCACGTGGTTTTGGACTAGTCCATTCGTTAAATTGGGTGGCAGATTGAAACATACAAGCAAGGGAAGTTCGTAACCTCGAACGCTGAGAGCCGCACGAAAATGTGCTTAGAATATAACTAGCTCATCCCTAAAACAGTGGTATGAGTCATTCCCATGCAAAACTCAGCTGTTGTCTGCTAGCGCCATCCGACGGTGGCATGTTGTACCTGCACTAACACATACTTACAGTTCAGTTTATGAAAGAAGAGCTTTTGATGTCATAATTTCCTTATAGATTGATGTTTCCAGGACGTAACAGTGCCATCTATTGCTAAAATCCGTAACTGAATCTTAGATACTTTACGAAAACATTCTGTTTTTTGTATAATTTTCCAGTTACGAATACATAATAATAATTAACATTGAAATGATTACAAACGTTCCACACTATTCCCCTTGCTTGGCTATGCAAAGTTTTTCCTTTCTTGGTCACGCTTATGCGATCACAAAACGATGTCATCTTGGACTGATTGCTCTGAGTTCAAGTTGATTATGTCATGATTGGTCACGATTGTTCCAGACAAAATCGATCGCTACGTGATGACCATATATGGCAAACCCTTTTTTTTGAAAACTACTATAGTTGTGTGAATAGTACACCTGCAGTAGCAGGTAGTCTTTTGGAGTGTTCGGTTGTGGGTTAGAGTGTAAACAGTGTAATTGAAATGTGTGTTTTTGGTCCTGTTATATCGATATTTTGTTTCTTCGCGTTACCAAAGTTCCTCTCTTGGACCTTCAAAGAACTACGAACCCCATAAAACCATTAATATAACATGAATAAACAGATCTTTACCGAATAAGTATTTTGTAAACAATTTGTGCGCTTTTCCTATGGGTATTCGAAAAAAGTTGGTACACCAACTGTATCTTGTTTTGCCTTAAAATTCCTCAACTTTTGAAAATACTGCGGATTCTGAAGCACAATTATAATAAAATTTAATTTTTTATCCCATGTGGTTATTTTGTTTCTGAATATAGACACAGACACTCAAAAATAACACTCAAATGTTAACATAGTTAAAAGTGACAATTATAATGTAATATTTTAACCACGAAACTTTTTCATTAAATTAATATTACAGTTTTTATAAAACCCTAATGACGTCAACTTTCAACTGTTAATTTGGCAAAAAGATAGCCTGTATATTCAAGTTTGTTGTAATAAAATATAATAATGTGTGATTGATGCCATTAACAATTTAAATCAAAAGAAACATAAGAACTGAATGTGTGATAAACAATAATAGTGATATGATCGCCGACGGCCCCCAGCCGATTGCCCTGTTTTTTTTTGTTTTTTTTTTTGGGTTGTTAAGATAGGATTGCCCTTTTTTTTTTTGGTTGCCAAGTAAGTCAAGGGTCCCGCAAAATTCATCTTAGGGCCCCGCACCCTCCTAGCGTCGTCTCTGCCTCCTCCCCTGTAAATCATGTTACTGGTTACGTTTGCCAGAGAAATGGTAAAGCCTTAAAGGGCCCCAAATTCGTTTCCAGCCGAGGGCCCCCAATAATGCCAGACCGCCCCTGTTCATACTTCTTTATTAACAATATTATGATCGTAATTCCGATCTTCTTTAGGTTATATTTTCGAAACCTTACATTTTCGTAAAAAACAACAACAAGTTTCAATTCAACATAGATCTAACTTAATAAATTTATATATGACAATGTATAGATGTATGCTGATTTTGACAATGCACACACTTATATGACAATTTTGATCATTTTCTTATGTTACAAATTCTTTATTAATGTAGATTTTTAAAGAATTTCTAATATAAGAAGATGATCAAAATTGTTATATGTGTACATTGTCAAAATCTGCATATAAATATAAATTAAAAAATCACTCATAAAGCCCGTGCATACGCTTAAACTGTTTAATATGATGTAATACAAATATAATACACTGATAGAACTGGTTTCTGTTCCTAGAGGAACCATCTTCTCGCTATGAGAATTACACAAAAATGACAAGAATAAATACGAGACAGCTGAAGTGATGAACCAATGTCAGATCTGGAAACGTGTGACGTCTTCTTCTGACAGCGCCAAGGTGGTGAGAACTCAAACTGAATTCAGATCAGTGCGCTCTCTGCCGACAAAAGGAAGAACTGCATCAATGACACTGCATTGTCATCCCAACATGAAAACAATCCATGCGAAGTCCATCTATGAGTTCTATGGGGAAAACTGTACATGACTTGTTAAAAAGCAGTCAAAAACAATAAAATTTTGATAAGAAATTTTCTCAATTTTAAAAATATTTCTTTAAAACATATCCTTAAAACATTTCCTTAAAAAACATCTCTTTGAAAATGATAGATGTTGAATTTCTGAAACTTGTTTTTTTACGAAAATGTAAGAAGGTTTCGAAAATAATATGTTTAAAGTAACAAACAATAAAGTATAATGTACACTATAAGATATCTCAGCATACAGGTGATCATCTTATATTGATATTATGATGTAAAGGTGATATAGTCCAGTAAATACGTCAGAAAATAGGGGTTTGCTTTGCAAAAGGTCGGGTAGTTTTGATTTTTGGATATGTTGTTAGTGTTGGGCTTATACCATAAAATTCAAGTTTTCGATCTCCGCGCGCCACGGTGCGCCACGTGGTACCAATAAAACAACAAAATTTGGACCTTCTCTATGCTTTTCCACAAAATCTCCTGAACGGTTTGCTGTACAGAAAATAATAACCTTTCCAAATGCAGAATAGAGTAATATATCACAGTTTGAGTCTAAAACCAGCTCTGTAGCTGCAATAGTAATCGAGACACAGGCTTCCCAAACATCACGATTTTCTCAAAAATGTACGAAAATTGTGATTGTTCGGCAATTTCTGTTGAATATCGCCGAAACCAATAAAATAGAGCAAGTCATAAGGATCAAATTTAAAGGCTAGCAAATTTCCTATAAATAAAGCACAATAGGATGTTTCTACGACATATATTGAAAAATATACAGTTGTTCAACGAAAGGGTTTAAAAAGTTTGACATCATAAAATAGTTAAGTAAAATGATACATTTTGGTACGCGAAAAGTCTGATAGTTTTGATTTTTGGATATGTTGTTAGTGTTGGGCTTATATCGTAAAATCCAAGTTTTCGACTTCCGCGCGCCACGTGATATTGTGATGTGTAATTTCGCCTGGTCCGTAGCAATAAGATTAGACTGAAACTGGCTGGAAATCTGTAACTGATCTGATCTGATCTCTCTATTTCAGGGAGAGCATGCATTTAAATAGCCTATGTACATTGTCTTTGATTGGTTGGTGGCTTTAACAATTTATTGGGTGATTTAAAAAGACATGTGATAGCAATGGGTTTTAACCGTGCTATTTAAATTACAGGGAATTATAGGATAGCCACCAACAGTTAGATTTTGAAAATAAACAACAGAATTGACAGTTTAACGGAAAAAGAATTTAAATCTACAATGGATTAAATTATGATTGATAAGAATAATAAAATAGAATGTACTAGAATAAATAAAGCTATAAAAATCATTACAATATCAACAAAACATCAAAATGTTGGACCTTTTCTATGTTTTTATACAATATCTCCTAAACGGTTTGTTTTACTGAAAATATTATCCTTCTCAAATTTAAAGTAGAGTAAATTTATCACAGTCTGAGCCCAAAACCAGCTGTGTAGCATAAATAGTGACTGCGACACAGGCCTCCCAAAATTCCCGATTTTCTCAAAAAGTGTATGAAAATTGTGATTTTTCGTCAATTTTTCTTGAATATCTCCTTAACTATAAACTAATATAATAGAGCAAACGTCATAAGAATCAAATTTAAAGGCTAATAAATTTGCTATAAATAAAGCACTATAGGATGTTTCTACGACTTACATTTCGAGATGTACATTTGTTCAACGAAAGGGTTTAAAAATTGTGACATTACAAAACAAAAGTCTCAAAAAAAAAAGTGAAAACCTGGGCAGTAGTTGTTAGACATAAACCATAGAATATATATTATTTAATGGTTTTGCCTTTTTGATCTCTGCGTGTGATCGAAATCACTTGTGCTACAAGCTCTTTACCCAATCAGCAGCAACGAAAGCAAGTCCAGTCAAGCACATTTACTCCCCAAAAATGGTAGCCGGAAAGCAGGTCTTATATATTCTTCCCCGTGCACTTGTTCTCTGGGAGAAGCTTGCGAAAACGTGTCAGACATCACTCTACTTGAGGACAGCAGTGAAGATGAACACGACACGCCATCGTCCATAAATAACTTTATATACGACGATATAGAAGATTTACATCTTCAGCTGGATAAAGAGGATAAGGAGCAGCAGACAGAGCTTGAAGATGTTCGTCTTGGCCCGTCAAAAAGGCAAAAACGTTAAATAACATATATTCTATGGTTTGTGTCTAACAACTACTGCCCAGATTTTCACCTTTGTAATAAAACTTAGTACGTATTTTTTGAGACTTTTGTTTTATGATATCACAATTTGTAAACCCTTTCGTTGTATAACTGTATATCTTGAAATATAAGTCGTAGAAACATCCTATAGTGCTTTATTTATAGCAAATTTACTAGCCTTTAAATTTGATTCTTATGACGTTTGCTCTATTTTATTAGTTTAGGAGATTTTCAACAAAAATTGACGAAAAAGCACAATTTTCATACATTTTTGAGAAAATCGTGATTTTTGGAAAGCCTGTGTCTCGGTCACTATTTATACTACACAGCTGGTTTTGGGCTCAAACAGTGGCAAATTTACTCTACTTTAAATTTGAAGAGGTTAATATTTTCTGTAAAACAAACTGTTCAGGAGATATTGTATAAAAACATAGAAAAGGTCCAAAATTTTGATGTTTTGTTGATATTGTAATGATTTTTATAGCTTTATTTTTCTAGTATATTCTGTTTTATTGTTCTAATCAATCATAATTTAATCCATTGTACATTTAAATTCTTTTCCGTTAAACTGTCAATTCTGTTGCTTATTTTCAAAATCTAACGGTTGGTGTCTATCCCATCATTCCCTGTAATTGAAATAACACGGTTAAAATCCGTTGCTCTGCAACCAACAACCAAGTTTAACTGGGTCAAAGAAAGCAAGAAATTCCCACAAAGTTACAAATAGAAAGAGTTTCAATTTAAAGTAATGACAGCAATCTTCTAATTTGCTGATATCCAACCACAAAGCTTGGATATTGCCGTCTTTAATGACAAATGTAAAAGTGAAATATAAGTTGCTACATTACGTGCATGATTTGCCTACAATTTACAAATGTATTTTTTTCACCTTAAAGGCCATTTTTTTTAAGTGCTTGAGGATTTTCATTTAAAATGGGTAAATTTTACAAAAAATACAAAAAAAAAAAAAAAAAGAAAAAAAACCTTCAAATTTATAACGAGTATTTTGATTAAGGAATTCTATTGTTAACACTTCAACAATTTTTTAAATAGCTGAAAAGCATTTTCAAAACATATTTATAAAGTAATTTAACCATAGGAAGCAGCTTTGTTAGAGAAAAATCGATGTTTGTGATTTAGGAGTGGGGGATCTGGTGGTACCCAACTCCCATTTTCTTCTCTGTTGATGAAATATTCTTCAATTATTGTCGGCGATAAGCGAGGCGCTAAAGCTTAAGGATTTATGCGTTGCAAAGTAAAGGCTTCCACCCACGCTCGTTCACTGATGAACTGAGAATATCGTCAAGACTTAGTTTTCCTTTTTAATCTGTCGATCGGAAAAACCAATAATAAGAAAGAAGTTGAATCACGAGAAGAGTCTTCAGGCGAAATAGGATTTAAGGCTGTGAATTTTTAAGTGAATCAATTTCAAGAAAACAGATACGAAATGCGATGCATATTCGATTACATGAGTAAATAAAGAGAATTAGCGAAATTATCAAAAACTACTTCCCTTTTAAGAACTAAAAATAGCAAACTAATGTAACTTCGAAACATTACTATCTCTCCTCTGTAAAGAG
Source organism: Thereuonema tuberculata (assembly GCA_023159025.1). Taxonomy (NCBI): domain Eukaryota; kingdom Metazoa; phylum Arthropoda; class Chilopoda; order Scutigeromorpha; family Scutigeridae; genus Thereuonema; species Thereuonema tuberculata. The sequence continues at coordinate 34,167,290 of JAFIDM010003189.1, read as the reverse complement.
GCGGCCTTTTCCTAAGAATTCAACATAAAATATGGCATTGAATAATTTCTTTCCTTCAGATCGCAATTGACAATATTTCGGTTTATAAAATCTAGGGTCTTCTTCAGATTAAAGTTTGGAGTAATAACGTCAGAAACTCAGTAGTTTGTTACATCCATGTAAATAATGCTGTTTCTTTCAAATTGCTATAAGGTAGTTGATGCAAATATGGCCAATGCTGGTAATATGGCCACATTGCCAACCTGCCGTTAATTGAAAAGGTATCCAAAAGATAACGCTAGAATATTAAACTATGAAGTAGAAAGTGTACATGGCTACCACAGTTTGCAGGATAATGTAATCACAGAGCCCAGGGAACCCCGTCATTTGAGTTTTGACAACGAATCGAAAATCTGTTATAATATTGTTATTATTATATTATTGTTGTTGTTCTCTTTTATTTCCTTGCATGCAATTGATGATTATTGCTCATATATCACTTGCTGTAGCTATTCTAAGCTCGTTCCAGACACCCAATGCTTCTTTAATTAATTAAACTGGTAATTAAGAGATTTTTCGAGACTGGCTGTAATCAGGTAAAATGGCCGCAGTAGGCCATATTACCAAAACGAGGAATGTATTGGAATCATAAAAGACGATAAATCTGTATTTATTTGCTATTCATATACCCATGATTGATATTTTTTATATTCTATAAGCTTTGATCATTTAATGATTTTTTTTTCTAACTCTGTGGATACACACATGATCTAAATTGTAACTTTGGAATAATTTTTGTTGTAGGCCCCTGGAAAATTATTAATTATCCGTGTGAAAATTTTAATGGAGTCAAGACACATTTACTTTCAACCCAAAATTATTAATCATTAACAAAAAAATATTTTCCTAAAATAAAAGATATTTTTGAATATGGCCACATTATCTTCACAAGGGCATATTACCTGCACAGTGCAAGCTTTTTCAAAGATTGAGAAACAGAACCTTTGGGTTTTAAAAAAAATCTTGAAATATTTTTTTACATACGCCTAAAGAACCAAAGTTCTTGTCTACACATTTTTTTTTTAGTAATACCATAATCATGAAAAAAAAAATATTCAAATTAGGGTGGCCGTATTATCTTCAGGTACCTTATTTGCTTTCATAATTGTATAATATATGTAGAACAATAGGTATTCAACCTTTTTTTGTTGGCGAACGTCGAGATATAATTTCTTAAATCTATTAGGAGTGCGTAATTTAAAGTCAATTTACCTATACACAAATAAAATTCTAGGACAAAGAGCAAGATTATAAAAGAAATTGCATAATTTACATCCAATGTAATACAGTAAGGTATAATACATTAATTATTAAAGGGAAACATTAAATATTAAAACATTAAGTTTTAATTCTACAAATACAGACTACAACTTTAATATTATTGTTAAATGAACAAAAGTTTATCTGAATTTTAGTGACTGGATGTGTGAAAGTTATTTTAGCAAATAAAATTAATCTATCTAATTAATATCAACTATTAATTAATCTTGGTCTAAACTATTAATCAGGCGTTTGAGCTTGTTTCTGGGATGTCTCACACTAAATACATCAGAAACGGTGAAAGAGTAAGAGAGGGTTAAGATGGGTTTCAGATTAAGCAAAACTAATGCTTCAAAGTAAAATAAAGAAAAAAGATAGAAAAATAAAATAATGTAAAATTTCTCTAGAATCAACAGGTTAGCCTTTCAAAAAAAAAGTTATCAGTACTTTTAAAGCAACTTTAAGTAAATAATGAAAAACAAAAAAATCCTCTGTTAGAGCATTGGCAGATTTTTTTTTATTTAATTTTAGGCGTTTTCTCCTATCTCAGGTTGAATATCACTGATATTATGTAGACGATGTTGAAATGTATATCCGTCTCAATCAAAAGTTGCTGTAAAAAAATAATAATAATAAATCTTACTATTTAATTCAAAAATCTTTTCTTCTCTTAGGTTTCATTGTATTGTAATCTTTCTTATAATCTGCTAATAATAAACAACAACAATGGACAAAAGCAAGTGTTTACTAAGGGACATTTAATACATCTATTTCGACCTCTTAGACGATCATCAGCTAGGACTAACCACTAATAAACAGCGAGATATTATGGAACAATATTGGTCATCAGTAAGGTATCTCTAAAATTTAAAAAGCAATAATAAAGTCATGACAGAAGACAAGTTATACAATTCATCTGCCAGCCTCCGATGGCCACCAATGAATTTTCATAGCGCATTTAAAGAGACAAAAAACAAACACAAAATCATTAATAAAAAATCAAGGGGCGACACCAAGTTTTGTCTGAATGACATCCTAGAACAGCTGTTTATTAATGTTTTATCTTTTTCTATTTTAAGTGGGCTATGAAAATTCACTTGAAGCAGGTTCAGAGGTAACACGTGAATTTTTCAATTTGTCTTTTATTGAGATTTATGTACCTTTTTGAATTTTAGAAGATATACAAAATATTCCAGATTACTGTACTGTTATTTCGCTGATCTCCGAAGTGAAGGCACTGGTTTATTTTATGAAACTGGTTAAAAGGCGAGTGTTGGCATGGAATCCAATCTTCCTTTTTCAGATTTCATGACTGCCATGCTTATTTAAAAGCATGTAACTTATAACTTTCCTAATTTTCTACAGAGATTCCAGAAATAGGAATTACAAAATACAGTAAAATGTCAATTAATTGCGGTAAGTGGAGGACGCTTGAGTCCAGATAATTGAAAAACATAGTTAATTCAATTTACGTTTTATATATTTCAAAAAGGATTACAAAAATGTAAAATAAACCTTGTAGTATGAAAAAAAACTAAGCATGATCAACATTGTAACATTATGATGCAAAATTATTTAAAACACATAGTATATACTTCACGAATCCATTTGCATAGCAAATTTAAAAATACTGAAATTCTGATGTAAACCACAGGACTATTATTGAAAGTAGGAAATTAAGAAAATCAAAAAAAAAAAAAAGTAAACGGCAATTCAGTGAAAACTGTCGAACCCTCAAAACGTTTGTTCTTTAACTTCATAACTGTAACGATGTCTAAATTTATGCAAGGCTTTCAAATCCAGTGTAAGAGCGTCCCAATTACCTGTACTACGCCCCGAAAACTTATTATTCATTCGTATAGTTAAAACAAAGCGTACATTCAACTGTTCCCAGATATAAAAATACAATGTTTATTATTTTTTTACTACAATTTATGCCTAAGAATTTTCTTTCTATATCGAAATTACAAGAGAAATAAAATTGCCTTCATTTTAAGTGTTTTCATTAGTTATTTTTTTTAAAAAATTGTTTAACTCGTTAATTCATTCGATTTTACTAACTGTAAATTTTTTGAAGTTCTCGTATTTTTAGTGCCTAGCATTCGTTTAGCAGCCGGCCCTGAAGGTCCTGACTCAACCAAATGCAGGCGACTGCAAACCTTTTATTTCTTTTATATATTTCTTTTTCCAATGCACTTAGAATTTTTAAAATTTAAATATGAACTTGTAAAAGCATCTGGGATTTACATTTTCTTGTTTTTAATTTTCAAAATATTCTACAATTAAAATTCAAACCAGTCAATTTTTTGGGTGTTTACGAGGTATTACTCGATATTTTCAACTCAAAAATAATTGACAAAAACCTGAAGTGATAAACAATTCGTAAAATAATGTTTTGTATTTAAAATATTTATTATTAATGCAACAGTTAATTTAAAAAAAAAAAATTAAATTGTGAGAGATTAAAAAATTAACTGCTGCACTATTAATAAACATTTTAAATATAAAACATTATTTTACGAATTTTTTTATCATTTCAGGATTTTGTCAAATTTTTTTTGAGTTGAAAATACTGAGTAGTACCTCGTAAATATTCAAAAAATTGACTTATTTTTGAATTTTAGTTTCATTAAATGTTTTTAATTTTCAAATTATTCTGCAAGAAATCCCAGAATAGAAATCCCAGAAGCTTCATAAGTTCATTTTTAAAATTTCAGAATTTTAGGTGCATTTGAAAAAGAAATATGTAAAAGAAATAAAAGGTTTGCAGTCGCCTGCATTTGCTTGAGTCAGGACCTTCAATATAGTTTCTTATGTATGATTGTCTCTTACGAAGCATATGAAACAGTTCCAATGGCCATCTAATATTGCAAATAAGCCTTCTCACAACCTTTGTTGTTTCAGTGATTTTTCTGTGCAAATCCTATAAATCTTTCCCGATCTCATCTAAGTTGGTTGGCGATGTTATCGCCGCTCCCTTTTATGTCGGGTCGCCGAGGGATCCGACTGTTATTAAGCTTCTGAGCGCCATGATATAAACATATCCGTCTTCATCCATCTTACTGTAGCACGCCTCTTTCGCACTGTGAGCCTTGATAACATGCCAGATAGGCAGCGTTTGTATTTAGGGTAAAGTCTTGTGACGTTAGCGCCACTGCTCCATTTCCTCCAATTACCGGTCCATACATCTTGCGCCATTTATCTTCTCAACACTTAGCTTCTGCGCCAAGTCAAGCGATCACACTGTAGTATGTTTATAGTAGAAAAACAAAAAAAAAAAGCAAATGTTATAATAACATCATAAATTTTCATTTTCTTAACTTTTTTTTCCTAACTTTTACCATCAGTTCCAAATAACTTATATCTGTTACAGTCAAATGCTTTCTTGAACTTCGCTCAGTGTATTGAAACATGGTAAATTTCGTTGCTGATCTGTAGAGATGGTCAATACCTTCCATTAAGATTCGATAGATGGCGAACTATATGATATAATGTATCCTTCCGCAATGAACAATTTCCACTTATCAGGACTTAAAGCTACTCAGGTTTGGGCATTAGTAACAAAATTAAAAATAAATAAAATGAAATAGACCTAATTTTTTTTTTATTGGTAGTTATGCAGAACATTTGGAAATTAAGAAAATATTCGTCATTTTTAAGCAAACGATGAGAAAATACTTAGCTAAATTCCTATTCATGGCAAACTATGTTTTGTTTTTTTCTAATATTAAAAAAAAAATAAAAATCGAGATTTACCAGGCATCCTTTTGCCAGGCAGTGAATGAACATGAAGTTGTTTTTCATTGAAGAACATATGGGAGACCGAAGTTGGATGTCTCAGTTATCAGCGTTTATGGCAATAGGGGGATTTAATTGTTACGACACACGATTAGTTTTGGATTTTGGCTGTGGGAATGAAATCACCCGCCACATTTCCAAAGTTCCCAATAACCATCTTTTTAAAAATAGTTCTCAATTTTAGCAGTTATTTTCCGCTACCTTGGAATCATCCTACATTACTCAATTTATACAACAGATAAAAAACAGATTAAAAATTATGGCTTTCAATGAATAACGTGATATTAGTCATTGTATAATGTGGTAACATGATGTTATTCAAGTCTATACGAATAAACGACGAATATTCCTATTAATTCTTTCATAATTACCCTTTAGTTTTTTGTTTTTAATTATTTTATTAATTGCATGTCTGTCATTTATAAAATCAAATACTTAAGGAGGGATTTCATTTACTAATTAAGGTGTACATGAAATGTGTTGCCAAGCTTACAGGTTGTGTTCAATCACGCAAAACAACGAATAAATGTCTTATAAACATGGGTCTGGGAATGCTTTATTTCCAAGATATGAACGATGCAATAATACAAAGGTGTCGGCAGTACAGTCGCTCAGTTTCACAGAAAGCGCTCGATGTTTACAGGGATTTCCCTGAGTCGCCTACATGCCTGGAGGATGTTCCTTTGCATACTCGTCGTCACATGTGGTTCATGCATGATGGTGCGCCACCTCATTTCAGCCTTACAGCCCAACGACTTCTGAACCAACGTTATCCTGACCGTTGGTTGGAAGGAGGAGACCAGCAGCACGGCCTGCTCGTTCCCCCGATTTAAACCCTCTGGACTGTTTCGTATGAGGTTATCTTAAAGCTTTAGTGTACACCACACCGGTCCCTGCTGCCCACGCACTGCATGATCGCATAGTGGATAGGTGCAATACAATTCGACGTGCACCTGGCATCTTCGACGTGTTCGGCAGTCGATGGAACGACGTTGCATGAATTGCGACCGGTGGAGGACATTTCCAGTACTTTCTGTGAAACTGAGCAACTGTACGGCAAACACCTTTGTATTGTTGCATCGTTCATATCTTGGAAATAAGCCAGATCCTCGTTTATATGATGTTTGTTTTGCATGACTAAATACAAACTGTAACTTTGGCAGCACATTTCAGGTACACCCTGTATAGCCATTCAATAAAAAAGATTTTTACAATCTCTTGAGCCTTTCTATTGTTAAATATATTGAAAAGATTCTTTATTTAATTTTTGTATAATTTTGTTTTGTTTTGAAGAAGTTTGACTGTCGATTGTGAATTCTTTAGGTCTGACCACCGTTTTGGTTTAATTTTAAAATCAGTACTTAAAAAAAAAGTCAAGGGATTTTTATATCTTGAGAGACAAAGAAAAAGTTTTGTAAATGTCTATTAAAATATAGTTACCCAATAAAGTTTTCCTTGTGAAGTGAAATAAATAAATTTATTTAAACAAGTAGGAAACGTCTTGCTTGTTGAAGTTTCCTCCTGGAATTTGGATTGTGGGTGAGGGAAAAACAAATTCTGTTTATTAATGAACAAAAGGCTGTTATTTATTTTTCTTTACGAAACATCATTTTTGTAAACTTTTAATTCGTGTTTAGAAGCTCATTAACCACGTTTAATGACAGTTGCTTATAAATATGCATTGTCAGAAATTCACTACTTCAATTCTAATGTCTTTTCTATGAGAATTTTATAAGTTACTTTCATGCTCAAAATTTAGGGACCAACACGGAAAAATTTTCAATACAAAATTCGATCTGTTTTTTTTATAGATATGAAATTTTTTTTCATTCAAATTTTAGAAATCCTTTCAACTCGGAGACTGTGTTCATTTACTGTTAAGTTGTTAATCCTTCCTTTGTCAGATGGAACTAGAGTCGAAATTCAAATTAAACATATGTTTCCATTTGAAAGCGAATTACTTTGTCGCAGGCTTTGTGGAGACGACTGGAGCATTGTGGCTGGAAGCACCATGAATTCCATTGGTTTCGCCCAGATTTAAATACGACGATTTGACACCCAAGCCTCCTTCACAACTAGTCCTCGTCCGCGTTGTGTGTACACGTCTGCAGCATTTCCATATTGATCGCGAGCGGATTTTCTATCGGCCGATGTTTTATGAGAACTAGTGGCGCAAAGGAATTCGATTCGAGGTCCACATTGGAATTCTTCGTCTGCTACGAAAATAGAGTCAGATCCCTGGGTAGAAGGAAAGACATTTTACAGGATGAAACTTTTGCCTATGAAATGTATTAATGGGCAACGCGATTCTTTCGTCTTCGAATCGGCAACTAAGTCTACAGTAAAAAGGCTTATCGACAACTGCTGCAAGATTTAGGGTTTTGAAGGAAACCAAAAAACATTCACCCGAAAGAATTGGGCTTTTTTTCCTACAACTTAGTTTTCAAAACTTCGATTTATTTAATATTTGGGAACCTCTCCCAATCCGTCTTTACATAAAAATTGATACTGAAACAGAAAAAAAAGTGTCCAAAAAGAGACAATGATGACTTACAAATAAGAACTTGTAAGTAACTTAATAATACGTTTACCAAACATAAGATTTACAAGTAATTAAAAAGTTGCTTATTTGTCTATATTATTACCAGCATTCATAAGAATTTAATAAAGTTTCCATTTTTCAGTACATTAATATGCAATATAGAATAATAGACAAAACAGAGTAAGTTCTTGAAAATTAAATTAGAAATAATTTACGGCTGGTATATTACAGATAAGTATACATAATATACTTTGATAAATAATAATCTTGTTGATCTCATAACTGATCGTAAAATACTGTAATAGTGCTTCACAAACTTCGCTACCTAAGACTTCTCTTCATTGATATTAATCATTTTCCTTAATATCTGTAAAATAGTTCAATTTAGATTAAGTGTACTTAACTGGTAATGTTCTATATGTTGCATTTCGAATACTCGAAGAATTCTCCATGACTTTCTTGAATATTTCCATTTGTTTTTCCTTCTAGTTAGTTACTAGTTCAGTTTAGTATTTGGATTTAATATTTGTCCTTTATCAATCCTTATCTTTATCATCGACTGAATCGTATTATCTTGGGGATCTAATATCTTAGTTTTACTTCCATACTTAGATTGTTCTTCTCCAGATTCCACTTTTCCAGACAAATTTCCTTCGTCGTTTCATTATGAACAAAGTTTCACGTCTACACTATTTCTTGCACTTTTAACTGTATTGTTACATTTACGACTTAAGTACTTGTCGAACTTCATTGTGAACGATTATTTGTTATCACTTTCTTACATAAAAGGTACATTCTGAAATATCTTAATTCTTACTTCATTTAACATTACATTATTCATAACGCAATTATTAATTAATGCCGATAAATATTGGTTTAATTGTCTAAGCAAATGATGCCTTAGTATTCCAGTTGACATTTTTTTTCTTCTTTGCTTTGTCCATTTGTCAGTTTTACCCGCATCATGCTAAATGGCTGGAAAGATTAGGAATGTTAATATGCTTATTTACGGGATTAAAGCGTAAATAAAAAAAAAATCAATATGCCTGCGTTTTAAGTTGGACCATAAATAACCTACAAACCAACTTTTATCGAAATCCGTCCAGTCATTTTAGAACGATTTGCGTACAAACAGAAAAAAGTTCAAGTCGATGAGTAAGAATCCGCATGCTCAATCAACGATGTATTACGAATATTATAAATACTAGTTGACCCGTGCGAATAATTCGCACCAAAAAACCACTTTCGAGAAATAATAAACAAATCCAACAGCTGTCGTGCATGTTAGTTAAACCCATTGTCAATAGATGGCGCCTTCTCCATTTTTATAAAAAGGTTGACCCGTGCGAATAATTCGCATGGTATCTTCATCAGTCGCCGAATGGTAATGTGGAAATAAATAAATGAACAGATTATCAATAGATTGCATCTTCTACATTTTTATAAAAAGGTTTTTAAAATAAAGTTTTTTAACGAAAACAATAATTTAAACATTTTGTTTATTTTTCGTCATTAGCGGTGAACGTAATTTTCAAAATATCTCAATCATTGATTTTGATGAAGTATTAAGTGAGATTAAAAAAAAAAAAAAACCTTTGAGAAATAATATATGAGAAGTTGATAAATTGTTATGTTTTTTATTGTAATAAGTCGTTTATTTTTATTAAAACATAAATCTTGTTTGTTTTTTTATCTGTTCTTATTAAATAAACGATGAAATATCTTTTTAAAGTGCATTTTTATTTCAAAAAGGATGTATTAGAAGTTACGACGCTACAGTATTATTTGAAATTTGGTTTCGCTTTTGAAAAATAAGTCGCTTCTGTTAAAGAGTGTCTACATTTATATAAAAAGGTTTTTAAAATAAAGTTTTTTAACGATAACATTAATTTTAAACAATTTGTTTATTTTTCGTCATTTGCGGGGAACGTAATCTTTGAAATGATGTCTCAAACACTGATTTTGATGAAGTCTTAAGGGAAATATGCCGTATCCGACAAAAAATCACCTTTGTTAAATAATATATAAGGATGGTACTTACTTGCGCCGAAAAACGTTGATTTAAGTGAACGTAACCTTCAAAAAGACGTCTCAATCATGTGGCGCACCGACAAAAAAAAAAAAAACCCCTTTGAGAAATAATAAGCAACTCCAAAATCTTTAAACATAGTGTGCCTTCTACAACTAAAGGTTTTTAAAAAAGGTTTTAAAATAACATTTTTTAACGAAAACATTATTTTAAATAATTTTTTTATTTTTCTTCATTAGCGGTGGACATAATCGTCAAAATGATATGTCAATCATTGATTTGGTGAAGTTTTAAGGGAAATAAAAAAAAAAACAAACCCTTTGAGAAATATTAAGCAACTCCAAAATCTTTAAACATAGTG
>JAFIDM010003189.1:34116965-34147533 GCA_023159025.1 Thereuonema tuberculata | reverse complement strand
ATCCTGCAGCTAAGCAAACCTAACTTGGCTAACCTAAGCCAAATTTGTAGGGTTATATCCTGCAGCTAAGCCAACCTAACTTGGCTAACCTAAGCCTAATTGTTTTTGGTTGAATCTCTCCGCTGAAATAAACAAATGAGACATACTAAAAAAACACACGCGGTGTGTTCTTCCGCACCCAATCACAACGTGCTCCCTAAACTGAAGTCTAGCCGATAAACTTATTAAGTTCCTTATTATATGTTCCTTATTATATTTATCCTTTACTTATACTTTTCAATAGAATAAATTACACTTATATATTCGTTTTACTTTGAAATTCAAGATGCGGCTTGTGTTCGAATTTTCTCTTCTACAATACTTATCTAGAACAATAAACAAATACGAATTACTTACAGTTTGTCCAGTTATTATAAATTTCTTCATGTGTAGATGTATCACTGTAAAGAGTGAACCCTCTTGTTATTCACAATATAAATTCCACAGCTGTCCAAAATCTACTTTACGGTTATCTGGTATGTTGCACACATGAACACAACTGTATATTACTTTGCCAAGTCCTGATTTCGCTAAGTTCTGCAACGAGTAAATCCTAATCGTGACCAAGCCGTTGTAAGCCTTGCATTGCTCTTGACAATCCAAACCATGCCTTTTGACATTTCTACCGAATTTCAAATCCTCAATCAATTCCTTCTCCTTATTGCTGAATTCCATGCTTTTATTGATGAGCTACTTCGTTTAACTATGAGTTTCAATAGTCCTGAAGAATAACCCTGAAGTAGTAGAGATTTGTCAAGAGAAAGCTGGAAGGAATAATTTTTATTGCTCTCGTATCTATACATTGATCAATTTTGAACTTATCTGTCGGGAATCTCGATGGATATATCAGCGTGATATTCTCATTTTAAATCCACGGTTCATCTTTAACTTTAGATTTCGACATTCAATAGTCTTTTAAAAAACGCCACATTTGTAGAATTGTCCTTTTTCTCTATTTTTCAACACAAGAAGATTAGAACTGCTTCACGCTTCTTGCGTCACGCGCTATTGTCCTCTCGCGCCTCGTGCCATTGTTGCAAATTAATCAATGCCTTTAATTGAATCGCAAATATGAAAAAGGTACTAAGTCATAGAAATACCAAACTGAGAAAACACAAAAAAAACCTTCCACATTCAAAACTAGAGCCAGCAATTAAAAATCCATTGGTGAGGTGTGAAACGACTGTGAAGCCGACCCATGCCTGTCATATGTTTAATTTTAGGTCAGTATGCAAATGTACAAAGACATAATTAAAAATTTCGACTTAGTACCTTTTTCCAGATTATGGGTGACTTAGGAAACTTTTTCCATGTTTTGCAATTATATTGTCGCATTTTGCAGTTAAAATAAAATGTTTTATTTCAATTTTTTTTAGTACAAACTTAATCATATAAGTTATATATATATGTTATATATTATATCATATGGCAATGTAACACTAGTGCAAAAATAATGAAAAAATGTAAAGCATTATTCAAGTTTTTGACCTCCTGAGACTATTGGAAAAGCCTGATTTAGTTCCCATTTAAATGATGCATGGGGTGAACACAATTGAACCCATTTTCAGTCCTAACTCAAAATGTACAAAAAGTTGACTTAGTACATTTTTCACATTTGCGATTCAATTAATTTTACGTATATTCCTACATTAGTAAATTGAGACCGGTTCAGAAGATTAAGGAACTCTTTTCGTGGAGATGCAGATAATGAGAGCTCTCGTCAACATTATGAGCCCCGTGACTCAGCGGTGAAGAGATTAGACAGAGCTAGAGGACCCGGGTTCAGTTACGGGCTGGGGGAAATTATTACTCCTAATAGAACCAAGAGCCGTAGGGTCCCTCTGTAAAAATGGGAAACTAAGGCTTTCCTAAGGAGAGAGGCGGTTAAAAACGTGGGAGAATTGGACTGGCTATCCGATATCATCCAGATTGACTATTGAAAAATACTTCGGCGCCCCTACGAGCCACTGTAAAGATTAATAAACACTCATCGACTTACAGCGCTGTCAATTTATAGGTTATGAAAAATGTTTCTTATCCTAACAACTAAAATGTTGCCAAGACTTAAGATTAGTTTAAGAATAATAATAATAAAAAAAAATAACTAATTTTAAATATTCAATGTTCTATCAAATGAAACAATAAAATGAAACCGAAACTTTCCTCTAAATACAAACACACAAGCTTTCTCTTATACGTTTTTATCCTACAATTGATTGTTTAGGTTTCTTTAGTTCAAGAACTTCAACAGAAAATGAATTAATTACTTGAGAATCAAAAAAGGTCTTAGAAAGAAATAGATCTATTATAAATTAAGATTCCAGCCCTGAACAGCTTTATCAAGAGGGTGAATTGTTAGAGGGTACCGTACCTCAGATTAACAAAATTCTAGTAAAAATTTCAAAAGACGTGTTTGTTTGTTTGTTTGTTTGTTTTTTTACCTAAAATACAGAATTGTACTTCAATAAGATTTCGGCTAAGATTTCGTATATGGTAGAAAATGTTACCGATTGTTTTAGTTCTGTAAGAATATTTCACTGCATGAGATGGCGAAGTTTAATATTTGTTGGTTGGGGGGAGTTACTAAAAGTACTGTTGCGTGTATTACAGTAAAGTAAATTGGTACCAAAATCCTGAGAGATTATGATAATGCAGTGGCGTATATAGAATATATTTTCGGGGGGGGGGGGGCCTAAGATTAATGTAAGGTTAAGTTAAGAAATTTTAAGTCCCCACGAAAACCTATCCCCACGAAAACCCCACGAAAACCTATCCATTCAACCAAAAAAAAAAAAAAAAAATCCAAGGAAACCCATCCATTCAACCAAAAAAAAAAAAACCATGGAAACCTATCCATTCAACCCCAAAAAAAAAACACCATGGAAACCTATCCATTCAACCAAAAAAAACAAACCGTTGGGAGGACATACCTTCATTATTTCGGGAGGGGGCCGGGCCAAAAAATCTATTCAACCAAAAAACGTTGGAGGACATACCTTCATTATTTCGGGGAGGGGGGCCTTGGCCCCCCCCCCCCCCCTACTTATATACGCCTCTGTGATAATGTATTATTAGTGGAGGTCATTAACATAGATATTAACCTCGCCTACATTAATAGCTTCATGTTTAGTTTAAAAAATGATTACCTGCTATTTGGACAAGTCAGCTAATAATAGTATAAAAACCGGAAGGGTAAATTATTTTTTGGCAGTTTTTGATTTAATATCTTACTTTCGTCATTCGAAGTAAGCTAATAAATAAAAATCTAAGAAAAAATAAATTCCTTTGGCTTTTAGTAGGCCTACATCAGATTACGTCTGATGAAATAAAAAAATATCAGTTCAAAATTGTCACAAGTATTAAATGTTTGCATTTTCTAAATGGAAGCAGCCTTATTGTATTTACTTATCAGGTTAAATGAAGATCTTTAAGTACATCTACATTTTCTTACTATTATCTTTCTTACTTTTAGTCGATAATTACATCAGTTTCATTAAATAAGGAACTGTTACCTTCATCCCAGTTTTGCTTATCTTCTCCAGGTCCGGCACTAGCATTTGAGAAACCCCCGGACATGGAGACTTTGAGGAACCCTTACGTTGTGATTCCTAAGCGTCTAAATTCCAGTTTAATTTTTTTTTTATTTTTGTTTTTTCATTTTACTTTTTAAGTTACAGTTACATTGAAAAATAAAAGTGTTGTTTATGTATTTTTCTCCAAATTTTTTTGTTAATATTTAAATTTGTTTTTGTGTAGCGAGACGCCCTAAAGGGTGCGGGGCCCGGGGCCAGCACCCAGCTCACCCCACCGCACCGTAACAACGACCTGAACTTCTCGTAACGATTTTACACCCACATTCAGGAAACAAACCAAAAGGTTGCTCTAACATCCCCGCATAAAAGAAAGACGAAAACAAAATATATATCATTTCACTTCCGCCTTCTGTCAACCCACACAAATTTAGTTTACGTTTCAGATTGAAAATTGAAGGTAGATTTAATTTGGCTTCTTCTTTTGTTGTTTGCTTAGCAACAACTTTGTTGTCCTGAAAACTGCAGATAGAATCCTTAGTAAGAAAAAAGAAAAGTTTCCGGATATTCATTCATCATTCTTATAAACGCTAAAGAATTGGTGAAAGGAAACGGATGAAAATAAGATTAAATACAATAAAATCTTTTTTATTTTCAAGGGATTCTTCTTTCAGAGTTATTAGCGCTCATCACTAATGAGCGAATCTTTCCGAGCAAACTATCATTGTGATTCAACACAAATTGTACTAGATACCCTCGTTGTTACGACCTGTCGTAAAGTGAACCCTCCCTGTAAAAGCAGCAAATGTGTCGCATTGAAGTTCCATTCTCATAAGAATTAAAAATTCGTTAAAATAAATGAAAACAAAATAAAATGAAAAAATTTGTAAAATTGTAATAATACGTAAAGTCATTGATTGTATATCGGAAGCGCAGTAGTGCCTCAAAGGATAAAACAAACAATGGTGCCTTTGAGGCACCACTGCGCTTCCGATATATCATTCTTACCAGCCTCAGCGCGAGACCTTGTTATTTACAGTGACTACTCCTGGCTGATGATCGCCAACGAGCGTGAAACAGCTGTTCCAGGATGTCACTTGTAAATAATTTGGTCTCATCCATTGTTATCATTGATTGTATGTTTGTCATTACGAATCACCGAAATTTACATTAAACTTACTGATAACTCCTCGAATCTTATAGTGTGGCAATAGTATTATGTTGACCAACAACTACTGTTTGAAATTTGACTTATGAAAGAAGTCCTATTCTACTTTACATGTGCTCGAAACTGCTCTAAAAGCACATATTTGTACGAAAATCTGTTACTTCCTCTGAATATTCTAATTTGAAGTAAATTTTAGCAGCAACTCGACACCAGTGCGCCTAGTGACGAGAAAAATTCATTTGAAAAAACAAATCAGTGATGTCCCTTGTTGTATTCCATCCACTGTTTCATTTTCCATCTCTATTTTTCTTCCGAGATCTTTCTTTTTATTTCGTCAACTCTACTCCAGTTGCGCATTAACTAAAGCAAATAGCAGCAAAACTTTTTCTTCGTCACTTTGCCAATACGCCAAGTTTAACCGCATTACCAACGAGAACAAAACGTGATTTACCACTGGAAGTGCCATTGCCTATGTAAAACGACGCCAATGTCACCGATATTTTTTGGACTATGTTTAGCCTGTAGCTCTTACCTACTGATCCGGAGTTTTACAAAAATACATATTAAATCTTTCTTTTAAGCAATTGAACCGTTTAATAAAATTCCAGATTTGTGGCATAAATAGTTTTTCAGTTATATTGATTAACTACGGACATAATATAAAACTGATGGTTTTCGTCGTAGTTTATCTATTTGTACGAAAATTATAAATGATGCCAATTGTAAAAAAAAAAATAATACAGCCATCTCGAAAATTTCAAGTTAATTAGAAAGAGGTTTTTATTATAATTACCAAGATCATTGCGTTTTATGGATAAAGATTTTAGTCTTTTTGTGTGTCTCTAAGCTCTTTATCGGTTTGTCCAATTAGTGCAGTAAAATGGTGTACTTTGGTATGAAAAAGGTCGGATAGTTTTGATTTTTGGATATGTTGTTAATGTTAGGCTTATACCGTAAAATCCAAGTTTTCCACTTCCGCGCGCCACGCGCCATATGAACATCAAAATTTTGGGCCTTTTCAATGTTTTTACACAATATCTCCTGAACGGTTTGTTTCACAGAAAATATTATCCTATTCAAATTTAAAGTAAAGTAAATTTGTCACAGTTTGAGTCTAAAACCAGCTCTGTAGCTGCAATAGTGACCGAGACACAGGCTTCCCAAACATCACGATTTTCTCAAAAATGTATAAAAATAGTGATTGATCGGCAATTTTTGTGGAAAATCTCCGAAACCAATAAGTAGAGCAAACGTCGTAACGAACAAATTTAAAGGCTAGGAAATTTGCTGTAAAGAAAGCGCAAGCGGACGTTTCTACGACATATAGTAAAGGATATACAGTTGTTCAACGAAAGGGTTTAAACAGCTTGACATCATAAAACAATAGGCGAAACAAACGTATGAAGTTTGCCCAGAAAAACCTGGGCAGTATTTGGTAGACATAAACCATAGAATATATGGTATTTAACGTTTTTGTCTCTTTGGCGGGCCGGGACGGACATCTTCAAGCCCTGTCTGCTGCTCCCTGTCCTCTTCATCCAGCTGAAGTTGTAAATCGTCTATAACGTCGTAAGGAAAGTTAGTTATTGACGATGGCGAGTCGTCTGCATCTTCTCTGCTGTCCTCAAGTAGAGTGATGTCTGACACGTTTTCGCAAGCTTCTCCCAGAGAACAAGTGCACAGAGAAGAACATAGAAGAACTGCTTTCCGGCAACCACACGCATTCTTGCAAAACTTGGATTTTATGATATAAGCCCAACAATAACAACATATCCAAAACTCAGAACTACACGATTTCTTGCAAAGCAAACCCCCTTTTTCTGACGGATTTACTGGATTAAATATGTACAGTATACTCTCGATATCTCGAAAACCTAGATATTTCGAAAAATTATTTTTCCCCTTGATATTACATATTCATCTAATGTTAATTTTAATTCTTATGTCGAAGAGTTTTCACTCAAAACCTTGTTATGTCGAATATTTTTCGAAATAAAAAATGAATTTTTCCGGAAAAATCGCCGTTCAGTGGTGTCGAAGCAAACGGAGGAATTTTTTGAGAAATTCTAGCAATGTAAGTTCATTATATTTTACTAATTCTTTTCAATTTAATGTAATTATTTTCGACTACTTTTAAAAATTAAAATTATCATTGCTAAATATTTAGACTTATTGTTAACTATCATTACATATTTATACTTATTCTCATCTATCAAAACACTAATTTTAGATTATTCCGTATCTTGTGTTTTTACGTGAATTTTTATGTTTTGGTTGCGACCTTATCTCGAAAACTCGCTATCTCGATTTTTTTTTAGCGTCCCTTCGACTTCCGAGATATCGAGAGTATACTGTAGAAAAATAAATAGCTATTTTTGTAGAAACAATGCTCCTATCTGCAAAATTTCAGTTTTCTAGGATCAATAGGTTTTGAGGTTTCGTGTTCGAACCAACATGTTTATTTCGACCTCAAATTGCATTTAAAACGTTTTTATTCTACCTTTTGTGTTCTCTTCGATTCATATTAAGATATACAGTAATACCTTGAGATACGAGCTTAATCCGTTCCAGGACCGAGCTCGTAACTCGAAGTGCTCGTATCTCAAATCATTTTTTCCCGTAAGAAATAACAGAAAATAAATTAATCCGTTCCGACCTTCTAAAAACTCCCTTATTAGTGCTAATAATAACGGAAAAAAATGTTTTTAGTTGCTATAGAGACACACACACACAAAATAATTTATAGGGATCCCTGTGATGTAAAATAAAATGTGGTTTTAATTATGAGTTCTTACTGACAGATGTTACAATAGCGGCTAATGACGGCATGTGTGGAGGAGGAGGAATAGAGGGAACAGAGTTATCCCGTACACTTGATTCCGTACTGTACCTTACACGTACACTACGTAACTTATATAAACTTAGAATTAACTTAACTTGCATATTTATTTTTTACTTTTCTATTTTTTATTTTTTTGCTTTTTCGATTTGTATTCTTCACTTTTCTTAACTTTTTTTCTCCTGACTACCCTCACTCTCACTTGGCTCTGGCCTTTTAACGAAATACCTATTGAGGGAGATTTGTTTCTGTCTCTCTTTCAAAATGTCACGGAAATGAGTAAGGCACGTGTCGTCAAAAAGAGTGAAGCCACCTAGCGTCGGCGTCTGTAAGCGTGCTGGTATCTCAAATCTTTACTCGTATCTCAAAGCAAAAATTGGCTCGAAGGCTTGCTCGTATCTCGGAATACTCGTATGTCGGGACACTCGTATCTCAAGGTATTACTGTATTACAAAACCTATAATGCCTAGTGGGAGCTTGTTACTGTAGAAATACCCTTAGCTACTGCGAAAATAAAATTCAACATTTACTGAAAACTTTAAAAAAAAAAGAAAAAAAAAATCAGGAGGGGGCGGGAGGTCATGTGACTCGATCCTATTCATTTTTAGACTCGATCGTATAAGCGAGGTTGATCTTAAGAAAGGATTATTTGTAATCAGAAGAGATTGTAATTTAGAACTACACAGACTGCAACTCTATTGTGTTCTCTGGCTAATCAAATGAAATGAAATTTCTTTGATATTTTGTAATTTGTTATTTATTAGTTCTCATTGGATTTTCAGTTATTAAAAGCATACTTTTAATTTCTGCTTGAGTTATTTTGATTTTTTTTTGTGTATCATGAAATTTAAATATAAAATTTCTGAAATATTAACAGACGAAGACAATTTTGTTTTTACTTCAAGCATCTACTCTCAATTCTAGATTGACTAATTTTCATTATCTGAATCTCCACCAAAAGAGTTCCTTGATCTTCTGAATCGATCTCAATTTACTAATGTAGGAATATATGTAAAATTAATTAAAGGCAAAACATGGAAAAAGTTTCCTAAGTCACCCATAATCTGGAAAAAGGTACTAAGTCGAAATTTTTAATTATGTCTTTGTACATTTGCATACTGACCTAAAATTAAACATATGACAGGCATGGGTCGGCTTCACAGTCGTTTCACACCTCACCAATGGATTTTTAATTGCTGGCTCTAGTTTTGAATGTGGAAGGTTTTTTTGTGTTTTCTCAGTTTGGTATTTCTATGACTTAGTACCTTTTTCATATTTGCGATTCAATTAAAGGCATTGATTAATTTGCAACAATGGCACGAGGCGCGAGAGGACAATAGCGCGTGACGCAAGAAGCGTGAAGCTGTTCTAATCTTCTTGTGTTGAAAATTAGAGAAAAAGGACAATTCTACAAAGATGGTATGTGGCGTTTTTTAAAAGACTATTGGATGTCGAAATCTAAAGTTAAAGATGAATCGTGGATTTAAAATGAGAATATCACGCTGATATATCCATCGAGATTCCCGACAGATAAGTTCAAACTCATCAATGTATAGATACGAGAGCAATAAAAATTATTCCTTCCAGCTTTCTCTTGACAAATCTCTACTACTTCAGGGTTATTCTTCAGGAATATTGACACTCATAGTTAAACGAAGTAGCTCATCAATAAAAGCTTGGAATTCAGCAATAAGGAGAAGGAATTGATTGAGGATTTGAAATTCGGTAGAAATGTCAAAAGGCATGGTTTGGATTGTCAAGAGCAATGCAAGGCTTACAACGGCTTGGTCACGATTAGGATTTACTCGTTGCAGAACTTAGCGAAATCAGGACTTGGCAAAGTAATATACAGTTGTGTTCATGTGTGCAACATACCAGATAACCGTAAAGTAGATTTTGGACAGCTGTGGAATTTATATTGTGAATAACAAGAGGGTAAACTCTTTACAGTGATACATCTACACATGAAGAAATTTATAATAACTGGACAAACTGTAAGTAATTCATATTTTGTTTATTGTTCTAGATAAGTATTGTAGAAGAAAATTCGTGTAACATTAAAAATATATATATATGAATATGAAACTAAATAAAAAAAAAAAAATCCCACAAAATTTCGTTCTTTTTTTAGAAATATGTGAATTTTCTCTACATATTTATCATTAAAAATATAACCCTTCAATTGGAGACTGGCAAAATATAGAAATGAATAAGTAAATGACCAATATATAGTTAACTTTCGATATCACATAGTAAGAGCTTATCAAAAGTTGTTAAAATATAACAAACAATCATTTAAGATTGCTTTTCATCCAAGTGTGATGACAGATTATCGCTTGTTATCTTAGTAGTCGGATTTATATCAAAATGAATTGAGTCATCTTTATTAGTACGTGGATTGTCCATGAAAGTTTCAGCTTTGCAAGATTAGTAGTTTTGAGTTAGCTTAATCACAGAATGGTGAACATCAAACGAGTAAAAGTAATATGGATCTTTACTATAAAGCCATATAAAGACAACTATGAAAATACGATATCAAAAAACCACTATGAAAAAGAATATATCATTTTAAAATTGACAGTTTTACAGTTAAGCATATCATATGTTGAAAAATATGTATCTAATACATAAATAAGAACACTCGTAATAAAAGTTAAGTTTAATTAACAATAAAGTTAAACCCGAGTTCTAAGTAATTCTCAGTTATGCGTAATTTAAAATTTCTCCCTTGAAATGCATATAAACCAGTATTTACATATATATTTAATAATAAATACAAACAGTGTATTATTTCCATTTTCTTAAAAAAAAAATAAAGTACGCATGCTTCACTTAAGTTGGCTAAAGAAAATTAATGTTAACCATACCAAAGCACGCGCAAATTTAAGAATTAATAAAAGGATTAATATGGGTTGTTGAGTCGTCGATAGAAATGCATTATTTCGGTTCTAATGCTTTTGTATGGGATTTTTCGGCACCTTCTTATGCTAATTTTTCGGCGTGGATCCACATGCAAAAAAACCCACTTCAAATGCGAAAATTCGATCTTCACTTATCCGTAAATATGTATGCCATTTTCAAGAGGATCTATCCAAGGGTTGGAAAGTTATTAAGGGGAAAACGTACACATACAGATCGATTAGATGTGACGGCAGTCATTTTTCTCGGAAAGCACGATGAAAAAGAAAATAAAAAAATATTTAAATTCTCAGAAAGTTCTGGTTAGAGAACAATCTTCGCTTCGCCTTCGAAAACAAAAAAAAGCAGCGATGGAGACGGAAAGAAAATAAAAAGTATCTCCAAAAGGTCTAATTCCAACAATCCCTGGAGAACTGCTAGCTCGAAAAGGATAATTATAGCCACTGCTAATCGGTGCTTTATGATTTCAACGCTTGAACAGTTCCAAATGTAATTAATTAAAGCATTCATTAATCACTGATGACGCACCTGCGCACTGGCTCCTTACGTAATGCAGAGACATTTCAGTTTCATCTTCGCGGTTTTAAGTGTAGGGATTAAGGCTTTTGATTTATTATGGCGTAAAACTACGATTGATTATATGACACAAAGTTTTAATTTGAGGAGGGTTTTAATTGTATCTCTTTCATTATCTAAAAATACAAAACACTCAAAATGGATTTAAGTGTTAAAACTGTAAATAAACACCCAAATAAAACGATTTTAACCTTATTTTTAAAATTGAAATAAAATCTGCGCGATGGGAATTTTGAATTAATTTCAACAAAGTTTAATTTGTATTCATGAAACTTAAATTTTAAATAATAAATACAAGTAAATGTATTTGTATTTACAATAAATATTTAGTTATTCTTCAATTTATTTTCTAAAGTTTGGGAATTATTTCAAGCTTTATTAAATATATAATTCTGCATTCTTTCTAGATTAAAACAAGAAATCATAATTCAAATTTATCAAGATCAATTAAAAGGATTACGGATTAATAAACAAATAGAAGAAAAAAAGTTGAAAACTCCAAATATATGGAAGCTAATTTTAATAGAAAACCCTTGTCTAAAAGATAAAGATATCTTTTGCAACTAAAAAAAAAACAAAAACAGTATATACGAAGTCGATATTCTACTCAATCATGAAGTTGACAAAGCCAACGTACGAAATCTTTGATACTGCCATATTCGAAAATCTGAAAATACGCTATGTAACGGAATTTGAATTTATTACTGATTGCTAGACACTGGAATTGTTGGATACTGATAGAAGACTATGTTTCTGAAGGGAATAATTCATCTCTCTTCTAATGGGAATTTGATACCCTCATGCAAATGTGTTGATTTGGATCTACACGAATCCAGACAAAGTTAAATCCTCTCTTATTTGTATATGCGTATGTCAAGAAGATACATTTACTAATTCGAAAGTTGGTAGGAAGCACAACGTAAATATACAGACATATTACAACATTATAAGCTTTTTTTTTTAGACACTTTCTTGCTGTTTTAGTTTTCTTCAATTTGTTTTCATTAATTTTCTATAATATTAAAAAAAAAAAACTAACAAAGCTTAAATAGATCAATATTTACTGAAAAGTCTCAATTTATTAACAATAGTTAACTATTAGAAACCGCATTTCTAAATGCGATATTATACTAATAAAGACAAAACAAAATGGATCACAGTAAGATAATACAACTTATTAGCGAAATGTTTCCATTAGGATATTTTTGTATTACATTTATTAGGTTATTTATTTTTTTTAGTTTTCAGGCAGGCTTCACTAATAAAAGCGATGTTATAAGAATGGAAGCTTTGTTTCAAACATTTCTCACGAGATGTCGCTATCGGTTTAGAAACAATGAAGTTACTGAAGAGCTCATTTCGATTTTGGAGAGAAAAAAAAAAAAAAAAAAAAAAGCTAATTTAAAGACAAACTAACTGAAATTCAAGCCATTAAAAATCCAGACAGTCCATTAGCCATAATTACTTTAAAAGAATTTTTATTTTTTTTATAAATGTGAGTTGGATGATAAAAATGTAAAAAAAAAAAAAATTAGGCCAATAATGAAACTGAAGTTAAATAACTTTATCTTGTATTTTTCTCGAGGGTTATAATTTAAGAATCTTTATTTCGTTCTACATTAAGTATCAAATTAATTTTACTGTTTTTCCTTAAGTTATGTAAAGTATACGTTTCTTCAAATTGAAGATTATTTTTTTAACATGAACTTCGATAAATGTCTTATTCCGAACGAGATTTTATGATCTTACAAATGTTATTGTTAAAGAAATATTCACAATTACCTGTTAACCTTTATGGAAGAAGTTGGCTTAATTTCATTCTGGATTTTGATTGGTATGTTTATTTCCGGTGGTTTAGCTGATGCTCCCAGTTAGAAGCGCCACCATTTTTTTTTTTTTACTGTTCCTAATCATAATTTATTTGCCACATTCTGAAATTATTAAAATTATCTTTAATCTATCGTAATTTAACATACAATTCATTGTTTGGTTTTAAGCTAAAGATGAATTGCAGAATTTGATAGATTTTAACTTCAGAGGTAATCCATAGCGATTTAAATGGAAATGAATGATTAGTCCTAAATTGACGTAACTTTTAAAGTGGATGTTACATTTTCATTTTTAATTGATTACATTCATTGATTCGCAATAAAATAACTTATATAAGTAAATTCCTGACTTGAAGCTGAATAGTTTGTCCTCTTTTAATTCTCACTATAGCATCAAACCCTCAAGAGATACAACAATGTTTCCAAAAACATTAGCGGTTTAGTTGAGCAAAGTGAAGTTCTGAACATCAAATAAATCTTAAATAATATTTCAAATGTTTAAATATTATTTAAAAAAAAATTTGATTAAACCGGAGAATAGGGTACAAGCCAATCGCAGTGTTCGGAAGAATACATCGGTGACGGGTGGTTTACGGCTTCGGTGACCGCTAGTTGCAGTGGCCTAAGTGGATTTCTGAGTTGTCTTAATGCTTGGAATTATCGTAAAAGGTTTGTTCTTTGTTTATTTTTCCGGTTTAATGGTTTGTATACGCCTAATTCACCGTGGTTGCCCCTTTTAGCAAGAGGCAAAAGCGGCCATCAAAATATGTTCGTCGAAGGCTTGTACCCTCATCTCCGGATTAACCAAAAATTTACCTCTACAAAATAAAATATTTCAAGTTACGAATACTATAGTATTTTTTAAAAAAGAAGGGTTTGCCATATATGGTCTTTACGTAGCGATCGATTTTGTCTGGAATAAACCTCACCAGTCATGACGTCATCAACTTGAACTCAACAATTAATAAAAATATTCAATAAAATAATCTTAAAAAAACCCATAAAATTATTAAAATAATAACAATAATGTAGAAATTACTCGTAATTGTAGAAATTACAAAACCAGAATGTTTTCGTAATGTTTATAAGATTTCAGTTACGAATCTCAGCAATAGATGGCGCTGTTACGTCCTGGAAACATCAATCCATAAAGAAATTACGTTATCAACAGCTTTTCTTTCATGAACTGAACTGTAATATATCGAATTTTAAGAAAAAGAAACATTTATTTTAAAAAATAAAGAAGTTGACGACTTACGATTACTTAACTTTAATTTTTATTAAAAATTAGTCGTTAAGCAAATTATAATTATCATAAAAAAATCATTAAATACTAACAGTACTTGGCCAAATTGAATAGCACATCTTTACATTAAAAAAAAACGTAATACATTGATTTGGGATTTATTTGTTTGCTGAAGCACAAAAATCGGAAATTTCAAGATATTTCTGCAACTACTGAAAATTTTATCAGAAAATCTAATTCTGTTCCCTCGCACTTAGCTCCAAATGGAACCGTCTATTGCAGACAAGATGGATGGAGATTTAATGGTGTGCTATTCAATCTTGATCTGCTCTTAAATCAATCTCACAATTCTTTTTCTTTTATTTTTTTATTGTAGTTGGCGACATTATGACACACACGTCTCAAGATTGTAATTTGGACGTCAAAACCATACGAAGCTGGAAATGACAGAGGATATGACTTCTTACATCTCTCTACTAGAGCCATTTACAATTACAACGAGAGTTTTATTCACTGACGAAAACGCACACTCCAGGCTCCAATAATCTTTAAGTGCCTTCAATCCTTTCTATTCTACGCGTTTATTCTCCTTTCTTTTCAAAGAGAAGTCAGAATAGGGAATACCGAAAGCTAGTATTGGTTCTATAAACAAGTACGTAAAGTATTTTACATGAGTAAACCGAAAGAAATTAATAAAGTAGAAAGGTGGAACAGCCGTTTAGTCGTTACTTCGTCAGCTAAATTAATCCAGATGATTAACAGCTCACGGAAGATGAGGGATCTGCGGATCCCATTCTCGTTCTGCTACTGAGACCTTATAAAAATAAAACAGTAAGAAAAAGTATTGGGTCTAGCGCAGATTCAAATCCTCTCATTTACGCCTTCACCATAAAACACATTTGCATAAAAAAACAAACAAAACAAAAAAACTAACAAGCCATTCTTACAGAAAAAAGATTATCTTCTCTTGTTTTTGTATGTGTTAAATGTCTTGTGTATAGAGATGGGCAAAGTCGTTCTTTTTACTGAACTAGTTCTTTTGAGATAGTTCTTTATTGAACTAGTTCAAATGAACTAAGTCGTTCTTTTTACCTTAATTTTTTTTTTTGGTTGTTATCAAAATACTTAATATAAAACGAAATAAACCAATTCCAATAGCCAATAGTGGAATGGTAAAAGAACAAACTAGTTCATTTGAACTAGGTCGTTCGTGAACTATTTAGTCCTTTTCATGAACTAGTTCATTTGAACTAGGTCGTTCGTGAACTATAGTTCTTTTATACGAACTAGTTCAATGAACTAGTTCGTTCACGAACTACCCATCCCTACTTGTGTACAATGGCATAGCTGGCCAAAGTTTTGAATTTACACCGAATGCAGATTTTATTTTTTTATTTATCTTTTTTGGATCTTACTGTAGAATCTAGAATGGGATCAACAACATCCCACACCCTCTCTTAATCATTGGGTAAATCTGACTGATAAAAGCATAGTAACTACAAAACAGTTTCCCTGGTGTGGACACTCATGATGTGTTATGAAAATGTCCTCCTCAATTTATGATATATGGGGGTTGTTTCTTTATAGTTGTAAAATTAGAACCTTAAATAATGTTGGTTTTTTAGTAATTTTTACTGTAACTCACTGAAAACTAAAGAAAGATATTCTGTAGTAATAATTTTAGACCAATGAAAAGAAATCTTTGTATGAAAACAGAAAAATACGTGTAATTTCTTAATTCTTTTTTAGTTTTTCTTATGATTTAATCATTTGATATCATTTCATACGGCTATAGCTGAAGCTATTAAGAAATTATTCATAACTGAAGTAGGTAAAATAAGTTTATTGGTAGGTCTCGGGAATTCCCATAGAAAATAAAACTATTATATAAACAAATGAAAGTAAATATTCAGAGATTTATTAAATGATTTGGAAAATAAATAAATAAACAAACAAACAAAAAAAGTTGATTATCTTTATGAATTCTAATTCAAAACAACAATATTCAGAAATATATTTATATTTTATTCCTTATTTAAGTCAAGATTACACCAGTTCCATCAATTTTATTTAGCACTTATTAAATAACATTTTTCTCCCCAAAAAGTTTTCGAAAATGACAATTTTTGTGAGGGGAAATCATCACTTCTGACCTTCAGGACCCCTAACTAATCTTACGCAAAATAGTATCAATGACGCTACAAAGTCCATCAACCAAAGGAATTGAGTGAAAATTTATTTGAAATGATTATAAATCTTTTCCAATTTCTTTACGATTCTTTACAAGTTACGTTACAGTTTCATTTCGTATAAAATAAACCATTAATGTGTGTGGCAGTTTTAATTCTTCCGAAATTGAATTTTAAATTAGGAAACCTTTTTTGTAACATTCAGTACTAAAATTGAAATAAAACCAATTAATTTAAGAACGATATTTCATTCGTATTCTTTATTTTTATCCTTGACAATCATTCCTTAAAATGAATGTTGGTTTCAACGTAGTTAATTGAAAATTTTGGGCAAATTGTTCCACCATAGATATACTTTGAGAATGTGGCGGCATTTCAAATGACTGAATGGGAATTTTGCATCACATCACGCTTTGAATTATTAATTACGGAAATAAAATGAACAAAAGAAAAAGTCACTTACCTTTTCTGTAAGTTACAGCCACGTATTGAATTGACTCGTTGAAATTTTTGTTGCTGACTGAAGTAAATTTGTTGTAATTTCTATCAGCTACTTCATGACGTATGACACACCAAATCGTTCATTTTCAGAGTCCAATACTAAATGATTTACGTGTCTCGAGGCAACTAACATTTTTCACGTGTTATTGATCCTAATCCTATCCTATTATTAAATCTGGCGGGAGGGTTAAAAGGGTAGATACTGGCAGAATCAAATTTACAAAGCAGTAGAACGTAATACAGCGTTGTAATTTAGAATACCTGAAGTCTTAAGACACGCCGCTGTTAAGAGATTTCTACATGTTGCTGCTAAGAGATCACGTGGTTTGTCCTTAATGACATATTTCACAGAATTGTGCTACAGTTTTTTAATTTTGGTTGAATTCCTATGAAGGTAAAGTTTTACAATTTTATTTGAAATTAGAGTTTTATTTTTTTCTCCCACATTTATTTAATATCAAACAACTTCTGTCTCTGATTGGTTATTTAATATCAATTGGAGGATGCCATTCTGTTAGAGGTGAGTTACGAATCATTTTCAGCTGCCAATCTTCAATTCAATGTTTCTTGAAACTTACCTTTATTTCTTTAGATTTATTTATTTAGTTAGTTAGTTACATGATTATTTAAGCAATATTTTTACTAAGCTTTGAAAAATATCACCTACCAAACTCTTTCTTGTTTATTTTACAGGATAATGTTATTAATAACAAATAAAGGGGTCGTCCATTAATTACGTGAAGTCAAAAGGGGGAGGGGGGGTCCGGCAAAATCTTACCAAATCTTACCAAGGGGGAGAGGGGTCAACGAAAATCTCACGTCAACTTTTTCATTCAGAGAATATACGTATTAGATTACAACATTTTGTAATATTGACTTTTTGAACTTTTTTGATTTTTTGACTTTTTGAAATCTCATGTGAGGGGGAGGGGGGGGGTCCCATTACATCTCACCAAATCTCACAAGGGGGAGGGGGGGGCCAAATTTTTTAAAAAAACACCTCACGTAATTAATGGACGGCCCCAAAGCATTCTTCTAACTTGAAGTAATTAGTTGGATATTGTTAATATCTTACATATTGATAACTGTTTTGAATTATCTAAAACAAATAAACAACGGAGTAATTGCTGACTAACTAATAATGAATTATATTTGAATATTATTTATTTTTATCGTTTCTTTCGATTTTTTTGAATCGAGATTTGTATTACAAATTTAAAGTTAATTCGAAGTAATTAAAAGTTTCAGCATTACTAAGAAATATATTTTGTAACATTTAATATATTTTTTTTTACATATTTGTAGATTTTAAAGAGAAAGATATTAAATAATGTATATTACCCAAGTTTACGAGCAGAGATATGGGATGTCAAGAAAATAGAATATTAAAATTAGCAGTGTATATACAAAAAATTTAAACAATGTTAAGAATGGAAGTGTTATTGCAAGACAGTGCCATGTCGTAATCGGAGAATATTGGAATTTTGAAATACGAAGTTAAAATAATTCTAGGTTAAGATAAATAAATAAATAATTGCCGTATCTCTTTTCGCTGCTGTATTTATCATGTTTTTGTAATTAAAAATTTTCAATTTTCTTGATCTAAAATCGTTAAATAATAAATATCCATATCTCAGTATTGCTCGAATGTGGGAAAATACTATTTGTAATTATTATTCATAGTGTGTGTAATAATACAATCATTATAAGACCATGCACACCAATAAAGACATAATTTTATAAACCAAGAAATGCCGTGCTGGCGTGGTCGTGCGGTCTCGGCGGCGGCCAGCCGTGGCGTCCAATGCGCCAGTTCCTGGGTTCGTATCCCGGCAGTGGCATGGGTGTTTCACTTTCCTTTCTTCTGTGTTGTCCGTTTCTTCCCTTGGGGTTGGCGCCCCCTTGCGGTATCTAGCCTAAACTCCTCTGGTAGGAGAGCGTCCATACCCAGTATTGGGTGTTACGGGCGATATAGATATATAGATAAACCAAGAAATAATAACAGAAACATGTTTCGAAGATTCATCGTCAGACTGTAGATAAAATAAAACGGAAAAACATAGGCTTATAACAGCTACACAATAAAGAACTTAGTAATTAATAATCATTTACATAATTCAAATTAACGTAAGTTATAATCTAACACACTCTTTATAGATAGTTCATTATTATAACAATTAGTAGTGCTGATAATGATAGACTCGTAAATAATCGTCTTTTTGCTGACCATAAACATTTGGCTTGTTTGTTATGATCTTGTGTCCCGTATCCTTCTGATGTATTGCCGTTAGATATTTGAAATCCCCTAGGAAAACAAGAACTTCAAAGAAGAACAACAGGAAAGCTGTAGGGCGAGCGTTTTACTACCGTTCCTGACTGGCAGAGACGTGAAGCTGTTGCAAATTCCAGGCTTCTAACTGGACATAATTGTTTGGCGAAACATATGCAGCGAATCGGATTTTACCCACATCCTTTCTGCACATTGTGAGAGAAGATGAAGTAATGGATAGAAACCATTTGGTAAGATATTCTAAGTCGAGCAATGGTGGTGAAACCAATAGGTATTAGGAAGCAAGAGGAAGATTAATGGGTCGATTAGCCATTTGATTCATAATAATAATTGTTAGGGAATTTTTATGTAGGCGAGACAAAAAGGACCCTAGCATAACGGGTTTCTGAGCACGGAAGAGCCCTAAAAAATAAAAACATGGATATTTCCGACATAGCACACGATTGTTTACAAAAAGGTCATGATATGGACACAAATTTAAAAAAAATTGTATGAAGAGACTCAATTAAAATTGAGAAAAATTTTAGAAAGTTGCATTAATAAAAATTCTAAAAGTAAGAACTTCAATAGATACGAAGGATCCTTCGTAGATCATAATATTATTATGCTTATTAAGGATTATATAAGTTTTGATGCCAAAAAAATAGCAACTTTTGAAGATTTAAATTATTAATAATATATTTGATTGATTAATTAGTAATTGTTAATTTATATTAATACAATTGACATCTATTTATACTAACTTATTATTGTAACAATTGAATTTGTTGATGTTTCATGCCTTTGAATTTTGTTATGCTATTCTACCCGTTTTTGTTTGTTAATTTATTCTAATTTTTGCTTCGTGACTTGAAAAAAGGAATGTGTACAATTCCTGAAAATTTGTCTTTTAGTATTTAATAAACCTTTTAAATACTAGTGTGATGTGTAGAAGAGTTTTTCATATTTGTCTGAAATAATTGTTAGAATTACCGTTATTTGTTTCTTGCGATAGCTTAAAAAAAAAATCTACCTTTACTTACTCCATTGTAAGCAACAGTGATGCTGCTTACCAAATCTATAGACTATAAACTCTCTGAATGACGAATCTGAAGACTTTTATGGTTTTTGGGTTAAAAAATATTGAGTTAAGATTTTTCATACAAGTAGTGATAATGAAACCTCTGAAAAACCTCTACTTACCTAATTTCACAATTGTTTGCACTATATCTGGATGACACGTCCATAATGTTTAGGTCCTATGAACAGTAGCCCTTTAAAACTGATTTGTATAATTTTTAATTAAAACTACACATTGCATGGAAATTCTGAAACACTGAATATTGGATAAAGTTTTAATCCTCAATAAACAGCCTTAACAAATTGTCAAATCGTAAATATTAGAATATATTTAAATATTAAAATTATCATAATTCTCGATAGATTACTTTGAACCTTGCCTTGAATATTTTGAGCATTTTTATCTCAAGCCGAAGAAAAGGCAGAGATTAAGTTACTTCTTAAAATAGATTACATAAATAAAAATACGAGTATGATTATGTCCACAATCTTAGCCAGAACTGTCAAATATGAAATATGTTGTGAGTCTATGACTGTCAAGAGAGTGAAACATACCATGTTGAGGCGCTCCCAGATACAACTTTCTTTTTCAATTTGAATATCAGATAATATTCAGATAACATAACTTTCTCTTACAACATTAAAGAGACAACAATAGTAAGTTGTGAGAGCATATTTGAGATTATCCCAAAATTTAAAGATTTAAAGAAATCTAAATTGAATAAAACAGGTTAAATTCATTATATTTTTATTATCAATTTTCATATTTCCTATTTAAAATATCAAAATAATCTAAAAATAATTAAATTAGTTTTCGA
The DNA here is from genome assembly GCA_023159025.1 of Thereuonema tuberculata. Classification (NCBI taxonomy): domain Eukaryota; kingdom Metazoa; phylum Arthropoda; class Chilopoda; order Scutigeromorpha; family Scutigeridae; genus Thereuonema; species Thereuonema tuberculata. The sequence goes on along the minus strand of JAFIDM010003189.1, from coordinate 34,126,530 downwards.
TAACTTTTTTTGATAAAACTTTTAAAAATTATTTATTAAATTGATGTGTTATTTTTTTAATTATGAATATGTGGTAATTTTACTTTTTCATTATTCATAACTTATTGATAAAGTGCTTCTGGAAGTTACGTACTAAATAATGAATTGCTTTGTAGTTCTTAAACAAACCCCCAGATGGCAGCCTACGGTCCAATTCTGCAGATTTAACAAATTTCCTTTATTTTTCAAATATTCTCTTAATACCATAATTGTAACGATATATTAAAACCTGTTCTTTCCTCGAGCCATCAATATTTCAAAGCTACTAGATAATATGAATAAAAATTGTTTTGAAAATGGAAGAAACAGTACATTTTCTTTTTTTATTATCTAGTTTTAATGAAGTTTGCAAATAGTTATCTATGTAAAGATAAATATTACAATGATTTATTATTTTCCTGAATTTAGATGAATTCTTTGATTTTGTCGATATTGTACCACATACCAAATTTCATGAAAATCAATCCAATGGGAATTACGTTTTGTTTAGGTTTTTTTTTCCAGAAATGTAGTCAACAATTCATTCAAGAAAGAAAAAGGGGCTCTTCGAAGACTAAAAACAAGAAAATCAAAAACAAGAACATATTGTGGAATGCAAAACCTTAGGCAGTACTATGGCTGTCTCCAAAGGTATTTGATCACAAAAAAACATGACTTGTTCTTCCTCTCGTTCGCTTTTGAGTTTTGCACTGGCTGAGTAGCTCTGGGTGAAGAGAACTCAACAAGCTCGAAACGGCCGTCCCAGAGTCTTAGCTCGACTCAAAAGAAATTCTTATTTCAATTATGATTTGATTGCTTTCCTTTTATCCTCTAAACGGTTTGTTATTTTTTTTTCCTTTTTTTTTGTGGTCAAATATTTTTCGAGGCAGTCTTACTGCTGCCCAAGGTTTTGCATTCTATAATTTGTTCTTGTTTTTCATTCTCTTGTTTTTAGGCTTAGAGGGGTCAATTTTTGTCTCTTGAATGACTTATTCTTTCCCTCGTTCGTGTTTTGAGTCTTGAACTGGCTGAGTAGCTCTGAGTGAGAAGAGATCAACAAGCTCGAAACGGCCGTCTCAGGGTCTCAGCTTGATTCAAAAGGATCGTATTTCAATAGTCAATAATTGACTCCCAAATTTTGAAACAAAACGAGAAGGATAGGACAGAATGAATTAAATGTACCCAGATAACAATATTTTATTGATCTTGTATTGTCATAAACAATGGCTACGTAAAATTTTGAAATGGTACACCAAGAAAGTGCCTATGGAAGAATCCCTAATGATTTTTCAGCAGCACGATATTTAAAACATTCACAAGTTGTAAATTTCTTCTATAAATACAAGAGAAGCAAAGAAAATCCCATGCTTTAAGCACGGAAACTTTTGGGGTTTTGGACTTTTTGAAACATAGAAATTCCATTTGATTTACATCAGAGACCAAATTTTTTATTCTCCTCAGTACTTAACGAATAAATTTAAGTTGTTGCTTCAATTACAGAGAATAGAAACTAGGGTCTTAACTAACAACTTGATACCACTCTTCTCTGTTCTCATTTTAGTAATGAAAATGTCATGATATTAGTTTTTAAATAAGACAAAAAAGAAGTAGATAATGTATATATGTTATTGGTATGGTAATAAGTGATAAGTAAAAAAATTAAAATCTTGAATTAATTTCTTTAACTGACCATGTTTCATAAAAATTGCTATCCATGATTAGAAATCCTCATGTTGCACAATAAGAATAATGGAAAAAATAAATGAAACTGAAATCTTACACTATAATGTATGGTACTATAGATTCTGTACAAATATTGTACATACAAATGATTGAACATAATTGGAAATGGATAGATGAAAGGATGATAATTAAGAGGGAGGTATCCTAATTGCAATGTAATAACTATAATAATTAAGATTTGCTAAAATCCTAGATATAATAGTACCTACAATATTTATTCATATATATTATTAAATATATAGGAGTTTGATAATGTAATATATATATTATGTATATGTATATATAATCGAACACGCAAAACTAAAGCCAAACCTTTCGAGTTTCACTAAGCAAAGATTTCAATCAATCATTTGCAATTTAGAAAATTTTGAAAATTATAGAATATAAGAATAAAATTAACTTATATTACTAAACATATAAATAAATATATACTAATAATAATAAATATATAATATTATACCTCTTACTTTCATTTATAAATGATAGAAGAATTAATAATCTAAAAATGTCGAACAAGATTAGCAGCAAGAAAAGGACAGTATATTACGAATAAGGATATCTTTAAAAATTAATTCCAATTACAATGCTTATCCAAATAGTAACCATAAACATGATTCATCATCTGTTACACATCAGATACGGTTTTTGGTTTTGACTGGACAAACGTGGACTTGCAAAAGTCTGGGGTGCTTGTGTCTAAAACAGCCTCTATACTACTGTAAGGTAACACTTATTTATTTTGGAAAAAAACGTATGACCCTAACCTTCGGACTCTGAAGAACGAGGATTTGTGATCAAGTATAGAAATTCGAGCGAAGCCCACTAAAATTATATAAATAACTCCAAGATTTTATTAAGTAATAATTTTGAAAACCACTTTAAATATTTTAGTTTTTAATTTCAATAAAGCCCAATGTTGTAATCTCTGACAGAACTAAGAACGCATGTAACTTGAGTAGAACACTAAGGAGTCATTTCATTTGTAATTCCTAACAGACACAAGATTTATGATATTTACTTATAAAATTCATTCTATTGTATCTTAAAAAAATTCGCCTCACATGTTTATACAGGAAGTCTTGTCTTGTCGAATTTCCAAAAGCAGAAAAATTCGGTTCAGTATCAATTCACAACAGCTATTATTGTTGTTTTTGTTTCACAATGCAATTTCGCTTATTGGTAGCAACATGCATAGGATCCTTGACTACAAACAAGCGGATAGTGCAGTATTTACTGTATTAAAGAAAGTATTTATTTATAAAACTAAAGAACGATTCTAAAAATGAATATTTTATCACCTAAATTGAATTATTATGAATATTATTTTATTGAAACATTGTAAAGTATACAAGAAAGTCAGTGTGCTTTAAGTATAATAGTACCATGTTAATTTGTTCAAATAACAAGTTATTTTGTTTGGGCATGTATGGGCACGTTAATTTGTGTTGAAACATATGTTGTAAGAATAATTGAAAATACATAAAATTGTGCAGGAAAAATTATTAATATTAAAAATTGCTGTTTTTTTTCCCAGAGAATATCATAAACAATCCTAAACAAAAATATTTGTACAATTTTGTACTGGTCATAATTTACATTTAACACTTTTTAAGTGACAATGATTTCCAAGCATACCTTCGGGAAATTCATCGAATTACAAAACGTGTTTAATTCTTGTTAAGTTTTCATAAAATGTTGCCAAAAATACTCAAATTAACACGGCATTACTGAGCATTACATGTATAGTACATAGAATTGGCGATAAGTAAATTAAAAGCTTTTACAATTGTACGCTAACACCGGTTATACTCTCAATATATATTGATATATATTTATATCTGCATTGGTGTGAATTTTCGGTACCGGTAAACGTATTTTTAACACCATTGTAATTTAAAACCAATTTTACAATGCTTCAGACCCTTAATGGAATCTTAATACGTTGCTGTCACTTCCCACATAATATATAGATACCACATTTTATGGATTCCAGTGAGGATAATATATTTAAATTCTATGAGCATGAGATTCTTCTATAGAAATGAATGAACCTGAATATAATACACAAAGTGGGCTTACAGTACACGAATCTCTAAAGGCTTAACGATGGTTTTTACAAGGTTGATTTATAATGGAGTTTCTGCAGACGATATCAGAGAGAAGCTGAAACTTGTCTCCATGTTGAATCTGCTTTGGCGATAAAGTTAGGGTAGTTGCATTTTTATTGCTTCTCCAAATGAAACAAACACATTAAAACATCGAGATTATATTTACACAGAGCTGTACAGACTAAAGGTCACTACATCTAAATTGGATATGACAGTCCATGTCGAGTCCATGGCTCGATGACGCCATTTTGTATCTCACCTTCATAACATTCATTCCTTATAACGCAGACGTAAACCAAAAAATATATTAAAGAAATAGCGCTAAATTAAAACAGAAGAAAATAATTTGTTCAAGTATGAGCTGTTTCAGTTCCTTAAATATTTTGAAAATATTAAATAAATTCACGATACTACACACAGGAAACAAACGGCAAATCAAGACACAAATCTACATGCTTCTACATCTATGATAAAAACTTCTGTACATCATTTGTAGGCCTAACTGCATTGGTGCATAAAGACCATTTAACGATAACAATTAGCTTTTTAACAAGGAATAAAGTCGGTTATTTTTACTCATTTATTTGCATAAATAAATATTCCTCTTAATTATTTTGGTGACAGAATGGAAATATCTTTTTTTTTAAATCTAAACAAATAAGCACACAAATATATTAGGCCTATGTTATTTAAAGGAACAGCGTAGTTACTGCAGTGAGTATTAGAAAAATAAAAGTAATCATCCATATACATGAGTTTTATAATAGTAATTTCAGATATTATCAAGGACAAAAGCACAGAAGATGCTTAAAGAACAGATTAGCAGAAATACAGACATTAAGCAAGAATATATGATTTTAAAATTTTCTTCAAATTATTTGATTAAAAAAAAAAAAGTTCAATTTAACAAAGGAAAAAAATTCCTTAATTTAAAAAAGATTCTGACTTGGCAGTGAATTTTAAATAGCAATTAAATGTTTGGAATGGAGTAAAATAATTGAAGTAATATTTAACCCTAATTTATCTATCAATACATGGCTATTTATATTTTGAAAAGGAAAATATGAAATTCTGTGTTGAACTGAGGTAATTCTAGAAAATAACATGCAATTTGTTAACTTTTAATTTTAGAGAATCTTGAAAAAAGGGCTCTTTTAAATTATATTATTCTAATTTAAATATTAATAAAATTTTAAATAAAAAATTTAAATTAAAGAACTTTTTTTTCCAATTTCTGTAAGATAGAGCTGGAAAAATGAAAAATATAAAAATATTATAATATTTAATTTATAATTTAATTTTTAAATTTAAATTGAAGATAGTATTATCTCAGATTTTTTTTTTAAGTTTCATTCGTAAGATATAAAATTAGGATTATAAAGCCTTGCAGCAAAATTAAAATTAAATTTTTTAATAGAAAAGATAACATAATAAAAAAATTAACTGATTTAAATATAAATAACTGATACGACTTAAAAGCACAACGAACTTGTTTTAATGCTCGTAAGTAATTTAAGATTGAGCTTTACTTTTTTGTCAATAGAGGGCGCCTTAAGTCAGGAACATGGCAGCATTGGGCAAAAAAAAACCAAATGAACAGAAATTCTGTTGGTTAATATAAAAATTAATAAATCACAAAGTTTCGTATTACTAAAAAAAAATAGAAATAGGAAAACAACAATTTCAAAATTAGAAGCATGCAAAAAACGATTGTTTTCTCATATCTAAAAAAGAAATTTAATAGAGTAATTTTAATTTTTTGATGTAATATAGTAAATAAAATATATTTTTACATTATTTATAAATTTAGGAATTCTGAAAAATTCAAGGAACACGAATTATCCTTGAAGTAATAAGTAATGAATTAGATTAATTAGATTTCAGTGATTAATAATTATTAATTTGTTATTTTTAATATATTTTTTTCTTTTTTAATCTATACCAGTCTATTAGATGTACTTTATAATAAAGTATATCTATAGTATATATTATGATTAGTTTCTAATTTTCATTTTCAATGTTTAATATATAAAATATGTAATTTATTGTTATTATTAAGATTGCAAAGCAAAATAATCTTTTTATGAGTATATGAGCATTTCTATATTTTCAATTTGATTGTGTATCTGTGTGAAAACTTTTAAGAGTTTGATATGGTTTTTCATTTGGAAAAATTTGACAGTAAAATTCTATTAAAATTTCCGGATTTATCTGGAGATTAAAAATTAAAAAAAAAAAAAAAAAAAAAAAATCAAAACTGAAAAAAAAAAAAGTCTTTTGAAATTTAAAATCAATTGAGGCCTACGTTTTGTCCATATTTTAAACCAAATTTGAATTTATTATCAATATTTTTTAGAAGAGATCAAACATTTAATTTATAAATCAACACTTTTTGAAAAAAAAAATCTATGCCATGATTAAAGAAATAAAACATGGATTTTCATTTAATTTCTTCGAAAAGAGAATTTGTAAAACTGATTCTTGCAAATTGTCCCACTTTTTTGCAATTAAAGGTTAATTTATAAAAAAGTTGTGATAAATTTTAAATGTAAATTTTAAATTATAAAATGTATGTATGCTTTCAAACATTAGAAATACAGTAAAAACAACATTTATCCGGTCCTTAGGTATTTTATTTACAGAAGATTCATTGCATAAATATCCGGAAAATCGTTTTTAACGTATTGTGATATAGTTCGCAACTTTGCCGCTGTAGTTAAAAGGCGCTGTAATTTGCTGATAACATTTTTAGTCTTGCATTTTCAAGTCGTACTTGCTCTAGTAATCATTAAAGAAACAATTAACTAAGTTACATATTTGTATATGAAGAAACTTGAATGAAAATATTTAACATATCTCCAAAGGTTTCTTTTGGAAGATATTAATGTTTTTAATAAAAAAAATTAATAGCATTGTTCCATAATTGTATCTTTATTATGTATAATTAAAGTAGAATTATCAAACAAAGTTATTACGCAAGTTTCCTTTTTTATGTATTTTCTTTCTTAAGCAGCTAAATAAATCATGCACTTTATATAAATTTGTCACATAATTAGGTTTTATTTTAGAAAACCGGATTTTTTTTTGGGAACCAGGTTCTTAACCGGATAAACGATTTTTTACTGCATTAGTAAAAATTTTACAAAATATCCAGAAAAAAAAATATAAAGAATGAGGTTTAATTAAAAAAAAAATTCTCACTAAACAATAAAAACAAATAAAAATTTAATGTAATTTGTGTCGATTTCCTTTTGAAATATAGTAACTTTGGAAAATTAAAATTAAAAATGATTAAGTCCACAACTAATGAAAGTAATTTATACAAATAAAATATTTGGCCAAGATATTAGGTTTTCTAAAACACAGAGTCATGCTCAATAATTATCAAATCAAAAGATACATCCAAATACGAAAATTTTTGTTTTGTTTTGTTTTTTCCCCCAGAATTATTATTTTTAATAATTTTAAGTTATTCAGTCTTCTTCAATTTCAGGACAAGATGTTTATCAATTTTTATACATATATCCTTTTTTGATATTATAGCTATGAACTTCAAACTACTTATTTATTTGTGCATTATTTATTTTTATGATTTATGCCTTTGTATGCGAAGCAGATGGATGCCAAAATCTGGAATCTGCATTTGAAGCAGTGGATTTTCTTATTGTTCTAATTGTTATTTTGATTTGCTGGGATATTAGAGTGATACCCAAAATGCCCATCCAATGTCATCTTTTCCCAGTTAGGTAACTCTGTGTGATGTTATGTAACAACCATAAAAGAGCTATTTCAGAATTCTGTTGTAAAAAGCTCATGCTGTGCCTATGGAAATTGTTAAGAATTTTTCAGGATATCTGAAAATGAAATAATAATGGGAAATGTTAAATTCCAGATAAAAATACAGAAAGACTGGTTCCCAAAACTGCTTATTTTGAAATAAATAAATCATCTAGTTTTAAGATCTTTTAACAGTTCGAATAAGAATTCACTGGGAACTCATGAAATTTCAGATCTAATATGTTGGCCATTGAAAAATAATTCATAAATTCAAGAAAACAAAAGACCATCTGAAATGCAAATAAAGTAATCGAAGTTAACACATACATTGTTATATTTGATTCGGAAGTAAGAAAGCAACGTACAACGCAGATAACAGACTGAGCGAAGAAGGAAGAAAATAGAACGAAAAACGACTGCAAGAAACATACAGCAGCAGGACTGACAATTACTCAAAAAAGTATGACCTCAATATAAACATTAAGATGCATACATTTCTATTTAAAAGTGTAGCGTATAGATCCCCTCTCTTGAAGTGTTATTGATTGTTACGGTATCGACCAAAAAGCAGCCTAATCGGTTTACAGAGTCTTGGACAAGTTTCCATTTTTTTTATTTTGGTCAACACATTTTGACAAACTGACAGACAGACTCAGTGCACGTAAGGGGTGAATTATCATTTGACGAGTTTATTTTTTTTTTTACCCTCCCCTTCCTATGGTACAGATATTTTTTTTATTCCCCACATTAAAGGCAGGGGTTAATAGTGCAGTTAAAACAAGCGCAGAATCACTATACACTAACGAGTGATGAACTTTCTTTGGGTGCAAACACTGCTAAAACATGACTCGATAAAGAATTCTTGCAGGTATTCTGATATGTCCTCATGTGGAACTCCTACTGTTTCTGGAATTGTTCACTATTTTGCAGACCTTTCTGGAATGAATACACACTATCACACTTTACCTTGAAATTTTCTTCTGTTAAAAAATAATGGAAATTTTTCTGTGATTGTCTTCAATATTTGTATTTCAACGTTGTATGGTCACTTTTGTTGCTCACAAAATTTAGCTATTTTTGTCATTAATATTCACTTCTTAAAAAAATGAAGCTTATTTCTCATATATTTCATTCTTGTTGAATATTAGTTTTCTATCGAAAAATAAATTTGTAATTTCGAATATAAACCACTTTGATGATAAATATGTTTTTATGTTGTTGTTTTTTTTTTAATTTTTGCTAATTAATTGCTGACAATTTCCTGATGTTGAAGCAATTATGCAACCTAAGATCCAAATACATTTGTGCACGACTCATTTTTCTCTTAAATGGTTAGATTTTGTCTTCTTCTTTCTTTCACTACATATCTTCAGCTATCAGATGAAGTCAATCGTAACGCTAAGGTATCTTAGCATCTTTCTAATATCTGAAGAATTGATTTCACCTAATAGCTTGACTGTGGTGGCTCTCAATTTTGCATACACTCGATCTGTTTTCAAATGTCGAATTCGTTCGCATCTAGATGGCAGCACAAGTCAAAGAAATGGTCGCACAGATTCTCCTCTATTCGTTTGAAAATCAATATTTTATGTAAGAGAAATGTCCTTGCGAAGGTCACAAACGGCGCTTGTTGTACTGCGGGATTGTCCCAAGGGGTTACGAGAAGGATTGGGGCAACAACAAACAAAGCAATAGCCTACCTGAAGATATATATTACAAGCACATAGATTGGGTTGGTATTTTTTTTGATTCTACATTAAATAAAACAAAAAGTTACTGATCACGTTTTTATAAACCATTTTGCTTTGCGAGAACCTTCTCGAAATTCAAGATTGTCTTTTTTTTTTTTTTACTTCCTAAGCTGCAGCTACAATGTAAACATTTGTTAATTTGTTAAGCCTGTGACTTCCAGTTGGATT
>JAFIDM010003189.1:34088034-34116565 GCA_023159025.1 Thereuonema tuberculata | reverse complement strand
TTAAATGACTCTTGTCGTAAGCTTTTAGCTGCAAAAGATCTGATTTTATCATGAATACACTACATACACTACATGGAATTCACTGTCAATCTACTGGTGTATTACTAAAATCTCTTATTTCTCTGTCCGTCTGTCTGTCCGGAGCAATTGTTAATTTCCTGTGAAAAAATTATTCTTACACTACATTGAAACGTTCGCGACGGGAATCGAGCCTGCAACCTTTTGATCCGAAGTCAGACGTCTTATCCATTAGGCTACGGGGACTACATTCAAATTATTGTTTCTTATCACTCCCTTTGTGTGTATGTGTGGCGCAATGAGAGAAGAGCCAGAGAAAAAAGAAAATAACTCTTTAATTTTAGTCTACTTGATTAAAATTTAAATTTCAATGTTAATTTTTTTACCATGACCACCTGAAGAGTCGTTAGAGACATATCTCGACATGAATGAAGAAATTACAAATGACGAGCGTAAATACTCTATCTCAACTAAAAGCCATCACATTGTTATCCCGTCATTGTTGACGGGGCGTACATATCCTACGTTATTAAATAACACTAGTTATTTACAAAAAGATTATACTTGTAAAGTATACATAAAGGCTGTACGAAAGCTGTAATGTATCCTATTAGTTGAAACTTCTTAGTTGGATTGTAATCTTAGGAAACACTTTGGGCGTCCTCAGAAATATTAAAAAACTTCAACAACACTAAAACAGCACCTCTGAAAAATTACATCTGTTAAAATGACTGCAATATAATTAGGATAGAAACGACTTTTCAGTTCAAGCGATTTTTCGAAAAAAAAAAACAAAACCAAAAAACCGTGGCCTAAACAGGGTCCTAATCTTCAAAAATACATTTCAAAAATTAATCGAATAGTTTCACGACCTTCTCACATGCAGTTCTGAACAAATTTTCCTAGCTTATAAAAACGATTAAATACCTGCAGTAAAAATAGCAGAAATATTGATTGTTTTTTTTTAAAGAACACTATTATGTAAACATCCACTTTTTGCTGTGTAATATTAAAGAATATCCTGATTTATTTTTTTTACTTACTGGAGAATTTGTAATATTCTATAAATATTCAAAAGTTAAAAAACCCTTTGATAATAAATTAAAATAAAAAGCATATATGCCGTTACATGTTATACATATTCGTTATTATATATTATATACAGTAAATATGTATTAAAGAATAAAATATAAATTCACACACGTCAACATAAATATTCTTCTATAAAGACATATATAAAATAAACAATATTTCGGCTGCCTTCTTCAAAATTAAATATAATCAAAATATTAACCATATAATGGGAGTTATCTATGAGTTAAAATGTAGGCATTGTGGTATGAAATATTTTGGTAATACGAGGAGGACATTCCACGAGAGACTGCGAGAGCATATAAAAGCATGTAAAGATGAAAATTTCAGATTGGGAAGACCATTGTCTTGAATTACAGCACAATCCTGATCCATTGACACAGATCTTATTTGTAATTAAGGATGAAAAAACCAAGATTAATAATAGAAACATATAATGATTAACTCGTTTAAATGTAAGGTATATGGCTCAAATATCGCCCAGGTTCCTAATACCGCCTAGTGCGGTGTAGGACGGGATAGTGATGCTATCACGCGGGAACCGATGGAAACAATTTGCCATTCCTTCCATTAACACGCTGTGTTCGTTTGGTGGTGTTAGTTCAACCCGTTTATTTTTTGTGAATTCTTGATATTTTTTCGTTCTGGTAAGTTATGAACCTACTGTTTCTTTTAGTGCTGCAGCTTATGAATTATTCATGCCATCGCAACCATCTAATATCGTGAAATAGTGAAAGAAATAACCTATCTATTGATAATTTCTGTAACTTGATAGAGGTAGCCGGTTTGTCTGTAGCGTCCGCCAAATTGACAAGCTAGTGAGTGCCCAATATCGCCCACCTCATTGTTCCATATATCGCCCACTGTGCGATATTTGGAACTTATATTTATTCATTTTATTTTGGTTTATTACAGACGTCTCAACGTAAGACACGGGACAGAGTCAAGATGACGAAAGCTGTCACAGCTGTAAAAAATAAAGAAATGGGCCTTCTGAAAGCTTCCAAAACATTTAATGTCCCACTCTTGAGAGTGGATCACCATTCAAAATTGCTCTGATGAATTCTCTCAGCAAAAGGAAATAAAGTCCTAAGGGGCTGAACTTAGAAGATCCAAAGAAAAAGAAGCTCGCAACATCTAAAAAGAATTGCGAAAAGATTAAGAAAAAAACAAAAAAATGCAAAGAAGTGCAAAAAACCAAAGTATTTAATGGTATGGGCGATATTTGGAATACTTTCACAAAATTCAAAATATGACTTTTGACAGAACAAAAATTTAGAAAAAATAAAAAATAATAGTAATATCTATAATTGGTTCAGGAACATATAAGTGAAGGTTAATATGATATATTGTAATTGTTTGAAGCTACTGGGAAGATAAATGACAAAAATATGGGCAGGTTTTCTTAGATGGGCGATATTTGGGCCATATACCTTATAACAAAACAAAAGAGCTAATTATTAATCAGTATGCTTTAGAAAATTCTTTCGGAAAATTATGAATAAATATATAACAGATTAATATGTAAAGGAATTTGTTTGTACCAAACAAAATCAAAGGAAAGTGACGAAGCTAACAAAGGAATTTGTTTTCAAAAATACTTAACTATCGATATAAATTCCATAACAGACTCTAAAATCCATATACTTCAAAATCCATATACGATATTTCGAATGCATCTTCTCGAACATTCTTCATCAGGTAAAATTAATATAAAAGGGGAAAACCTTCAAGTCATTCCTCCCTTACATAATGAAAAACTTAATTCTAGTAAATAAAATAATCATATTAGAAAATGAAACAATTGATTATTATCATCCAAATGAAAGTTGGCCGGCGGAAGTTTGAACTGCGCAGCCCTTCCGGTAGCTGATCAATTATGTTTTCCTGTCACAATGGACGCCGTCGTCTGTTTTCACTGAGAAAGACATGTTGATAATGCCAAATTAAAACTTCTCTCGACTATTTAGCGTTATACCAATACCAGTTGCTAACAATAAGTATTTATATAAATAAATAAATATATATTATTTATAAATACAATGAAGCGATTACCGTAATGGCGGCGTCCAGTCATAAAATGACGGAAGTGCCTGACCAGACTAATCGATCATACATGCGCAGATCTCACAAAAACAGGGCGGCCATCTCTCATTTGGAGGACAATAATATCATTTAAGATAATAAATCATCATATATGACTATAAACAGTTGTTATCATAATAAAAGTTGCTATTCATTATTTCCTTTTGTATTGATATTTCCTGAAAATGCCAAGTGAATGTTTTGATACTCTCATGTATTTATATTTGTTCATACATTCGTATGTATTAATATAGCATGATTCAAGCAAAAGTCTTTCTTCAGCATCGTTACATTTATATATCATCTTGGCTATAGGATCCAGGTTATGTTTTTCGGTTATTGCATGGTGAGCCCAGTCTGATAAGTTGGGTTTATCATTTTGGTACGCCCCCACATGTTCATTTAGCCTTTCTTTTAATGTTCTTGAAGAATTTCCATAATATACTTTGTTACAACTTCTACATTGAAAATAGAATATTTGTACTTTTTGTTCTTAATGTAAGCATTTCGTTTTGTCGTTTTCACAATTAAAAAAAAATAAAATAAGATGGAATTTCAAGGAATAATATTTCAAGAAAAGTGAGGTCCAAAAAACCTTTGGAAATGTTTTTTACTAATCAACAACTATATTAAAAAAAAAAAAAAAATTGTCCCAAAGCATAAAATTAACGGCTACCCATTAAAACCCACGCGGACATTGAACGTGTCGAGCAAAATTCCCAAACGTGATCTAAATTTCACCTAAGGAGCGTTGGAGGATGATCTATCGCACAACGACAGCAGACTGTCCACCGGAAAACGTCGAAGTTTGAGATTTTTTTTCCTGAACAACTACTGACTCGATTGACTTTAAATTTGGCTGTGCTTTAGTTTAGAGTGTCTACTATACAATATATATATTTCTATTCGACCGTATCTATAACAGTTTGAGGCAGGTCGACTGTTTGTTTGCTGAAACAAACAGTCGACTCTGTCCGCGTTTTTCCGGATAGAGATAAACAGAATTTATTTCTGATAGACAGAAATAAATACCTCATTCCTACGCCTCTGAACGCGGTGATGAAGTCCGTTTGCCGATCCGAGATCAGTTCGGGAGTTGTTAGGACAGGACAAATGCAATAACACCCATGTGGGTCGATGAAAAGCTTTGTATTATATTACTTACCGTGATTAGCTGAGGTTCCGCATGTGCTGCTTGTTGGTGCTTTCTTATAGGTGGCGGAATTCATGGTCAGTTTCCTGACGTTCTTATCAGGATGGAAGACTATGATATAAACTTTGGGGGAATAAAGGCAGAACAGAGCCACGGATGCACTGAGGCTCACAGCAACACACAGAGTGGTTATTTGAATCTGAAAATAAATATAAATAAAGTTTCAATGAATTTGTATTCCAGAAAACAAGCACAATTTATAAGAAATCAAACGTTGTCAATTTGTAGCTTAATTTCGTTGAAAGCCATACCACTCAGTCTCTGTGACTGGTATACCTTCCCTAATAAGTAATAACTTTTAAACCACTGAATGGATCTTCTTAAAACTTGACATGCTCATTTCCGGAAGAGAGACTATCTAATTTTTGTGTTTGGTTTTTGTTTTTGCGTGAGTCCTATAAAGATGTAGACACGTGAAAGTGACAATATTCTCAAAGAGAAGAGGTACAATAACAGATTTCTATCTTAAACAATCCATATCATCCTGCTTATTAACCCTCTTAATGTATGCTCGAGCTTATAAGGAGATTCTCTCTGTCTATCCGTTCGTCATTTCTAGAGTCCAAAGTAAAATATGATATGAGAGATACTTTTATTTGATAGGGTTCTTTTACGTCTCGTGTTTTACGGGATCGTCCCTTATTTCGAGGTTCTGTTCCGACGTTCCGGTAAACTCTTTTGGGATACAGAATTGTCCCGTATTCTGTAGATTTGCGTTTAACAAATGAAGTAGCCCAGAAATTGACACATCTCGTTAATAACAATAAAGGGATTTTCGGAGTCTTGTATAATCGGGCTTATTTTTATGTATCTTTTCTTACAGTTGGCAATACAGTCTACAGCGCCACTAGCGGATGTGGTAACAGGCGTAACTGAGGCTTGGTTATTAAGCACAGCTGACTGGCTCGCTTTTTTTTCATTTGGTAATGTTCTTGAAATAAGAAAAGTAATAAAACTCCGTAGGTCTATTCAAGCCGAAAGTGTCCCGTATTTTTTTTTTAAATACATACATGAACCCTATTATGACTTGTAGAAGTGTGGAAAATACGAGTTCCGTGTACTATGGTTTCGTGTACACAATGAAATCAGTTTTTTGGTTGACTGATGTGTCTTTTGTTTCTTTGATCTTGTTAGATAAAATTCAGAGTTCGAAAAAGTTGAGAACCATTGATACAGGCGATAAGCAACATAAAGTAATTGAATTCTTATTTACATTTAACTTCACTTCACATATTTTTGTGTGTAAGATGGTAAAATAATTACTCATAATATACTGTAAAAAATATATTCCAATAAATATATATTATACTTTTAATTGGTAATTCGAAAATATTGAAATATATATTTTTTGGAATATGTTTATTAGAATATATTTTGCGTGAATTCCGAATTACCAATTCAAGATATGAGGTACCACGCTCGTGTTACTTATGCCCAAATCACACCAGCATATTTTTTCATCATTAATTTGCTTCATTGAAATGATCATTGTTTTCACTGAAGTGATCCCTGTCCTTTATTTCCACCGTACCGACGAAATATGATGAAACAGTGCGTATGATTGGCAGAGTGCTAGTCAATCAGAGATGAGCTCGAAAGTTATGGCGAAAATTTCCCCAGTTACGAAAAGAAGGTGTTTAATCTTTTTTTAGAGGTTAAATCGTGTTTCGGCAACGCAATTTCGGTAGAATTTGAAATGACTTTTAGCAAGCTGTCAATCTGTTCGAAACTAATTGTATATTGTTTTCAAGCATCTCTACTATTTAAGCGAAAGCGAGGTGAAACAGCGGCAAATCATGACAGGCCTCTACGAGAGTAACGAAGCTCAAGAAGAAATGAAATCTCTCTTTAAAAAGTTGTCATCTGCAGATTCTAACGCATAGAATTAATTTATTTCAGTAAAAATATTGTTTCTTTTCGAAAGATAATCTCCTCACTGTCATACTTAATTTATAAAAGCCTTCCGATGGGATCGAAACGGTGGCAAAATGGCGCCGGTTGACTTCTTCGCTCTCGAGTTCGTCTGTTCTGATTGGAGCTTTCACTAATTGCTATCATTGAAAACATCGATCGGATAGAGCAGTTTCTAAATTTTTTCATCATTGAAATCAATGATGAAAATGGTCAAGTGAGGCAAATCACACGATCATAGACCTCAAAGATAGGGTCAATGATTGAAAACAATGATGAAAAATATGATGGTGTGATTTGGGCATTACTAATGGAAATTTTAGTCTGTGATAGAATCTTGTGGATACGACAACTCAAACAATAAAACCCTTAATGTATAACAGAATTCCGAAGTGGCTTAGAAATTACTCAAGAATAAAGCATAATCTCATTAGTGAAATCTGCACAATCCCATGATAGAATTGTTAATTTGCTTAATTACTGAGATTGAAAATTTACATCGAAAGATTTCACCACCATCAGATTAAATCGTTATCTATTGGTAATCTTTGAATGTAAGCTAATGTATGAATATTAACGAAAAACTATCGAACAAAAACAAAAAGAAGTAAAAAGAAAAAGAAACTTATAAATGACGTATTAAGTGGTGTGTGGCATTTAAAATAATAGTATTTCACTCGAATTTCACATTAAATGTTTATTGAAAGGAAGACTGCCAAAGTTGGGCGGGACATGTAGCAAGACGAAATCATCACAGATGGACAACGAGAATTATTACAAACCGAATTCCGAGGTATGAGAGGAGGCTAACAAGTTAATGGTTGGGTTTGTCAGTCCGAAACATCCCTTAAAATTTTTATCATTTATTCAGGACCTTAAGTAGTTGACGTATACTAAATTTTAGCTGCTTATTTGCACTGAAAGAGGGTTAAGAAAATGCTAAAGTTACAATGTGACGTCATCACTTTTTGCAAGCCGTCACTATCTCTCGCTGTTGACCGGCGATCTCAAGGTCATTTTAAATGGGTGGCATTAAAATACTTAATTTTAAATGATACTATTAAAAATTCCTGTTTATAAAAGAAAAGCAATAACTGAAAAGGGGGAACACATTTGTATTTTAAAAGAATGTAATTTTACATAGAAAAAAAATAAAGAATAAAAAACAAAGAATAAACAAAAATATATATATTGACAAATTGAAGAAAAACCTAAATAATGATAAATGTAATATTATTGGAATGTTATAAATTACAAATAAAAATAATGACAATAAATCGAATAATAATTTAAAGAATTTAGCAAAAAATAAAGGAATAGAAAACGTTTTAATTAAAAATGGAAATTTAGGAAACATTTCAAGATCGTATTGCTGCGGAATTAACATGTTTCTAAACATTGACGTCACACCAAATGTTTAAATTACTACTACTAACAATAATTACATTATAAAAGCAGCAAGTAAAAAGTGTTTTATCATTTGAATTTTAAAAGAAAGTTATTTTAAATTTGTAAAAAAAAATAAGTTTAAGTAAAATACGTTTTTGAAACTTTATATCTAGTTGTCAATTTATGTCCCATTAACAGTTAATCATGGATAGAATATGAAAGGTTAAAGAAGAATCTTTATTATATATAAAATAATTTGTAAATTCAAGAATATATATCTTTAAGATAATGCAAAGTAATTATTGCAAATTTTTGATTCTATTGTTGACAGATTATCTAGATCTATATAGTTTTTACTCGATTATTTTTTATTATTGCTATAATTTCGTATATAGTTCTGGTTATAAAGCCATCGATTTTATACTTGTACTAAAATCGAAATTATGTTATAATTTTTTTATAATGTAGTTATTATTATTAGTAGTAGTAATTTAAACATTTGGTGTGACGTCAATGTTTAGAAACATGTTAGTTCCGCAGCAATAAGATTTTGAAATGTTTCCTAAATTTCCATTTTTAATGAAAACGTCTTCTATTCCTTTATTTTTTGCTAAATTCTTTAAATTATTATTCGATTTATTGTCATTATTTTTATTTGTAATTTATAACATTCCAATAATATTACATTTATCATTATTTAGGTTTTTCTTCAATTTTTCAATTGTAAACTTATATATATATATTTTTGCTTATTCTTTGTTTTTTATTCTTTATTTTTTTTCTATGTAAAATTACATTCTTTTAAAATACAAATGTGTCCACCCTTTTCAGTTATTGCTTTTCTTTTATAAACAGGAATTTTTAATAGTTAAATTTAAAATTAAGTATTTTAATGCCACCCATTTGAAATGAGAGCGCCGGTCAACAGCGAGAGATAGTGATGACTTGCAAAAAGTGATGACGTCACATTGTAACTTTAGCATTTTTTTTAACCCCCTTTCAGTGCAAATAAGTAGCTAAAATTTAGTATACGTCAACTACTTAAGGTCCTGAATAAATGATAAAAATTTTAAGGGATGTTTCGGACTGACAAACCTAACCATTCCCTTGTAAGAATACGCCCACAAGTTAGATATATGAATGAGATTAACGGATTTTTTTTTTTTTTTTTTGGAGGGTGGGGGCAAATTCTATTGAAAATGGGACAATTGTCGATTGGAAAAAAAACAAAAAAAAAACAACAACTTGGAGACCATCATTGTTGCATGGGTTGAAATGGATTAAAAAATGATGACGATGATTTTATTTTGGAAAACTATTACCGATAAAACTGGGTTTAAAAATACTTTGTGTATAATGATTTTCAACGGGTGGCTTTTAATTTATTTTTTTTCTGTGATTTTTTCTGCGATTACAGAAGCTGGGAGTGTATGTGTCATAGTTAATGCTGTGATTTTGAAGTTTTTAGAGGTGGGAATTCGAAAGAACATCTTTGTACAACTTTTCAACTATTCATTCATTCATTTCTGACTAATCTAAGAATAGGAAAACAAAGAAATCCGTTTTTCATCTTTGGATCCAATCAAATGCGCATTGGCCATTAAGACAGTTGTAATATTACATTGTTATAGCCAGGGGTAAGAAACTCTACTTCAAGCCCCCCCCCCCCAAAAAAAAAGAAGCTGTTAAATAAAAATTTAAAAAGTAATAATGCAATAGAGTGTAAATATAATATTTTCTTAAAAACAACTATCTATTTCTTAGATATGTTCGTACAATTTCGAATCAAGGAAAATAGGCTAATAATCTTATTTTTAGCCAAATATTCATTTATGAGTTCCCGTTATTAAACATTTTAGGACAACGCAATAACTAAATTTTTCTGTTGATAGACACCACTATGTTAGATAAATAATTAATATAACTAGTATTTATTTACAAGTTTCTAAGGCTTTGGTATTTAAGCAAAAGTAATTACATGATTATCATTTATACAAGTTTATTGTGGATTATTTCCTCTTTGATATGCAAATATATTGAGAAATACATTGAGGAATTAAAAAACAAACAAACACATAAACAGTACTTGAAATACCTTCAGAAGACATTTAAACCAGTGCTCGTAAAAAGCAATGAAAACTATGTTTGCATTACCTAACAAGCTAAGGGATTAAAATTGATTTCATGTGTTCTATTGACAGCGTTTCTTTAATGTACAATTAATTATTAATAAAGATTTCTCAGCATCTACCAACTATTTGTATTTCACATATTATATAAAATTATTACGATTTTAATAAATGCAAATTTAGGCCTAAAGTAGCACAGAAAATTAAGACTAACACGACCCTTAGTTATAATACTTCATACTTTAATATTGCGCACACAATATATAAAATATAATATTCAATTTTTAATATAATTCACTTTATTTCTTTTTCGCAAGAGTTCTGAAAGAGATTAAAGAAAAGAAAGTTTTATTTGTGTTATTACTTTATTTTACTTAAATTACTTTATATAATTTTACAGTGCTAAATATAATGCCAAAATATTTTATCTCTGCTGAAAAAATTTTTCTTCGGGTCTCCATCGTTTTAAACTTAAAAAAAAAGAAGAAATCTTTATGTAGTAGTAATAAAGTTTACTTGCTTTGTATATTCATGAATGGCATATTTTCAAATTGAAATTTTGTTGGTTCGTGTTATTTAACAAATGCCAATATTTCAGAAGAAATTCACCAAAATTCGTCTGAAATTAAGTACAATAATTTCTAAGTGATATTTATTTGATCAGTTTTCATTAAGTAAACAAAAAGAAGAAAAAGAAAAAGGTCCCCAAAGTATATTTTAATGTGTCAAACTACACATGTTCACTGATTGTACATTTACATGTTTCTAGATTCAGTAATATTCATTTATTTACGTAATTTAGCTCTGTAAGAGTAGTAAACGATGCTAATTAACTTACATACAATAAGATTGGATGAAGGACTTTCTTTCTGGAGGTGATTTGTTCAATATTTCAGCTCGGTACCTTGACCCTTCTTCAACAGAGGTTTGAGAATCACATTAAAAAGTATTCGTCAGAATTAATAGTTTGGAGTGGACGATGCTTGTGTTCTTCCGACGAAACACGTCTCCGAGGAAAAGAACACACGAAGACAGATTATTATTTGTTGATCCTTACTTTTCTATGATAAAATGTCAGTCCTCTATTGAACAGGAGACTTTCTAAAGAATTGCTTGATTTGACGAATAGGACTGTGTTTTAAGTTATCGCGAAATTCCCCAACGTCGTCCAGAGAAAAACAGCTTCAATCAATGAATGAACATTTTCAAACTAAAGATGTGCTTTCACTGTACAACATTAGCGCTTTGCGGAGAAGCCACTTCTTGGGGTCCAATTCCTTTCCTACTTCATTTGCCAATATTTAATTCTGCTGATGCATCTGTCAGAAGTCTGGAAAGCTCTGATTAGAAATATCAAATTAGATTAAGTGATATTTATACCGTTTTTAGAGTATTATCTAAGTAAAGGTTGGTTCATAAAATCAGTCAATATACCAGTGTGTTGGGCTTGCTCCTTAACTTTTGAACCATTGAGTGGCCTTCTTGAAGCCTACTAATGTCTGTTTACGGATGTTTATCTTTTTTGTCTGACCGACACTGTTGGCATAGTCTGACATAGTTGGCGTACCAATTTTCCAATACCTGCATAGTAAAAGTGCATAAAACGTTGTTAAAAATAAATTGCCGTCCCTTCAGTTAACTTGACGGCTTTTACGTAAAGTCGCGTTTTACCTGTTACAAGGAAATATAGCAAAATCAACACGAATCTTTCTTGTAACTACCTTCAGATATCTTTAAAATTTCAGCTTTCCAGTTTTTGAGTTATCGTTATCAAAGAAGGATGGACATTTCGATGTAACATTGCATTAACAATAACAATACACAGACAAGAATACTTAAAAAGTTTTTTTTTTTAAATGTTCTTATCTGTGTATTATTTTTTAATTTAAATTATTTTCACACACACAAAAATCCTTTTAACATTGCATTCTAATTTTTTTTTACATTTTGTTCTAATACTTAAAACTTTTTAATTAATACTTTTTCTCTCACAAGCATTTTAAGAGAAAATTTTAAATTTTTATATTTGACATCAATAAATGTCAAAGGAGAGATTCTTTTCAAAAAACGAGATATTAAAAAAAAAATACGTAAAATAAAGCATACAAACATCATTAAAAATGTATTATTGACATAAAAGTCTTAATTTTTTTTTAAATTTTAATATTATTAACAAAATAATCTTTACTTTGAACATTACAAATATTTTATTATTAAGTAATATTTTAATATTCTAACAAAATAAAACTGAAAGATTAAGTCAATTCAATGATTTTTACAAATGGTAATTTTTATTTTTTTTTATTTTTAGAATTAGATTATTTTAGGATATTTCAATTGACGAATATATTATCACTAAATTTTACTTAAATCAAAAAACTAAATCCCCACACAACAAAATTACTATTTGGAATAAATAATTCTGAGCTGATTTAATCGTTGTTGTGTTTTCTTTTATTAAAAACTATAAAATATTATTTATAATAAAATATTTATAATATTCGTAATAAAGATTATACTAATCATGTGAAAATTAAAAAAAAAAATTAAATTTTTACATCAATAAAAAGTCTAACTTCCAAAAAAGGCAGAAACTA
Source organism: Thereuonema tuberculata (assembly GCA_023159025.1). Taxonomy (NCBI): domain Eukaryota; kingdom Metazoa; phylum Arthropoda; class Chilopoda; order Scutigeromorpha; family Scutigeridae; genus Thereuonema; species Thereuonema tuberculata. The sequence goes on along the minus strand of JAFIDM010003189.1, from coordinate 34,104,131 downwards.
ATTAACCAAACTTCCTAAGTTTAAATTGCTTTAATTCTAGATATATTGAATTATAGGTGCTTTCTTTTTTCCTTTTCTATAAAATATTGATTATATTTTAAGTTTATTTGAACAACTGACATCCAGAATTGAATTTGAGTCGAAAGTTCTTTCAATACTGTCGTTCAAACTCTCATTGAAATCTGATGAATTCTTTATTTGAGAACGCCCGTTTTTCGTTTAGAAGCAGTTCGTCAGTAATTAGATTTAATTGCTCTCCCGCAAGAAATCCCTCTGAGAAAAGAGCATTACTTACTGCAGAATACCGATTTCCCTTCTTAATTTCAAGAATTTTCATCTTTCTTTCAAATCACTTGGTTCAATAAAAATAAAAAAAACAATTTATAAAAAGAAATTATTCCGTTTTTGAGTTATTATTAAAATTCGAAAAAAATTCCAAATGTTCAAAAACATGTTCAAAAAAAATTTCCAAATTCGAAAAAAAAAAAAAATGTTTTAATTTTCCAAACTTTAAATTAATTCTTATATGAAACAACAATGAAATGACAGAAATCTAAGAATATAAATGAAAACTTGTGACAATTTTTTTAATTCTCAAATTTTAATGTCTGTCAGCATTCTTACTATTAATTATCTAATAAAACTTTTTATCTATAAACCTAATTTAGGAATAAATAGCATTTAAATGTAACTGAAGCGCCTCTACATTAGAAACTAAAAAAAAATCATCACCTCGTATCATTTTTATATTTTAATGTTTCCTTTTTGCTGTTAAATTTAGAGAGTAATATTTTTTGTAATTTTATATATTTTTTTATGTTTTGATGTAATTTATTTTTATATTTAAAAAATTTTAATTTCAAAATACAGTGAAGTCTCACTTACACGAATATGAGGGGGAACCAAAAATTATTCGTATAAGTGAATATTTCGTATAAGTGAATTACATATAGGACTACGGGGGTTTCGCCGGAGAATGAGCAATTCTTCGTATAACTGAATGTTTCGTATAAGTGAGTTTCGTATAAGTGAGACTTCACTGTATTAAGAAAAAGGGTACATAATTTTTAATATATATATTAAAACCGGACAGTGATATGAAATTTGAAAATGCCAATACAAAGTTGAAATCACTGTTTCTATGGTGACAAAACCAATTTATCAACCACGTCATCAGCGGCAAAATTTAGAAACAATTTTGAAAACAAAAACGCAATATTTAAAGACTTTGCTCCTTTTATTCAAAAAAATTCAACAAAATTATTTAAATCTAAAAACCAAGTAACAAAATTAATAATCTTAGTGTTTGTTCAAAGGCTGAAGAATTGCCTGGAGATCTCATCTCCAATCACCGACAAGTTGATTGATATTTCCAATTTCTTGATAGCAACTTCGGACTGGCGCAGCGTAACCTTCTTCGCTCTTGTTGATATCACACACAACAATGTTTCTTAAGATTAATAAATTAATTAAGATTAAACTCGCTATCTATCTCAATAACATTTAAATGATTTAATTACCGAACGTAACCTCTTTTTCACTTGAAAAGGCATGTAAAAGAAAACAAGTTTCCACTTTCATATATTAAGTGCCCATCACAACTAGGCCTAAAAAACGATACGTAAATGAAATGAATATACAGCATACACTTTGTAATATTTTCTTCATTAAAAAATAAAGAATATTTTCTCCGTTAGCTTTTAGTTTCGTTCGTAACATTGTAATTAAAAGGTGAGCACACAACTCGACTCAGATATTAAGCGACTCAGACCTAAAACAGCATAAAGACAGAGCCGTTTCTAGGTGTTCTGCCACCCTAGGCGAGAACTGAAAAATGCCGCCCCCTCCCTTTCAAATGCCGCCCCCACCAATCCTATTTTAACCAAAAAACAAAACAAACAAAAAAAACAGAATCTTCAATTCAACAACCAAAAAAAAAAAAAAAAGTCCTTCGGCCGCCCTTAAAATCTTACCGCCCTAGGCGGCCGCCTAGTCTTGCCCAGTGGTAGAAACGGCCCTGCATAAAGAGCAGGACAAACGCCGAACTTAATGAAAATGAAATTGAAAAACCACTGTATTTGAGGAATCAGAGATCTACTGTATTAAAAACACACAGTAAATCTTGAAAATTTTGTAAACACTGCCATGTCCATCGGTCCTTCCATTTGTGTGTGAGCCAGTGAATGAAGCTGCTTCAAACTTGACATGCAAATTTTTGAGCAAGGGACGATCTTTCTTTTGTGATTGTGTAGATCCCTATCGAGAAGTTTGCACGCGATGGTGCCAAAATTTCCATAGGTAGAAAAACTTTTTTTTTCTGTACAGAAATAGCAAAACGATAAATTTCTATCGATCTACAACAACGTATCGAAATCACTGTTAAAGATTGAAAATTTTGCATTAAAATTTAATGGGATTTAGAAAACTAAATAAATATTTGCGAATTTATTAATTTTTTTCAAAAGATGAAAAATCTAATTTTAATTTTTTTTTTATTCTTGCCTTACATTGTTTTCACAAACTTAAAAAAAAAAAAGAAAAAGAAAATAATAAGTCTAACATTTTCAGGAAAGTAGGTTTTAAGTTCTTTCAGGAACTTCTTATTTATTTATTTATTTAATTTATTTATTTATTTACTTATTTATGTTTAATTTATTTATTTTATTTATGTTTAATTTATTTATTTAATTTATGTTTACTTTATTTATATTTAATTTATTTATTTATTTATTTATTTATTTATTTATTTATTTATTTATTTATGTTTAATTTATTTATTTATTTCATTCACAAACAATCACAAGCAGGAATTTATAGTTATAGATTTCTATCCTACAAAGTCAGTTTCATTAAATCAGACAGTCTATGTATATAATGTATATAAGTATAAGATAAGTGTATGTATATTAAAAGTGAGTGACTTTTAAACCCTGGATGGATCTTCTTGAAAATTGGTATGCACATTCGAGAACTAGGAACGATCTAACTTTCTTACTTCAAATCTTTTCCAAATGGATTCTTGTCGAGTAATCAACACGAGAGGGCGATCAAAGAAACAAGCACTGACATCTCAACAACGGATTATTCTATCCTGCTTCTGTTAATCTCTCATTGTCTTAACCTGTAGATATTAATCCCTTTGCTAATCCATTGTGAGCGCTTTATACGATTAAGCTAATCTGATTTAACTTAAGTGAATTACGACAACTAAAGTAAATTACGGTAATTTTAATTATTTTTTTTCGAAAAATTTGTACTTGTTTATGTTCAGTAGATATTAGAATTGGAATATAAATTTAGGATTTTCGCTTTTGTCGTTTTCAGAAAATTAAAGAAAAAAAAAGAAAGAAAGATTAAGAAATCACATTTAAGGGAAGTAGCCCTTAATATCTTCGAACTTATTGTTGATAATGGAAATAGTTAATTGAAAGTTTTCTTCGTAACAGCTATCCCAATAATTAGAAACGCTGTTGCATTAATAAAATGATATTAAATCAAAGAAAAACTAAAATTATGATTATCAAAACAAATAATTAAATCTTAAATTACCTTTTAAATTACATATAAATACAGTAAAACCCCGTTATTACGCTCCCGCTTATAGCACTATCCCGTTCTTAACGCTCCTTTTGTACGGTCCCTGGAATTTTCTATATAACTCTCTATACTTTTACCCTCTTATAACGCTTCAAATCCCGCTTGTAGCGCTTTTTTATATCGGAAATTTTGTATCGAAAAGAAATGTAACACTGTAACGATTCTTTTCTTTCCCTGGTAGGAGGGAATCTTCGAACTCTTTGAAGCGGAAATCCCTTTCTATAAGTGAAAAATTGCAAATTCTTCGTAAGTACGACGAGAATTCTACACTAAATCAGAAGGCTTTCGCAGAATCTAAGAATTCCCTGATCCAGTCTGAGAACAATAATAAAAAATAAGAATGGAATTATCAATTCAGCGAAGGATGGTTGCAAACGTAAAAAAGTAGTGTGGAAAATGTGAAGATGCCGAGGAAATTCTAATTGAATGGATTCATCAGTCCCGTGATGCATCAGTGCCATTAAATGACCCAATCATTCAAGAAAAGGCGCGTGAAATAGCGGGCAGTGCACTAAAACTGCTCCGAAAATATATTTGTATTGCTCCTAGTGGAGTATCAATTGATGTTAATAGTTTTTTGAACCGCATTGAAAATGTCGTAATTTATAACAGTAGCATACACACACGGCAAACCACAATCAAAGATTTTTTTAATAGGAAATAAGCTCACATTTGCACTATATCTATTGCAGAATCAAGTAGCTTTCCTGTAAAATGATGTCTAAATGTTTCCCCATCTCATAAATCATTTCCCGTCTATAGCGCTATCCCGCTTATTACGCTTGTAGGTCACGGTCCCTTGACGAGCGTAATAACGGGGTTTTACTGTATGTGCCAAAACATAATAAATGATAACAAAGATAATCAAATTGCTTGCAATTGTGAAAGAATTGATGTAGTAAATAATTATAAGTATTTAGATACACTACAACCTCGTTTATCCGACCCTCGTTGATCCGGATCTCCGGATAATCTGGATCAGATTTGTAGACATTTTTTTTTTATTTAATTTTCACATACATAATAATTTTAACTATGATAACAAGAACATAACTATAAGTACGCCAAACATTCGCTTTTTATTTTGATTATATGTACAGTTCCTGCATAGATTGTACAATAAATTATGGTAATAAAATGCTTTTTGTCGAGTTTAAGAAAGCTTTACTAGAGTGTCACAGGGCGTTGAAGCTACAAAACAAAGTGTTTTATCGTAATAAACGGTAAGTCTGTTTATTTAAGGATTTGTTTTGCTTATTACCCATATTATCCGGATTTTCGATTTTCCGGATTGCCTTTGGTCCCAGTTAGTCCGTATAAACGAGGTTGTGATGTATATATACATATAGATAATCGTTTTAGTTGGTGTAATCAATATAATTATGTAATTAAAAGATTACATTCTTTCACTTTTATGTTTTACTATTTAAGAAAGTTCTTATTTGAACTATTTAAGAAACAAATACCAATTTAGACAGAAGCTTATTGTTTATAAAGCTCTGGTAGATTCTGTATCGAAATACGGATTAGGATATTTCTTAAGCAAGCAACAAACAAATAATATAAATAAATTAATCTACAAAATTTTTGATAATATTTATGTAGATTTTAAAAATCAAATTGAAGAAAATAAAACAAGAATAAGAGTAAAATATAAAATTTTGAATACAGTAGAAAAATTTAATTTACAATGCAGTCTTGAAAAAATATATAGCTATAAAAACCTCAGAGAAAAATATTCTTCTGAAAACAAAACAAAACAAGACTTAGTTGGTTGAATTTTTACAACATACAACATACAACATTCAACATACAACATTCAACATACAACATTCAACATACAACATTCAACATACAACATTTTATTGCAACATTCGTACAATAAATAATAAGTTTGGTTTTAGAGTAAATGAATAAACTTACTCTAAAATATTTAGACAAACAAATTTGAATAATTTGTTTTAGTAACAATTTTAGAGAAATCAAAAGTCAATTAATATATGATGTACTAAATAAAAATATAGTAAAAAATTTCTAATCTAGCCTATACTTTAATATTAATTAATTTTTTTTTCTTGAAAAGACACACATTAAACTTTTCAGCACCTATAAAACAGGAGTGAATCTGTAATTACACCTAATAGGACTGGTAAACAAATAAAAACCAAAAACAAAAAGTTATTGATTTGCCTTTTTATGCTGCATTTTTAAGATATAAATAACATCAAGAACGTCATCTGGAAGACAGTCAATAAAGTGGAAACTCATCGGAAACACTAAAAATAAAAAAAACTGGGATTCTGATCTAAATGCAGTGTATTGATTGGCAAGTATAAACCTCCACGTCTTCAATTAGCTTCCAGAGGAAAGGTAAACATGCCTGAGCTACCTTCAGCTCTTTTATTAAAGAAGGGGAAACAATTTAGAAGTGGAGGAATTGTAGATGGGAATCAAAACAAAAATGCCGAGTGGAAACAGACCGGATTTGGCAATTCTGTCGACGCAAACGAGAGACATGATCCGCGTCCGGTATGGAAATGTTACAATTGAACAGGAAATAGGAGGACTGGTGCAAAATTCAATTACGTTCTAGCGTTGCAATCGATCTGTATGCAAATGTAAGGAACAGAAAGCAGCGATAAATTGATCAAAAAAAAAAAATCCGTTTCTTTCTGTTGGCGTCTGAGTTTTCCAGTATTCTCTTTGATGTGAATAGATGATGTACTTCCGTCTTAGCTATCTTGTTTCCTAAGTGGCATTTCATGTCCAACTAGGGGGCTCTCAATACCCCCACACACGCTTTTCCGCCTCACTTCCCATCAGTAATAAGCAGCAGAAAATGATCTCCGTGTTTCTCGATGTGAAATTTTGGTTTGCTTTTCGTCAATTGTATAATTTCGCCCTTCAATAGTAAAACTTTTCTATGAAGATATTCCACGACTACAGAAATTTAACAAGAATCATATTACCAAAATTTATAGTTCTAGATGGAAAAAATGAATCAAAATAAAGCTAACTGAAGATTAGAAACGTTTTACGTGTACTGGATTTTTTTTAAACGCAGTACTGAAGCCATATACCTGATTAGTTTAAACATGCAATTAATTTATATAAAAAACACGAGATATACAAAGGAATCGACTAGTTTCACCGCCGAGAGCCGGGTTTTTCAAGTAATGTAAGTTAAAGTAACTTACTATATTACATAATATACATAAAGTTACTTACTAAGTTAAAGTAACTTAGCTTTTTATAAAGCTAAGTCAATAATACAACAAAAGTGAATTACATATTCTCAAATTACCTTATACTGGCCGAACACGAGGCGATATTTTGGGACAATCAGGCCCAATTTGATTGCTGGCAACCGTTTGCCCCAATTTGATTGCCCCAACCTGAACAATATTGCCCCAATTTTATTGTCGGTACCAAAGGAACAATATTGGCCCAATATTAGTTGGCTCAAACTATTGGTGGTACGAAAGCGAATCAAATGAACGTATGAAATCACGTGACAATGCTGACGTGAGAGGAAGGCGGGACTTGGAAAATCGGAAAATCACTCGCTCCCGCCGACCATGTTTTGTGAGAGAGAAGACTTAAAATCTGCAACATGGGCGGCCCAAAAAAAGATAATTCAAACAACAATATTTTGTCAATTGATAATGAAAGAATCTTAATGGATTTCTACCGCGGTAAGGCGTTTAATACTCGATCGATTCTGTCCGTTCGTAACACGTTTAAGCTTAACCGCAGGTACGCTTACACTGGATAGCTCCCATTTTATTCGCAAATAAATTGTATAAATAAAACCGATGTCGTACAATTGCTGGGAATATTGTTCCCAGTGCATTTATGCTCTGCTCGTGTGGTGTGTTTATAAGGCGTTCGCACTTAGTGTGTAATTACTAGGGCTCCCTAGTGACACACGAAGCGCAGTAACCATCGATGTTCAAAGCAATATTGGTTCAAGACAAACTCTGAGTTCGCGCTTGATAAAGTTGTCCGCAATCAAATTGGGCCAACTTGTCGCAATCATATTGCCATAAAATCGCTCCGTGTTCGCCTAGCATTAGCATTGATTGCGAGAGGATTTTGTACACAAAATAAAACAAAAATTAAAGCAAAGAAAATAAAAGCATTTAAGAAGTCCCTGAAAGATCTTCAAGTTTATTTTCCTTATATTTTTAATTTTTTTTTCTTTGTTTTTTTAAAATGTAAAGGAAAAGGCCTACCATATATTATTTTCCAAATTAAAAATATTATCTTCAACTTAAACATTTACTGAAAATTAATGAAATCCGCAAGTGATTACTGAAGTTACTTTAACCCATTTAAATTTTAATCTTAGAAAAGCAACAACAAATGGATTGCTGAAGGAGTAATATCCATTGTTCGTATAGATCAAATTCATTGTTACGCTTCTAATATTTTACTATGAAAATTTATTTGGAAATTTTTTGGAAATTTCTCGTTAGGGGTCCGCACACAAACATTTTCAAAGGCAAAACACAAGTCGTGCTTTATCCGAAAATGTTTTCTTAAATTTTAAAAAAATTCGTTTATTGGTTTAAAAAGTTATTAGGTTGACACATGTACCCATATAGACACACATTCAATTAGTTTTTGTTTGGGTCATTGAATTACCGCTCCCTGCTATGTCTACGTCTTTGAAGGCAGCTTCATCTAATGGAAGCTCATCAAATTTGAAGCTGCTGCCCAATAGGATAAAGAAGCCTTATTTACAAATTTACGTTATTAGTGCAATACTAAACTTTCTATTTGGTAAGCTTGGAAATGGAAGAAAGTTAAATGTTAAAAATCAATGATTTTTCTGAGTCCTCGTAAATTACATTGACTGTTTTGATAGAGAAATCTGGACACGTCATAATTATAAGATATGGGGTAGCTTATTTTATATCGTGTTTCATCAAAATAACTGCTTTGAAATTATTCCTCGACATAAATTTAAACTTATGTACATAAACATATGTGGAGTAAGGCATAAAAACAATCAAATAAACAAATCGTGGATTAAATTTTTCAGATCTATTAAATATAAAAGTAAGGGAAAATAAAGATAAAAACGCATACAATTAAAGATTCCCTGAGCTATTTTTGAGTTTTCCTACTGGAATCCAAAATAGACTGTTTCAAGCTGCATAACGATCATCAGTTGAAATCGCCCAGTATTACAATAGCTCAGTGGAATCAAAAGAAACATAAACAAAGCACAAATAACAGATCAATGGCCCTTCTGTAAAAAAAATCATCATAATACAAATTAAGACTAAAAAGGACAGTAAATCAATATCCGATAGCAGACCGCTTAGCTTATAAAGAATTACTTTATCAAATAAACTTACACATAATGGCAAAATTTAATAAGTATAAACGTCAAATGTAACGATCCTTTTTAACAGAGGACTGTGCCTCCGAAACGATACATTCTACATTGATAGATGACAAAAAATATTCATAATCAAAATACAGCACAGGAAAAAACAAATAACTAATGTCTTTTATTCACATGTCAGTATGTAATCTAAACTACCTGTGATTCACATTGAGTCTTTAATTATTATTAAATCTCATTTTTGTACATTTTGGCCCAGGACTGCGACAAAAGCCTGAAAAATGTGGATCAAGCAAAAGTCAGTATTTTGATCACTAAGCTAGGGTTACCTTAAAAAGAGCATGTTCTTTATTTTTTGTTCAGATCTTCGTCCTCTTTTATTTTCTTTTTTCAATCGAAATCACTTGTGAAAAATAATAAAAATTAAAAGAATTGCCTCAACACTGCGACTGTTAAATCAATATTATCTGTAATATACAGTTATAAAAACATGCAAACAATTTTACGATGCAACTAACGTTAACACGAAATTGCTGTCAGATGTTATGGATTCAAAAAATTATGAGAGATAAGAAACTGATAATAAAAAATTTTTTGTGATTTTTTTTTATGTTTAATATTAATGTCATCCCAGACCAACAACACCAATCGCTCAAATGGTGCAAATTATACGAAGTCACTTGGTCTTGTGTTCACTACAAAAACTGTGAATTGTCTTATTTCAGTTGGAACTTTTCAAAAAATCACTTTCAGATTCAAAACTTTCGCATGAAAAAAATAAGGCTATTTCGCATATTTAACACAATGACGATAGACGATATATCTCGTTTTCCTATCAGCGATCGTTGCTGTCAGGAAAAAAATTCTTTTTTTGTGTAAGTCCAATCTATTTCGTATTCGCTTTCTTATAAGCACCTAAACAAAGTCATACTATATCCGCTGATTAAATAGCGATGATAATATAAAAGATCCAATCAGCACTCTTTTAATCTGGACCTGTTCACAAATGGGTCTACTTATATTTGCTGTCTGTGCCTCTTTAGCACATATCTCAATTGGCTGCAAAACGGAAAGAAATCATTAATGAATTTTCTTGTACGATATTGTTAAGTTACAACCTTTGTCCAAGATCAGGTTCGTAATGTTTTCATCCGTCAATAACTCGATATTTGGGGATTATTATTTAAACTCCCAGAATGTATAATTTTTATCTAGTATTCATATGAGATTGTAAGTAATGAAGAAAAATACAAAACTGTCAAGTGAAACAGTTTAAAAAAAATGATTAAAAAAAATCTGAAATCCCCTTTGTTGTTGATTAAGGTATAAAGAGTTTTTTTTTTTAATTTAAGGGACTGTGAATAATTTAAGAATAATAATTTTAAGTTTATTTGAGATCTATGCCAAGATTATTTAGAACCATCAAAGCATCGAGGAGTCAGTGCGCCTCACTACCAAGTTGACGAAAAAAAATTTTCAAGTAATTTTTTTTAGTATTATTTTTACAATTCAAGAATCTCTAAAAAATGTTAGGTGACCAGAATATGCACAGTTTTTATAAAAAAAAAACACAAAAAAGTACATAAACAATCACAACAGTAGAAATTCCATTTTTTTTTATTTTCTTCATCGGGTGTAAGGAGACACTGAAGCAGTTACAGTTAATTAATACAATTTGCAATGTCACGAGCGACATTCATCATATTTTAATTGAATGATCTGGATTTCACTCAACATCGTCATCAGTGCTTTTATCCTCTTTTTAATTTTCACGTTCCTTTTCATATTTCCTTGCTTTTAAATGACAATGATCTTTTACCCATTTCATCAGTTTCACGCTTCATTCATCAATGTGGCCTTGCCACTCTCTTGTAATTATCAGATTTTTAATTTTCTTCTGTACACTATAGATGATTTACTATCATCTTCCTTTGGGCACTACCTGTTCTTTTCTTGATTCTTGTCCTTTCTTATCTAGGTAGTTAGTTTTCATTTCCTTTTCTTTTCTTTATTCTAAGTTTTACCTTTCCTGGCGCAGCTTAGCCACAACTGCTTTTGCGCTATTAAAATCCAACCAACCAACCAACCAACCAATGAGCGACATTCAACAGCCTGGCGCAGTTCATTATGGTGAGAAAGTGGTCATTTTCAATTGTAGTGTACTTGAAAATTGCATTAACCATATCTGCCTCAGTGTCTCCTTATACTCGATGAAGACAATCATGTATAAAAAAATGGATTTTCGAAACTGTTGTGACTGTTTATTTACTTGTTTATGTTATTTTTTTTATAAAACTTGTGCGTATTCTGTATCTTAACCATGTAATCTTAACTATGTACCTACTGCACATTAAGCAAGATGAAATCTCTGTAAAAATTTATAAATATTTGACACTTATAATTACAATGAATACTAAATGTTTTCTTGTGTAATTTTGTTTTAGAACTTACCTCAAAAGAGTTCCCTGTACCGAAATAAATGGGAATGAATGCCAGCCAGATGATGCACGTTGTGTACATAGTGAAACCAATGAATTTGGACTCGTTGAAGTTTTCTGGGATCTTCCGTGTCTTGACCGCGTACACAGTGCACGTGGTGATCAAGAACATATTGTAGACGAGCGAGACAAGGAAGGAAGAATCCTCTATCCTGCATTTGAGGATCACTTTATCCCGGCGTCCTTCGGGATAGGTGGGCCGGGTGCCGGGCGGCTCGATGATGAGCCACACTACGGTGGCAATCACTTGCACCGAAATGAGGATGAGCGTGATCACCATCTGCGAGTTGGGGCTGATGAAGTCCGGCCGGCGAGCGGAGCGGCTCGCCGAGTCGAAGATGCGCGAAATGCGGTTGGTCTTGGTGAGCAAGGCGCCGTAGATGATGGAGAAGCCGAAGCCGACGCCGAACCGCTGCAGTCCGCAAATGGGTGCGCTCGGCTTAGCCAGAAGCACGAACGTCATCAGGTAGCAGATGAGGATGCCGCAGAGCAGCATGTAGCTGAGCTCGCGACCCGAAGCCTTGACGATCGGAGTCTCGTTGTTTCTCATGAACAGGGCAATGACGGTCAGGGTGAGCACAATGCCCAGGCAGCTAATGGAGATGGGCACAATGGCAAACACAGAGTCCCATCGCATGTACTGCTGATCGAGGTCGAAACAGTCAGACTTATCCCTGTGCGGCCAACGACCGGGACCACAATCTATGCACGTGAATTCGTCGAGCACGTACTCCCAGTCTTTACAGGTTTGGCAGATCCAGCAGCAGGTGTCTGTCTGCTTCATGATGCTCTTTACCTGGCCGACCCCGCAAGGCTGACTGCACACTGAAGTTGGAGTCTCCCGGCGCCCGTTCCATAGGATGTTGTTAGGATCGAGGTTGATTCCATTGAACCAATTTCCTATGAACAAAAGTAAAATATTAATACTTATCTAAAAAGAAAAATCAATCACTTTTAGAGATGTTACAGAGAAATCGACACAAAAAAAAACAATCGGATTAACGTTAATATTATAGAACCTCGCGCTGAAAATAGGATTAAAATTCATTATCTTAAAATTCACTGTTTAAGACAGTGAGATATTTTTAGAGAAAGAAATACATTGTTTAAATTTAAATGCTTTTTTTGGGGGGAGGGGGATTTTTGTCGCCTTCTTGCGCTAATGACAATGACACATTTCAAATACGAAAGTTACATTGTCCGTAGTCTTTAAATATGCATACTACGTTTGGAGAAGATCTATCGAGCGAATCGAAAGTTATATACCGGGAGTGAGCAGGGCCGTCTTAACGCATGGGCACGCTGAGCAATTGCCCGGGGGCCTCTCGAGTTTAGGGGCTCTTGAAGTAATCTAGGTATGTTGTGGCTTGCTGTCAATAAATGAATAAATACTATCTACATTATACTTTAAATATTTGTTACTGGAAAATGTATAATACGCGTAATTAGCATAATTATGCATAATTAGTTATAATATAAAAACAGTTAAAAAGTGTGAGTGGTTGTGTAGATAGGGCCCCAGTAAACTGCTTTGGCCGGGGGCCTGTAATGCTGTTAAGACGGCTCTGGGAGTGAGGAACACACAAACGCACAGACTGAATGATCTAATAAATTCGCTTTCCTAAGAAAGTAGTACTAAAAATGGATGAAAATACAGGAATTTTTTATAGCTCAAAAACCTTACAATGTCAATCTTGATCATTAAAAATCATACACTCAGTCTGTCTGTCAGTCTTCCTAACGCCTTTTGAATGGAGATAATGCTTCACTGAATTGGGCATTAACATTTATGGAGAATAAGCAACATTACTTTCACATCAGTTTTTCCCAAGTGGATGCTTATCGAAAAATATACGGGTAGAGGTCAGCAAAATTCAAATACCAATTCGAAAAAAAGCAACAGAATTGAAAATAACGAATTTCTGTGGAGGTCTAACAATGCTTATTAATCCTCTTATAAATCCTCGGGCATTAAGAGCACTGAAATTAATTTGATTTAATATTAATAATATCTCTTTGCTGTTAGGAATTTTATTAAATTCCAAACGGAGCTTTATCGTTTATTCTGGAAACAATAAAAAAATAACTTTTTTTTTTTTTAATATAGAAAAACCTATAATATTTACATTCATCAGATGTTATAATTTCAACATAAACAGGGATTGTTATCTGCTTAGTTTTCATTGTCTTGCAATGCAAACAAAAATAAATAAGGCAACATTGATTTAAAAGAAAATTGGCTTTAAGTTCTGTCAGGGACTTATTATTTTCAATGCAGTCATTCGTAAACAAGTGAAATAAAACCCAACAAGCTGATATTTACCACAATTTCACAGCTATCTTTATATCTTCACTTTTTAAAAAAAGATGTAGATCGGTGTCTAGAGATCTGGAATTGCTGTGAACATATTTTTATGCGTTTGGATTTCATTATCGGATTACGTGATTTCCAAGCGAATATTCAATCTAAACACGAGCGGCCTTTTCATTAGGAGGAATGCGTTTGTGTTTGAAATCAATGATTCGACGGAACAATATCACTTTATCGAACTTCCCCCCACCTCCCCCTCTCTAAAAATAGAATCAACATGTTTTCAATTACGCATATCTGAAATGTCAGTTGGGCACCAGCCTCCCCATGAAGGAGTAATTTGGTTAATATTATAATGAATGGAATAAACTGTGTAGGAAAACTAATTTGAAACCGGTGGTGAGCTTTAGATGTATTGTAAATAAAGGGAATGAAACCATTAGAAGGATATTCCAACGAATATACAGCTAATTTATTTGTTTTTATTTATTTATTTATTTTGCTTTTTTTGATTAAAGTTGAAGCTAATTTTAATGTTCTTATTATATTTTTGGTTAGCGTTTAACATTATTTAAATAACAATGATTAATTCATTACATTGTATTTAATTTCTTATAATTAATACATGATGGAAACTGTGACCCCTCAAAGACTAAAATCAAGAAAAGGAAAAGCAAGAACAAAATGTGGATTCCAAAACCTTGGGCAGCACTTAGGCTACCACAAATTGTATTTGACCACAAAAGGAACAAGGAAAAAAAATTATAAATAACAAACCCTCTTATTTATTTGTTTATTTTTTTTTTCCTTTTCTGGTCAAATATCTTTTGTGGTAGCCTGAGAGCTGCCCAAGGTTTTGGAATCCACATTTTGTTCTTGTTTTTTCTTTTCTTTATTTTAGTCTTTGAGGGGTCACAGTTTCCATCATGTATTCTTAATGCCTCCCCTCGTACGCCTTTTGAGTCCTGCACTGGCTGATTAGCTCTGGCTGAGGAGAGCCTAATAAGCTCGAAACGGCCGTCCCAGAGTATCAGCTCGACTCAAAAGGCATTCTAATTTCTTATAATTAAATTATAACGAAAAATATTTTTTAATATATTTTTGTAATTCCTGTTAACAACGGTTTATAACTCCTTTTGGCAAATCACTACAGAATTTAGTCCTTTTCCAGAACAACATTTCTGGGAAAATGAAAAGTAAAGTTCAGAGTTGTTTAAGAAATAAAATCTTGCATTCTGTAAGGAGGTGTGTTTTTGGTTAGCTAGGCTCACAATCTAACCATCTGAGTTCCAAGGTTAAACTTGCTTCCGAGTTTAAAATGGATTGACTGAACATGTTATCTCATAATGGCCAATTGTGGACTTATCCCCTTTTGGCAAATCATAACAAAATTAATTCTGGATTTACTTAATAAATGTTAAAAGCTTGTCTTAATATATGTTATAAAATTAAAAAAGAAATACTTACAAAATTAATATGTAATTATATAATTTGTTAAATAATTAGATTATTTTCTATATTATATACAGTAGAGTCGTGGTAATCCGAGTCCCTGTAATCCGAGCTTCCGTGTAATCCGAGGTGAGGCTAGTCCAAGGTCACACAGGGCGACGATTCCAAGAAGTCATTTGAGGGGTCAGTGTGATAGTTTTCCATTTTACTACTTAGACGATGGCGTGACATCGCTGCTAAAAGCGTTGCTGTACTGTGAAGCAGAAGACCTTGGACAGTTTTTTAAAGTTGTAAATGCTTATAGAGTCTTTTCATGTAACCAGAAAACATTGTTAATGTATCTGTAACTTTAATATCTATTATAAATTAAATTTGACTCGTTTTAGTTGAAAATTCCAGTTTTTTTTTCTTTTTTCCGTGTAATCCGAGGTACCATCAGCCCCAATTACCTCGGATTATCGCGACTCTACTGTACTACTTAGGAAAAAAAAATATCCTTACCAACAGAAACAAACAATTTATGCAATTTATATGATTATTTTGCTTAATTTGTCATGAAATAATGTAATAATATTTTTATTTCTTAAATATTGAAAATATATCAATATACGTTGAATTTTATCGATAATTATTTCACATTTTGCTTTTACTATATTTTTGTCTTTTCCCATTTACATTTTATGAAAATAATTTATTTGATATTTTATTTTATAATTTATTTGATAAATAAATTATTTTATCGAACAATTCTGTAATTATAATGCAATTTTTAATTTTGTATGTTTTTTTTCTTTTTTATTAATATTGTTAAGTCCAGTTATTGTTAACATTAAATTTACATCGCCTACGAAAATATAAATAGCTGTAAGTGAATACCTATTAA
>JAFIDM010003189.1:34072364-34085101 GCA_023159025.1 Thereuonema tuberculata | reverse complement strand
CCCCCAAGATTACTGATATTTGTTGTGCATGTACAGTTGCCGCAAGAAAAGATGAATTAGGGACGGAGCTAATTGGTGATCGACTATGAATTCCAGGAATTCTCAGCGACATCTTTTGCAAAGTATCTTAACCACTTTCCATATTCTACAAATTAAAATAGAAAATAACAAGATTTTTTTTTTTTTTTAATCTTTTCATCTTAAATCTATCTTTTTAGTTTTATTGTCGTTACGGCACATTATTTTTATATTATTCATATTTAAAAATAAAGGGATTAATTATTTACAATAATTGCAATAATTTAAAAATAAAGGGATACCGTAGCAACAATGAAAAAAGAATAAAAAAAATGGAAAGAAGGAAAAAAAATAATTTATCCCCGATAATATCTTGTGCCTCCGAGGGTGCACCTCTTTACGGAACTAGAAATGAACTTTTTCCAGCCAATCAGAGTGCTGTCTCAGTATTTCCGGATGTGAATTTTTTTTTTTTTAAGATTTCGGTGATACGTTGATCGCTTGTGTCGACTGTAAACAGCTCAATAATAATATAACTATCAATCTACTGCTCTTCATCGATCTGCTTACTACAAAAACAATTTTACAAGTGCCAGTAAAGGCCGTTTTACATTTACTATTTCACTCGCCATTTTCCAAGCCATAACGCAGGACATGTCAGGATAGATTGCGAGTGATTTGTGTATCGTTTTACACTTACCATAACGCCTTCCATCAAACGGAACATTTACACTTCGCAATTATCATCATGCCTACGTTTTATTTACGATAAAAATAGCAGTGATTTATATAAAAACCATTTAGTCAATGCATCGGATAGGTGAAAGAATGTCTTTAATTAATTAAAATAGGAAATATTCATGTTTTTTTTCATCGCTTTGTGTTTCTTTGTTTTCAGTTTCGATAAATCAGTTTCGATAAATAACGCAGTCTCGTTAAATCTCGATCAAATCGCGATATCTTTTCGAGATGTCGATCGCTCGTCTCGATTCGAATTTTCAAGCCGAAATTCTGAAATGATTTTGATTAATAATGTAACATTTTATGAAAGCATCCACGAAAACATAAGGAAAAGATGCCCTCCGATCGTGAAAATCATTTTTGTAATCGGTAATTTCGAATAAATAGATACAAATCGATTGGACTTCCCAATTCTACAATTCGTCACCAGGAGCGCTGGTGTCAAATGTCCAGCCATCTGCTGTCTCGACATTTCTTCGAAAATAGCCCAGACTCTATCGCTCTCCATTTACTGGACATCTGTGATGTCTAGGTGATGGCGAGTGAAATGCCCAGGTTATGGCGAGTGAAATGGTAAATGTAAAACAGGCTTAAAGTAAGCAATATGTATGCTACCGGTTGGCGCCGGCTGATAGATAGGATACTGCTGCCTTTGCTCCAATATACGACCGGATCTCATTTCAAAACATATTGCTGTCATCATGCGATCTGACATCAATACTACGCCGTCATATGTAGTAGCAATCTGACATCTCGTGTCGACTTACAGTCCAATCGCATTTATGTCTGTTTAATCGAAATTACTGACTGCTCTTAACAGAATTAACAGAATTCCGGTTGAAAATCTTAAGGGGCGGCAGGCCGATTGAATTCTCAAAAACATCACGTTGCTATTCGAGATTTAACGAGAAATGACGAAACTGAAACGAAATAAATACAAAAAGCTCAAAAATGAAATACATATTTCCTATTTTAATTAATTAAAAACAGTATGTCGCCTATTCTCGTGCATTGAAAAACATCACTTTTATAAAATCTTTATTTTTATAAGCAAAACATAGATATGGCGGCATTAGTTTATAATGATCCAAAGTCTTATTCGCAATTGACAAGTGTAAATTTTCCGAGCTGATGGAAGGGTGTAATATCGAGTTTTAATTAATTTTTTTCATTGGCAGTCTACCCTCACATTGCCACTGATATTGCTTACTTAAATGGCAAGTGTAAAATGTTCTTAAAGATGTCCTTTGATTGCCAACAACGTCATTGATTTTCTTTGTGTTATATTACTGTAGCAATGCAGTTTAGTTAGATCTCTGCATCGTTTGCGGTGACCTTACGGAAAAGAAGCATACGTCAATGATTCACAGAAACCCGTAGCTAAATAAACAATAAATTAATAAGAATTGTTATAAGCACATTAAGTTAATGTGAATGACACATTTGTTGTTTGCAGTGATATTTCGCTAGTAGTTAAAAATCTAAAATCCTTTTTTACAAAGCAGAAAAAAAAGATGAGGATGGGGGAAGTAAGGGTTGTTATAGAAATTAGCTCTACAGAGAAGTCTCCTTAAGCTACATAGAACTGAGATTGAGGAAGATGTCTTGTTTTCCTCCCACATCCCTAATATTGATTGAACTTTGCTATATTCCGCTTCATTACTCCTAAATGGATTGACTGCATCCGTCTTCCCCGACCCTCCTCCCCTTCTTTCAAACGACCCCCAACTTTTGTTCGAGTCTTCCTTTTGAGGTTAAAAGTCAAACAGGGTCTTTGATCTCCGAAATTGAATTTTTTTCATAAAGAAACTTTTTATTCCGGAGCATTTAATAATGTGTGTAAATTCTAGATCACTTATTTTGTTTTTTGAGTAACAGTAACTATCAAACAGGACCTTGAATTTTCTTGCTTTATAATGACAGAACTGCTCGGGAAGTCTATTACGTAATCAATAATGGAGTAGTTCCCAAACAGTGGATGCGCTGAGTAAAGGGGGATCGCCAATATATATTTAAGGAAAGTTTTATTTATATATATATATATATATATATATATATATATATTTCCTTCAGAGATAGTAAAAGGAAGTCATGCAAACGTGATATAAATTAAAAAAAAATAATAACTAATTTAATTTTTCGGTAGGCTACTTCTAAATAAAGTAATAAATAACCAAACAAAATATCCGTCTTCTGATTTTGATGCATTTTCTCGTTTTTTTGCGTTCTAGAAGCTAATTACAGTTTAGTTCATGAAAGAAGAGCTTTTGATGACGTAATTTCCTTACAGATTGATGTTTCCAGGATGTAACAGCGCCATCTATTGCTAAAATCCATAACTGAATGTTATAACACTACGAAAACATTCTGGTTTTTGTATTTTCTACAGTTACGAATACATAATAATAATTAAAATTGAAATAATTAAGTGTTCCACACTATTCCCCTTGCTTAGCTATGCAAAGTTTATCCTTTCTTGGTCACGCTTATGCGATCACAAGACGACGCCATCTTGGACTGACTGCTCGGAGGTCAAGTTGATGACGTCGTGACTGGTGACGTTTGTTCCAGACAGAATCAATCACTACGTAATGACCATACATGGCAAACCCTTCTTTTTTGAAAACTATTATAGATTATTTTTTTTAAAGTCATGTTTGTTGTCGTTATTTGAAAAAAAAATGTATATCTATAAATAGGAGTGGATATTTACTCGTACTATTGAAAATTCTGTGTTACTGAAAATCGTTACTCGAAAGCAACACACACCAGTCTCCTTCAAAAGTTAAGAATTTAGCATTATTGTTTAAATCTAATTATGTTTTCAGGCTTCCACACTCATCGTAAGAGTCGGATGCAGTGTAAGTAAAGTATAGGATTTCTAGTAGATTCTAGAATGTCTTTGTTAATGATACCATAACTTCTTGACCGCATAATTGTAAAACATATTAATCAGAATGCTTCAAATTACAAATTAGAAATATATCTTCCAAAAGTTGCTGTTTTTGTTATATTTAATTTAAAATATTATTATTGAAGCAGATTTTGAAAAATTAACAAGCCTTATTGCATGGAGTTTGTGATATTTTTTTTCCTGAGCTTTAATTCCATTTTGAAATGAAGAAAAATAATTCCCAGTTATTTTCATTGTGTAAAATGATATTTTGACCCTGTTTAAAGTTCAAAGCCTATTTTGGTAAAGAAGGGCATTTTTTTGAAGATGATTTAAGATGATAAATAATCGTTGGGTTTTCTAATTTGTCCTAATTAAAGATATTTTAGATAAAGTATTAGAGATCTTACTTCTGAAGGCTGCTTGATCATATTTATTTTACATCTTCTACTTTTTTTTAATACTGTTTTTTAATTATTTTTATTGAATTTGAATATTTCTCTTTTTTCTCTTTTTGTACAAGCACTACGCTAAAATAGCTGGACAGATTTCCTTAAAATTTGGAACGATGTTTATTTATGCAAAAGAAAGGGGATAAAATAGATATAAATCCAAAGAACTGGCGAGATCCCTATAAAATACATGAATACTAAAATTACTTATATAATTTCCGTCGTTTAAAAAACATCTACAGTCAGAACGTTTCAACCTGCCGGCAGTTGACAGTTGAAAAAAACCTGCCGGCAGGTTGAAACGTTCCGACAGTTTGTAGATGTTTTTTTAACGACGCAAATTACATAAGTAATTCTTGTATTCATGTATTTTATAGGGATCTCGCCAATTCTTTGGATGTTTATTTACGATCGAAATTAAAATATAAACACAGTTATCTGATATCAATCCCACCCCCTTCTTGAAACTCTGCGTGTTTAATTACCCACTAAGCGATGGATAAGTGAGCGTATTCTTAATGCTTAATGTCCTATTTTTTTTTAAGTCATACATATTTGAGTATTAATAAGATTTTCGGGTCTTACGAATTTTAGGAGTCCATTAATAGAAGTGCTTTAAAGGTAAATTGTAAATTTCGTTGGCCGTAAGTTATCCACTTCTTCGGAATTAATTTCTGCCAAATTCACTAACAATTAGAATTGACTAACAATTCTTTACTATAGAAGTTGTTGTCAAAATAAAGACTTAAATATAAGACAAAATAAAGACTTAACGACGCTGTTATAATGGTAAACTATTTTGATGATTTGTGGATCGTTCTTCTAGATCCAGTATGTTTTAAAATCATGAAAATATTGTACTTGAGTATCTCCTCATTATCTGTTACAAATTGAATATTGAAGTTTCGGGTGATTTTTTTTTTTTTAAATTTTGAATGATCTTTAACTATTACATTTCTTACCAAGAACCTATGACCTATATCACATAATTACCTCAGCATGTTAATAAGTTAAAATGGAAGACCTGATGAAAAAGGTTACTTTTCTTTCACAAAATGATGAAATACTAAGAAGTAGATTCGTTTTTTTATATGTATTCATTCTTTTCAATTCGTCCATTCTCTTCGTTGTTGGAACCCTCACTGAGTTTCGCCTTTAATTTGCGATTTCCTATCCGATCCACCTTTCTTAACCATCTTTAGCAACATGTAGTGATTGTCAGAAGGTTGATGGATGAACATACGTCATTGTCATCACAATCCATAATTCTGCCATTTTGATGGATAATGCAACTTCGGGCTACAAGACCTTTCGATCGACATTTCCGTTCATTATCTTTTAGTGATGCATCATCCATTTTCTTTCCTTTTTTTTTTAATTCAAGCCGCCATTTTGGTTTTCGTTTTCCGCGATGGAAGAATAAACTTACGTGACCCCCTAAGACTTAATGAAAGGTTTTTCTTGAAGGATTTGTGAGCATGAATGATCTTTAGCTTACTTTCCAAGGACAATGAAGCTCAGCCGATCAGGTGTCTCCCCTTAAACACTTTTAGGGTGTTGTATTTATTTCTTCCAACTGCTGTATTTCGTTGTAGTCTATCTTTTGTAGGAAGGTGAATTCATCAACTCATTCAGTCTGTGTATCTGGTATTTGTATGTCCTCTAATAACTTTTGAACTGCTGGATGCGTCATCTTTAAATTTGATATGTATATTTAAGATCTACAAAGTTCTTGCAAAAAATACTTCATCTACTCTTCATATGAAATAAAAATATATTTTAATATCGAATTTTCGGAAGAACATTTTCTTTCTTCCTTCTTCAAGATCGTCAATTACAATAATGTACAATCAGGTGATATCAAATACATAGATTTCTTAGCTATAGTTGGTAACAAAACTTATCAACCCTTAATGCTACTAACATTATTATTACATTCACAATTGTTTGATTTCTGTAAATTCTACAATTCTTATGTTTCAATACGATTGTTTTAGTTACTAACAATCTCATTACAATAATCATAAGTTTTTAAATTCATCAATTATTATACTTTTTTTGTTTTTGTTCATACAAATTCCTACCCATTTCCCTAGCCAAATTTATAAAAACATTCTCAATTTCCAATCCTTTGCTTCTATTATAATTTAAATTTCTGATATTTCTGATGATTAAGCTTTCTAGTATTTTCCTAGTTTTGGTATCTTTTTCTAACATGATAATTTTCACTTCCTTCTTGATCCAATGCCCATTTTTCCCACAATGATAAGCTACGTCAGATTTTTCTTCCAAATCATTTTCAATACAATGAATAGGCTCAAGTGCCCTCTCCCGTGTTGTTCTTTTACTTTCCCCAATATAAATTTTCCCACAATTTTCGCATTCCAATTCATAAATTAATCCCATATTAGCTTTATTTTCATTCTTATTAATTTTCTGGCCAGATATAAATATATTTTTTATTTCATATGAAGAGTAGAAGAAGTATTTTTTGCAAGATGTTACGATGTGAACTCAAGAGGAAGTATGGATTTAGAATCTACAAAGTTCTTACTGTTATGTTTGAAACCTTTACCAGGTGGGTCTTTGTGGAGAAATTAGCGTGAGAAAACGACTAAGATTCCCTTAGGAAAGCGTTAGAAAATAAACAACGGATTGCTATCGATGTTTTTAACAATGGATGTTATCGTTTTAGCAAATCTATTACTTTGAACCTGGTTTGACATCATCAAAAGTCTCATTGATATTGTCTTAATCTTTTAAGAATTTCTTGTTTAACTTTAGTGTAACACAACTTATTACGTCTAATAATTGCTGAAAATAAGTCTTAAGTCTTGCCAGGATGTTGATCTTTTGTTGTCTTTAATTGTAATTTAATATAGTAAATCGATGAATTAAATTAATACGTCCTGTTTTTGTTGTATTTCCTAGAGGCTTCCAAGACCAGAAGGGATCCTCTTACGAGAACTGCATGAAATCATGTTTGAGGAAGTTAAACCGTACTTTTCATGGAAAGGTAAAACATGGATCCTGGCCTGTCGTTGTTCATCAACATGTCTGTCGACAACATGATAAGGTAATTTAGTCATCACTTGATAAGGGTTTTTATTCTTTTCCAAATTTGGTTAAACTTTCGTTAATTCTTTAAGATAATCGTTGTATGGAGTAATTATTTGATTTTTAATAATAGACAACTTTCGGGAAAATAGACAACTCTACAGTGATTACATGCAACGTTGAAAGGAAAAAGTTTTAAAAATTATTATTAAGTAAAATTATTGTTTTTATTACAGTAAACATAATATTATTATTTTATTACACATAAAAAAGCACATAACACGAATTTATTAAGAATAAAATAAAACGAAAATAAGGTAAGAACACTATAGACAATTGGTCAATCATTTATCTCCTAAATGAGTTTTCCCGAAGTCGAGACGTAGCTAAATAGCTTTCTCGCACTCGAAAACAGTAGGAATATGAAAACGGTATAATATGAAAAATGTCACCCCTTTTCAACGAAATCCTTGGGCCCGTTTTGAAGATAAAATTTATAAGAATTGTTCGCTTTATAGTATTTGATACATTGTTTCCAATATATATATTGCCAGGCCAGTATCTTATTTTAATTTATAAAAATTTTTCTTTCGAACAAGATAACAACTTACGCGACCAATTTTAATGAAACTTTGTGGGATTAGCGTAAAATGTAAGTAAATTAAATCACCAAAGTTTTAAGTCCGGAATCAAATTGGGAGTGATCAAAATTGTACAGTTTTTCTTTTAAAGCAACGATTGGCGCTGCATTACAATTGACAGCAAAGATTGATAGAAAGTGTCAGCATTGTCTTTTTATAGTGAGTTAAACAGAAATTTTAATTTTATTTCAGTGAAAATCATGTAAAATCAATGCCAATTTACTGAGCTAACGTTATTTTCTTGCTTTAATTAGAATTCAGTGAATTTCAAAGGAAAGATTCAAATGATGATCAACGTTTATTGAAATTTTGAAGTTTCAATCATTAACTCACATTACTTTTCCTCACCAAAATTTTATAATAGGACTGAATGTCTTGAAAAACCACCATAATGTGATATTCCAATCGATTATTGTTCAACACTGCGATTGGATCCTGTCCACTGCGATTGGATCACAGATGGATCCCAATGGGAAGACTCTACACCCAGCTCCCTTTCTGAAATTCTAATTCAATTTTTTTTTGAATTTTGAATTTTTACCTTCATTTTGATTAATTGTAATTACTTTTGTACTAATTTTACAATTATAAACAAACCATAACAAGAATAAAAACAGCACCTGAATAAATTAAATTGTTCAGGTAATTTTTCAATTGTAATAAATTTTCAATATTTTGTTAATAAAAACGTTCACTGAAATTCAGATTTTGTTTTTCAATTTTTTTTTCCGGTTCCGCTTAAATTCCACCTAAGATTTGTTAAGATAATTAACTCAATTATATATTAATTCTATGAAATTTCATTAAAAAAATTGGTAATTTTTATTTTCGAACAGTTACCTTATTATCAGAATTGTGTTCGTTGTAGTGAAATAATTTAAGATACTAATACAATCGAGATTAATAGCATTTTACTAATAAACTAGCAACCCGGGAAAAGTGGATTCTCCCAACCCACGACTGCTTTTAGAACCAGCGAGTGCGTCTCTGACATATTTTTATTTTTTGTAGAGATTAGAATGTAGTCCCCGTGGCCTAATTGATAAGACGTCTAACTTCAGATCAGACGGTTGCAGGTTCGATTCCCGTAGCAAACTTGTAGAAATTATTTCTATTTTCACAAATCACAAAAATTGAGCCAGACAGACAGAGAAATAAAAGATTTAGTAACATAGATTGTCAACGAAAACGACGCAATCCACTGAAGGCTAACGTTATTATTAACTCGGAATATACTTTATCACGTGCTTTTGTATTCATAATTACACATACGTCAGCTGCCCTTTGGCTTTATGGGTACTTAGGAGCACTGGGTCAGTTACGAGGTCATAATTTAAATCAAATCAAATGCTATAAAGCGAGCAATCCTTGTAAACTTTATCTTGAAAATGGGACTAAGGATTTTCATGAAATTGTGTGAATCTACTGTTTTCGAGTGCAAGAAAGCGATGTAGCTAGGTCTCGACTTCGGAAAAACTCATTTAGGGGATAAACGATTGACCTGGTATCAGGTTATTGTCTACAGCAGCGGTCGGCAACCCGCGGCCCGCGAGGCGTCTTAATATATAAGATATATATAAAATATATATATAAAATACATAATTAGCATTTTTAAAAATAAAATATTTATACACAAATACTGCAGGTTTACTCAGTATACCATACTGTAATGACGTATGGCCCAAGTGCGGCCCCACTAATCACCACGTAAAATATTTGGCCCTCTTACAATAAAAGGTTGCCGACCGGTGGTCTACAGTATTCTTTTCGTTTTATTTTATTCTTAATAAATTTGTGTTCTGTGCGTTTTTACGTGTAAAAAAATAATAATTTTATTTTACCTGTATTTTCGTTTTATTTTACTGAGCAAAGCCTGATCTTCAAGGTACATAGACCCTAAATAAGAATCTATCAATTAAGTAATATTATAAAATTAAGTAATATTATAAAAACTGTAGAAACTATCGAATGTTTTCTATAGTTTTTCTTTGAAGTTTTAACATTGTAAGTACGTTAATTTTGATTTCATAAAATTCTTTAATCCTACAAATCTTCCTTTACTTACTCCACAATATTTCGATGGTCTAACCGGCCTTCTTTTTCAAGCCTCATATCTTAAAGGATGAATTTGTTTGTAATTAAGAATATAACAAATTTGAAAGAAATCATTCCAGCCACTTTGGAGAGAGACTTGGGGGTCATGTTTGAGGGATTGGGGATGGGGATCAAAATAAGTATGCCTGTGGTTTTGATGTATCAGAAATGACGTATGTATCAAATTTTGTGGGAACTGTCCAACCCTTTCAACGTGTTATACATACTAAAGACAGACACTAAAAATGTTCAAGTGAAATAAGACTGCGTGGTCAGTCAATTACTGTATTTTCAAATTCGCATCCACTTTTGAAATCAAAATACTCCCCTAAAACTAGAAAGCTAGGTTTCTTTCCAATTTTTTTAAATTCTTTGTTGTTTTTCACACACAAGTGTAAAGAAAAAATAATGGTATCACTTTATAAGTGACTTGTCAGTCAAGATATTTGGGGAACATTCCCCCCAGGTGTTTCAGTAATAAAGTTCGTGATATAATATCAACAAAAATTTTACTAGATGTTATCGCTCCCACACCATCTGATTCAGTAATAATACGATCAAAAGCAAGGAACAGATTGAAGAAAGATAAAATTGTAGTTAAGGCTTTGTAGTTTATAATAATCAAAGATAGTTATTTAATTTTAAGAAAAAAATTAGAAAAATCGAAAAAGTACACTAATGAAAAAATATTAATCATAATAAAGTTCATTTTCATTTTTGTAGCATTTCATTAATTTGGATTATTATAAATATTAATAATTCGTGATCATATTTTTTGTTTTTGCTAGATTTTCTTATGCTATCGACTGGAAATCGACCAGATTTGTACTTCTTCAAAGCTGTGAAAATATTTAATCTTTCTTGATAAATAATTATTCACGAAAAGGTGAAGGTGGAGAAATTTGTTAGAATATCGTAAAAAGGTTTTAATTTTTTTCTTAACTGTAATTAATTATACATCACTTCTTCTTTTGGGAAGGAGAAAAAGAGAATGAACTTAAAATAAAGATTTCAACACCAGTGGAAAATATGGCGCTGGAACAAGAAGAATAACAGAGATGTTGAGTTGTATGATTTTATCAACGACAATAAATTTTCACTGATTAAACTTAAAGATCATTTATTTTCTTAGTCACACATCCACTCAATTCATATAATGGCTTACAACTTCTTCCCTCTTGAAGATCTTTCGAAGTATTTTTATTTTATTTTATTTCTGAAATTTATTCCTGTCTGCTTGTTCTGTGCTTTGAATAGGAATACTTTACTCAATTTGTTATATTTAATAATTGGTGCACTTACATCCTTAAAAACTATATTTTTCGCACATATGAAATTATTCCCATGTTGACAATATATATGTATTTTTACATTTAAATATTTCCAATGTTATATTTCATTATATAAGCATTTCCTACTTTGAAAGCATGTGTTTAATCGTTCATATAAAACTTTTCATCTTCTGGCATGTGTGTATTTAGAGTATATTTTTATTTATTTTTTTCTATTTTAGATTCCGGTGGCCTTGTTGGATGTCTGAGTGAGTCATGGCTGCAGTGGGACATGTGTTGCTCCTGTTCGGGGCAATGGTTGCTTTTTTCCTTCTCCCTTCCATCTCTTCGCAGTTGGCGAGTATCCAGGCCGGCGACTTAATCCTCGGGGGCCTCTTTCCGATCCATCAGAAAGGCGAGAAGACATCTTGCGGCAAGCTAAACAAGGACCGCGGCATCCAGCGGGTGGAAGCCATGCTGTTCGCCATGGATCGCATCAACAAGGACCCCACGCTGCTGCCTAACCTAACATTGGGAGTCAATATTCGGGACACGTGCTCACTCGACACCTACGCCCTCAACCAGTCGCTCGAGTTTATTCGGGCCTCTCTGAGCACCATGGACACGTCAGAGTTCGAGTGCCTAGATGGCTCCGAGCCGCGTCAGAAGCACCGCACGTTGGCGGTGTCCGGCGTCATTGGAGCCTCGATCACTAGCGTCTCCATTCAGGTGGCCAACCTCCTGCGGCTGTTCCGGATCCCACAGATAAGCCCCGCCTCGACAGGGGAGATGCTGAGCGACAAGAGCCGCTTCAACTTCTTTGCCCGCACCGTACCACCGGATAACTTCCAGGCGATGGCCCTGGTCGATATAGTGCAGTCTCTCAACTGGTCGTATGTGTCCACGGTGGCGTCGGAGGGCCAGTACGGCGAAGCGGGCATCGACATCTTCCACCGGGAAGCGCGGGCCAGAAATATCTGCGTGGCCGTCCAAGAAAAGATCCCCCACTCGGCCGATCGCACCGTCATGGACAGCGTCATCCGCAGCCTGATGAAGCATCCCAACGCCAAAGGGGTGGTGCTGTTCATCCTGGCTGGCGACGTGAGCGGCTTCCTCGAGGCTGCCAAGCGGGTCAACATGCTCGACTCGTTTGCCCTCGTGGCGAGTGACGGCTGGGGTCGACAGGAGAAGATCGTGGAGGGATTGGAGGACGTCGCCGAGGGCGTCATCACCGTCGAACTGGAGAGTAAGGAAATAGAGGACTTTAATGATTACATGCGATCCCTCACTCCCAGCAACAATCGACGAGATCCATGGTTTGAGGAATACTGGGAGGATTTCTTCCAGTGTAGTCTTCATGATAACGATAGATACATTCATAACTTATCAAAGGTAAAAATATATAGCAAATGTGATCTGGTTATTTGATGGTACCAAAAGCTTCTTAAAAAAATAATATCCTCTTATTTGCCGAAATAAATACAATATCTCCTTAAACTTGAAAAGAGAAAAAAAAAAAATTCATAATAATTTTTTGTTTTGTTTTTGTTTGTTTTTTGTTTTGTTTTTT
>JAFIDM010003189.1:34055923-34066711 GCA_023159025.1 Thereuonema tuberculata | reverse complement strand
AATTTTTAAAATATCACTGCTCTAATTGTGATTTTATGTATTTTAAACTTTTTTATTACAAAACTTTAGTTTTTTTTAATGATGTATATTTTTATTTTTTATGATTAATCTTTAACACACTTTTTAATAATTAAAGCTCATATATCTCGTCTCTAAGGCTGAGGAGTTCCAGAATTATTGATAATAATTATTCTGTAATTTTTTTATTATTTATTGAAATAAAATAACAAAAAAAATGCAGTAATCTTCTTAAAACATATAAAAAGTTATTGAAGAAATTGATATTAACAAAATTTGGGAAGTTCCATGTCTCTATTGACCGATTAGCAAGTCTTGCTGCGGTTTCGGCTTAATTTGTGAATCTTCAATAAATAAGTAAAAGGGTTTTAATGATGATTTATTTCGTCTCAAGAAATCGGTAATTTATCAAAGTTTATCTGTCTTCCGGAGTCAGTTTAGTTCGTTTGTACTGGAAGTATATTTATGATTTGTTTCCGTACCATTATACAAATTTGAAATTGTTCAATTAATACGCCATCATTACGTTATTACCGTTAGTAATACCATTTATTGTTAAGACAGAGAGGTATTACTGAGAGGTATTCAGAATTACAGAATGCCATTCCAACGTCCAAGAAACATTGCAATAAATAAAAAAAGCGGGTCAAACCGTCCAACCAAAAAAAAATGGACCATATTTTACCGTTCTTTTAAGAGTCGCCTTTGTCCAGTCGCCGACCCCTTTCTCCCTCTTTGGATATGCTGTTGACAACTTGCATTTACAAACTTGAATTACACCAAAAAAAACTACTGCATCAGAACATTCTTACTATTTCACAGATACTATTTTGCCACAGATAGCAGAGTTACACGGAAGACCTAAAGTATTTTTTCGTTTAAATTACAGCAACTTTGAATAAAAAATGGAAATACTAGACTAAGTTTCTTACGTCATTTAGAAAGGATTTCACTGTTTAAGTTACTTAAAAATTAAGAAGAAGACTCGAATATGAACATTCTCAAATCTTCATTTCGAAAACATAACTTGCAAAAAATAGAATGTTTTATTTTTTGCTTTAAGATGAAGTTTTTTTTTAGAAGGGCAAATCTTCTCAGCATAAGAAAATGGCAGAAAAGCTTAAAGTTAGGCTTTATGAAATATTTTATTTAATACTTACTCGAGAACCTGAAATACTTTCTAATTCTGGAAGTTTCTTTCAAGCTTTCGACATAAATTCTGTATAAAACAATTAATATCGTAAAAGAAAATGGCAAAACTTTTGGTATTAAGAAGTTGTTTTTTGTTTAAATCGAGAATAGGAATTGATATAATATGTAAAATTTAAACTTAATTTAAACCTATTTTAAATATTACATCAATTCCTTTTCCTTTGTTACGAATTCTTCAGAATTACCTGCGATTTGTGTGCATTGGCCAACTGAGATGGAGGAGTGGATAGGAATTGTAACCTCCCCCCTCTTTACATCCGAAAATGAAGAAATCTAGAATTTGGACCTGTTTGTTTTGTTGAAAAGTTCATTAGTGTATTTGTAACGTTATATTTTTTTTGGTTGGAACGTCATCATAATCCCTCCCAAAATCCCGGGTACGCCTATATTTTGTATGAGAAATGTATCAGATATTTAAAAATTCCATATAGAACCTAAATTACTTGAACTGCAATTTAATCTATAATCTATATAGGAAGATGTTTGTTGTTTTTTTTGTGTGTTTTTGTTGGACACACCACCCACAAGGGTTGAAAAGGGGTGAATTAGCTCCACACATGCACCTGGTAGTGACAATGAGAAGTACACAAATGTTGTTCTGTACAATAGCGCCACACAGCATCCTGGTGTCGACAATCAAACTACATTATTGTTGTGTATAATAGCGTTACATAAGCATCTGGTGGTGACAATGGGAACTACACAAATATTGTTGTGCAACAATTAAATACAGTAGAACTTCTCTATTCCGAACTAATTGGGACCGAACACTGTTCGGTTTAGCGGGAATTCGGAATAGGCGTATTTCATGATTAAAATCAACGTATTGACATGTTAAGGCGTAAATTAAGTGCGGTGACATCTGATATTGTCTGCTCTATACAGCGTTGATCGGCTCGTGGGAACAGATTCAGTGAAAGTCGGAAGGGAAGGGCAGTGACCTTCGACGACTCATCACCCCCCCTACCCCCCCCTCTCCCTCCCGCGATCCAAGAATTTATACTGGGTTACTGCATTTCCGCTGTTAAACATTAAACATGGCAAGTAAACGAAGTCGTACTTCATGTACTTTAAAAGGAAAACTTGAAGTTTTTAAAAGACTGGATAAGGGAGAAAGTGCTACTAAATTATCACTCGAATATAGTGTCGGAAAAGCAACGATTAGTGACTGGAAAAAGAATCGCGTTAAAATTGAGCATTTTGTTCTGCTTCAAGTGAAAAAAACTATGTATGTCTCTATTTAACTTCTTGACATAACAATAAATGTAGGTTTTAACGAACGTCTTTTTAATTTCTCCTATTTTTAAGTTAAAAAAATCGGTATTTTTTTTTAACTCTGTTCGGAATAGGCGGATATTCGGAATAGCGGGGTTCTACTGTATTGTTGTTTTTCAAGCTATGGGTGATTTGTAATAATATAGATTTGTAATGATCAGATTACTTTTTACGAACTGGAGAAGGTTAGAAGTGATGGGGTTATGGCGTTACAAAATTCGAACCTGGAACTAGGGGTGTAACCCCTAACCTGGAACTAGGGGTATAATCGGGAGGGAGAAGGGGAGAAATTGGTGAGAAGTCTTATATTCTCCGATCTCGATATTAATTTCATATACAAGAATCGCGAGTTACAGTATTTATATAATCTGGAACTGTGTCTGTATACAGGAGGGCGGTGAGTGGTTGAAAGATACTTCTATGGGGTTTTCGGGACAGATATAGATTTGTAATAAGATCAGACCTTTTGAGGCTTTTTTTTTGTGTTGTTTGTACCAATCGGGAAAGTTTCGAAGAGATCTCACAATTGCAATTACTTTATCACCACATTAGGACATTTGTTTTTGTAACCCGAGCGAAGAATGAGTCTTTTTGCTAGTAATATATAAATGAAACTTTTCCTTATTTCCGAATATCAATCGTCGTTTTCAGTGACTTAGTAAATATTATTAACATTGAGTTTAGCCATAGGATCTGTGCTAATGCTTAATCTTTTATTCTCTTTAAGGAAAAAGATTTCTACACATGGATGTGGGAAAATTTCGTAAATAGTTGATTTAATACAAATGCACTTCCGATGTAAGCAAATCGATTCGACTCCGAAAGGATGTTACTTTTTGATAAATTATTAAGTTCGTGAAGAAGTAAAGGGTTAAACTGTACAGCATTTTTATAAATGAAGGTAATTAATTTACTTATTTCATGAAATTCATTAGTTGAACCTGAAACTGAAGTAAGAACTTGCTACTTCCGGAGTCGGATCGGCTTTCGAAATGCAAACAAAACATTGGGCTTCCGCGGCTCTTACGCCATCTGTTGGACAAAATAAGCGATGTTTCATTATTGGAATTTAGTTGAACATATAATTGTTTCATTCCCTTCCAAATCAACAATTACTGTTAAGCCAGGGTTTGTGGCTTAATGAACTTGCAATAGGATTTAGAATTAATTTGATTAACAGATTTTGTAATTATTTTCTGGATACGGATTTCAATTTGCAATGGCGGCAGTAATTTTCCGCGAGAAATATTCAACCAGGTTTACGCTTCAAACAACAATGATTGCAATCAGATTCCCTTAAAAAGTCGAAATTATGAGTTGTAGTGAAAGTCAGAAATCAATTTGGCATTTCAATAAAACTAACATTAATCAATAACGTTCATAGTGGGTTTACATTACTGAAAGCGCTCTTAAATTTTAGGATATTTCATCTACTTTTGAGATAAAAATCTGCCAAGATAAATTTAGTCTTCACGGTAATTTCAAAACCCGTTTGTACAAAATAAAAGAGACATCGCATTTAGTAATATTTCATTAAAGTTGGAACTTACATAACATGTGACTAAATGTGATTCTCTGTTGACTTCAGTACAAATTTGACCTTAATTAAGAATCTTAGCCAAAAGCCGCCATTTAAGAATATTTCAAGGGTTTACCACGATAAACAATGATAATATAAAAGAGCTGTTTGGCAAAGTATACACTATTCATTCTTTTCAAGATACTAAAAAACAAAGAAATGATACAGAAAATAAAAAAATAACTGAGCTTCATCGGTAAGAGTCTAGGACGGCCGTTTCATCCTTTTTAGGGACTCAGACATAATTTCAAATAATTTCAAAAGCCAGGATTGGAAATTATCCTTTTTTGGTTTCTTTTTTAAATGTTTTTCTTTTGGTGGAAGGCCACAGTCGTGAGCGGAGTGGTTTCCCTTATCACTTTTGCACTATCTGAGCATTTTATCTGGTGAGTGGATCTGGCTGATGAGTCCATAAAGGACGAAACGGCCGTCCCAAACTCTCACCGATGAAAGATCATTGAAAATGAATTCTTCATTTTCTGTCATTTCTTTGTTATTGTTTTTTTTTTTTGTAGTAATTTGAGGCTCGTTAAATCTTTTGTTTTCAAGATACTATTTTTGGAACTTAACAAAGAGTATTCAAAAGTTGGCTCATCAACTACAAATTTTATTTTGTTCTACAGAATTTTGACTTTGAGAATCATTTCTTGATTGGATGCCTTATGCAGAAATACAAAACCACCTATATCTCGTCTACAGTAAGAGGACTATAATGTTAGGTGCTGATAGTGACAATAACGTGGGCTTTCTGTCTATCAGGTCACTGCAGAAAAACGCCAAGTAAATTCGTTTCAAAGTTGTGAAATGGAATTAGTATTATTCATTATAGAGTTGGGGTCACTTTAGATTTCTTACAGAATCCACAGAAATCTGTCGAGGTAAACCT
The DNA here is from genome assembly GCA_023159025.1 of Thereuonema tuberculata. Classification (NCBI taxonomy): domain Eukaryota; kingdom Metazoa; phylum Arthropoda; class Chilopoda; order Scutigeromorpha; family Scutigeridae; genus Thereuonema; species Thereuonema tuberculata. The sequence goes on along the minus strand of JAFIDM010003189.1, from coordinate 34,061,741 downwards.
TTACATAAAGAATGTAAGAAAAGAAAATATATCAGTCCCGATAGACCAGCCGAATTCAGGAATAAAAAATCAATAACGTTTATGAAATTATTTCCTTTGAGAGAAATTTATTTTATTTCTTTGCAAATAAAGATATATCGTCCCTGGTCCAAGAATAGGCAAACCAATTTTCAAGAAAATCCATTCATCAGTTATTAAGTAAGTTATAAGTTATTAAGTGAGTACACAATGACTGAATGGTTTGATGAGCCCCATTTTCCTATTTTAATAAATTAAATGTCGCAAGGTTATAAATTAATATTTACGTGTCACAAGTGAGAAACTTTTTGACCAATTTTGCTAGTTTTTCTTCGTTTCTGTTGATGACCGGTTAATAGTAATGCTTTCCAAAAACACTTTCGAATTCCTAGCAATTGGTCTAAGAAAAAGGGAAAGGAATATATTATTTACGATTTTTTATTTTCGGATTGAAATGAAGGGGAGGCAATGTCTGGTTTAACTCAACTTTAACATTAAGAAGACTTCCACGTCAGTTACGAAATAGCTTCTGGAACTAAGGCTGACAACATCCATCCAGATCTGCTGAACGTTCGATCTCTGTCAGATATTTAGATCCAATGTATCTGTAAGTGACACGCGATCGAATGCCCCTTTTGGTCCGTTTCTGTAATATTTACATCGGAGCAACAGCTGTTGCTAATTTCTTATTTTTGAAGCTGGAACCGATCGCCCCCAAGCGGAGAAAGTTTCCTTATCGAAGTTTGGAAAATGTCGAAAGCTGCAGCGCTCTCGTATTGAACAATTCCTTGACCTCTCGACTCAGTCGTATTTCAGATCGTTTAAAGGGATTGAGAAAACGCCCACCTAAGAGACGGACACATTATTTCCTAAGGAAAAAAATTAGGAAAGATTGGAAATAATATTGGAAATGGGAATAAAGCCTGGGGAGGAGTGGCTCATCAAATCAATTAAATGAGTGTGTGTGTGTGTGTGTATTTATATAGTTGGTTAACTTATGAATTGCTGAATGGATCTTCTTGAAACTTGGAATACATATTTACAGATAAGAGCCTTCTTCAATTTTTTGTATTGGAAATCGTTTCCCTGTGGGTCTTTGACGAGAAATTACCATGTAATGTTGATAAAAAAATCCCTTAGAAAAATATTAAAACTGAAAAAAAAAAAAAAAAAAAAAAAATTCTATCGATTTCTGAAACAATGTTTGACTTCCTGCTGATAATCGTCAATAAAACGTGAAACGGTCGTTCTGGGATGTCATCTAGTAAATATTTGGTCTCAACCATTGTTATTATTTTTATCTTCTTTCTCAGAAACAGAAAATTTCTACTGTTTCTTTTCAGATTGTTGAATTATCCGATAGAGGGCTGTACTGCTCGTGTGTCATTGGAGGTGCGCGCTATTATTTCAAAATGGCGATCCGCTTGGATAGCTTGTTTCCTATTGAAATCCTCCTTCATGACAATACTCGATCACAGGTTGCACAAGAACACACAGAACATGCTACATGTTTCCAGTGGAAACTTTTGGGATATCCACTACACAGTCCGGATTTGGCTCCCAGTGATTTCCATCTATTCCCTGCTTTAACAGAGTAGGCTTCACGTGCAATGAAGAAGTTCAACGTGATTCATAAAAGTGGCTACAACAGCAGATGGACCAACCGATGAATCGTTGTGAGAAATACCTGAATCGTCAAGGTGATTTAGTAGAAAATATTGTATCTGTGCCACTTTAAGGGCACCGTCTCATTTTCTTTCAATAAAGGTTTGCTTTTCGTACACAAGCTTTGTAAACTTTTTTTCTGAACGACCTACGTTTTTGCACAACTTTTTTTTGTCATTGACAAAAATGATATATTGTTTTTCGCCTATAAAACAAAACGTTAAAAAAGATCTTTGCAATCTTTTTATATAAAAAAATCTAAAATATTTTTTTTTTTTAATATAAAGGAAATCGGAACCCATCTCCCTTTAGGAAAAAAATTAAACCTTAATAAAATACGAAATTTCAATAAATCTTAGACTCCAAGAGATATTTCAAATTTTAAGGAAAATTAGGCCATTTAAGAATTGATTCCTAACCTTAATTTGTACATTCAGAGATTTCTCTAGGGAACGGTGGCGCCATCTATGAACATTTCATGTGAAATAAAGTTATGTCAAGCCCTACCTTAATTCTTCGGGCTAAATAAAAATAATATAAATTATTCCATCGTTATGTTAATATTTTATAGTAAATTGTTAAATCCCACACTTTCGGCTCGAGCTCCATATTTAAGTTGATTGTAAGACTTTCAATCAGACGAAATCACAGATTAACAGACGAATCGAATTAAATATGGGGAAGCCTTCCTGTTTCTTTAGGAAAATGAGCTGCGAAAACTGAGGTTCCCCGATCACGACATTCCTTAAAGAGCATCGAAAATTGCTAACGTTAAAGTATAATTAAATTTCGTCAATGGACGGGTGGGGGCTGGTGCCTTTAGACCGCGAACAATATGGCGTTCCAATGACAATCAATTCCATGTATTATTCGTGTAATTTAGTTACATAATCTAATATTTTCTAATTTCCGCCGCAAGCAGTGCGCAGTTTGATAAAATAATTAGCGGAAGAAGACAGCAATTGAAGCCACGCGAAAGCGATGAGTAATTGCAAGATACCCAAGGCTGTATTTAACTGCGCTTCTTTTTTTTTTTTTTTTTTTTGTGAAATACTTATTATTTATTTCATAATTTGATATTTACATTCCCAAGGGATGCGGAGCTTTGTAAGTATGTTACAAGTTGACCCTAAAAATTTGGCTGTTTCACTTTCATTACACAACGTACACTGGTAAAACAAAAAAGATGCGACCTTAAAGTAAAATAGAGCGAGAGGCGCGAAACTCGGTGTGCAACTTTCGGACAGATATGCTAACGACTAAAATTACATCACCAATGGACACACCGGACGTTTCCAGAGTGCAAAAGAGTTCAATTCAGGGGCCCAAATCAATATAATACGATTTCCTGATTAAGTAGCGTTATTACCTCGCTTGTCTCTTATTTGATATTGATCAACATTCAATTTTCCTGGATTGAATTGTATATAACCCTTGGCTATTGTAAGCTCAATTTGTTTGATAACGCTAAGGTCCCTTAGCGAAACTGGTTGCTTTTTTAATTTGTCGTACACTATATATTTTTTAATTACTGCAAAAGTATTATGTCGTCCGTTCTAAGTTTTATTGTTTTGTATATGCTGCATATAAATATTTTAAAAAAATGAGATTTTTTTACTTATCTACGCTCAACTATATCGCATAATGGAGACTAGGCATGCAATGTTGGGGTTCCATTTGAAGACTTGGGGGAGTTGAGATGGAAATAATAATCCCTCCTCTTTAAAGTTGGACCATAAATAAACACATGGCAAATTTGGTGAAAATTCGTCAAGCTGTTTTAACGTGGTGTATACAAACAGATGGAGAAGTAAACAAATTGAACAACAAACAAAAAAAATGCTCAGGTAAATACCGTTGTAAGATTTACTCGTTCAATCAGTAAATGAAATATTATTATTTTTTTATTTGTACATTTAATAATTTTTAATAAAATGATTGAGTGTGGCGTCGCCAAATTGGGTACGTACGAAAAGAATGTCTGCATCGTTCAGGCAGACAGCCTGTGGTCAAGGCGACGGCCTGCCTTGAAACTGATGCATCTCAACCTGAGTTCAGTCCAGGCTTGGACGTTTCTTTCTTCTTTAGTGTTTGTTAATCTTCATAGAAGTTGTCTGACTGTTACCATACAGATGTATCCTGGATAGTTATCCAATCAGCAGCAGCATTAGAGAGTAACTCTATGACTAATGATCCGAAAAATGAATCTGGCGATAAGTCTCAACGTAACATGTCCGAAGCTCAGAAAGATGAAGAAGCACTGTTATAGCTATCCCACTAATATTCTCCGTTTCTCCTACATCGATTATTGAATATCTCATAATATATCGATTCATTAGTGACCCGTTTGGGAGTTATTGTGATAGCAACCAAAATCGGTAGCTATTGCGTTTGTCCTGTCCGTCCGTCCCCCACCCCCTCTAACAACCCCCGGAATGTAAGGTCGGATCGGCAAACGGACCACCATCGTGTTCAGAGGTCCAAATATCATAGGAATGGGTATTTTTAGGGGCCAACGCTTCGCATTTTCGAGATATTTGGCATTGTTGTCATTGAACTCCCCTACCATTGTATCCCGTAACTCCCGAACGGAAGGTCGAATCGGCGAACGTACTTCACCATCGTGTTCAGAGACCCAAACAACGTAGGAATAAGGTTTTTTCAGGGGACAACGCCTCCTCCTATTCGAGATATTTGCGCATTATTTTCATTGGATTTCCGCTATCAGTTTGAAATGCAACCATCTCAAATCAGTTATCAGCTATAACTTGATGGGTGAGGTCTCAGTCTCATCTTCTGGAAGTTGTCGGTTCAAATCTGTATACTTGGTTTGTTTTGTGTTTTTTTCCTCTTAATTTTTTTTCTCATGTCCGCGTGGATTTTTTTTTCTTATTTTTTTTCCTAACTTTTTTTTATTTTCCTTACGTTAATGTACTTCCTTTATTATTATTTTCAATTTCTTTTATTATGTTACTATCTTAAATTTATTATTTAGCACCAAATTATATTCAGTTCTTTTCTTGTTGTTTTACTTATAATATAAATATCATTCAAATCAAGAACTTATCGAAATCACCTGTTCGTAAGTTGTCTGTTTTTTGTCCTGGAATTAACTTAAAAATTCGTTTTGTTAATTTTATAAGTTATTTATTTAATTTCAAACGTGTTCCTTCCATTTAATGTATTCTATTTTAAGATATTTTCAGTCTTAATCCAGAGAGGATTTGAGGATTTCTTCTTTAATTTTCATATTTTCGAGTCGTGAAATGGGTGAACTAGGGATTACCTTATCTATATGATAATCCGTAAGAAACGAAACCACTTTGCTTCCGTTGAGTGGTTATTTTTCGCGAAGCAGAGAGTGTTTACGATTAGAACGGACATCAATTCCAACTAACGCCATCTTCAATTTCATTTGGCGCAATTATTATTGGACTCAGAAAAATCGGAAAATGGGAATGTTGCAGTTGGGGCCTTTCACACGCCCTTGCAGCTGCATTGGCAGCATTATCGTCTGTTCGGGAACCTCATCAACTCTCCATAAACAGAAGCGTTATCCTAAGCGGAAATCGTTGCGATTTGAGAAAAGCTCTTAGTCTAAATCTCTCTTTTTGAAAGCAGGTATTTGTTAATGGCTAAAAGGATTCCAGACTTTTGAGCTGGCTGAATAGAGGAAGTTAGGCCTAACTGATATTACTCTTTCCCAATTGGATTTTGCTGACGAGGAAGATAAAAATTAAATAAATAAATAAATAAATAAATAAATAAATAAATAAATAAGTAGGTGTACATTCAGTTCTCCATCGTGTAATGGGGAATGAATACGTAAAACCTAGGGGGTCAATTTTGAAGATTGATGGGAAAAGGACTGTCAAAACAATTGCACTCATATTTAAAGTAGGACTACAATAAACATGAAGAAATGACTTCGGCGGTCATTTTGAGAGATGGAAGGATTGGAACTGTATTAATTAGGCCTAAATTGATGGATGTTCCACCTAGCCTTTTTAAAGTGATGTGCAAACAAACAAACAAACAACGGATAACCAGAAAACGAAAATGTTCAATAGAAATTTTTATTCCTCAAAATGTTTCACAAATGAAATCAATCAACTCTATTTACAAAGTAACGTTG
>JAFIDM010003189.1:34011397-34049902 GCA_023159025.1 Thereuonema tuberculata | reverse complement strand
TCTGAACATTATTTCTCTGGCTCTTCTCTCATTGCGTCACACACACAGACGGAATGATAAGAGATACTTAACAATAATTTGAATGTAGTCCCCGTAATCTAATGGAAAAAACTTTCGTCTTACTTTGGATTAGAAGGTTGAAGGTTCGGGAATGTTTCGTTGTAGAAATTACATTTTATATTTTTTTTCCTTTTATCTTATTTGAAATTGATACTGCACACGTTCTATGTCCGCATGGGTTTTAATGGATCGCCCTTAATTTTATGGTTTACTACATTTTTTATCTTGTTTTTTAAGGCCAGATGGTTTTCAAAGTAGAATCACTTGCTTTCAGCTGAGACTGAAAGAGATAGGTTAGAATCCATAAACTCCTAACTTCCTCTCTGAATTCAGAAACAACAGATAATACCTTTGCACTTGATAACCATCGAGCTTCCCTATATAACAAAAGTCACAAATTCTCCACCCATTTCAACACTAGAATGCTATCAGACAACACATCAGAGTTCGGGAACTATTACTTTAGCTAGTTGTTCATCATGGATCATGCAATATGTGGCTTAAAAATCATTAGGAGCATCTGCACGAACTTTTATTGCGGCTCCGGAGTGCGAACCTATCATTGCAACAACGCCATCTATGTACAAAGATGCTAACTAAACATTTCCAATCTAGGCCCTTATTTAAAAAGTAACCGTTAAGAAAGCGGAATATTGATGAACTAATTTTTGTCTGAAAACTTCAAACCATCCTCAAGTATTTCGTATTTATAGATAAATCTACCATTTTCCGTTAAAATGATATTACACGAAATATCCACTTGGACTATGAAAATATTCTCAAGCCGCTCGAGTCCCACTAGTTGAGAAACACTGGCGTAGACCACATTCTATTAATTTTTTTATTGACTGTTTTCTTTCAAATTTAATAATTTCCAGTTTATCTTTTGATTTTCATTAAGATTCAAAAATGGAAAACAATCTTATGAGACTAAAGAAAATGAACCTTTTAAAATAATGAAATAAATAATAAAAGTGGAGTCACAATTTTTCTTCATTGAATTATCTTCCCTCATACGTCGTTGAGCCTTTGAACACTGGATAGTCCTGGCTGATGAGAGCTTAACAATTTCGAAACAGCTGTTCAGGTCCAATTACGACTTAAAGAATTCTTCATTTAACATGAAATTAAATAAAAACATCCCTGAAATTCCTTAAAATTTACCTGAAGGTTTTGTAAAGCTTTTCAATAAATACGAGAAATTTATGCGATTACATTAAATTAGAATAAATTATTATTTTTTATTTTAAATTCCTTTTTATTTCGCATTGACCAAATGCTTAAACAATACTTTAAGCTTTCCAAATCAATTTATAATCGTTGAATTGTGTTTGATTCTATAAACATTGACTGAACCGCTAATTCTGTAATTTGATTTAACATTACCAATCGTTACAAAGCACGTGACCAATGATTAACCAATCACAACCTTTCGAAGAGTTAGATTAAATCAATCAATTAGATTAGATTTCCACCTTGACAATGTTCTTATCAAATTTGATACAGAAGTTTGAAATAGCCCAAATCATGGGAATTCTCCCTGTTTCAGTTCATTATGCAGCCATTACTGTCTGTTTTATTTACGTTCTGTAATGTGAGCATTGAGAACTTAAGGTCATGGGTATTAAAGTTAAGGCGTACTGATTACAGGAAATGAGGAAGAGGAAGCAAACGCGTTGCGCACTCTGTGCAACTGATTCAATTTGTAGGAAATTGTGTTGAAGTGGTGTCGAAATTATTCTGTCAACCTTAGATACGCTTAGTTTCGTAAATGATTTAAAAGTAAAATGCAGTGAACATTCGTGTTGTGAACAAGGGCACGTAACTGCTGCTTGAATTAAAATGACTCAGCAGATCTCACATCTGACACAGATGGTACAACTTTTATGTTTGCAGTTCGCTTTATGGTTCTAGCATTTAAAAAGCCGTATCAGCGAATGGACGACTCTAAGCTCCGCCTTACGCATTACACAGCAGTCAATTGCTAAATAAGTCAAGATAGTCTTGCACGACTTTAAATTTTTCAAATCGCCAGAACTCCAGCTACTCCTTGTATATCTATTGTAAATTTACTCCTTGTAGATTAATGTAAAAATCAATGTTTAGATTAAAATTGAAATTTATTACGATTAAGTCCAGTTGTGAATGATTAGCAAATGCATATTGCTTTTAACAATTTTTAGATGTTTCCGAACATACCTTGAAAAACCACTGTTTTAAAGAACTGGATTTTGATAACCGGAAATTTGCCTTACTTAAGACATTCAAATACCTTTCAGTAATGCAGTATGCAAGTTCATTAATTAACAAGAGCTCCCAGAAAGAGATACGTACAGGTAGAATGTCTGATGATAATGATTCTCACTTGGGTATTAAAAACTTTTTCATTGATTTTAACCTACTTGATTCATTATCATCAGTCATTCTACATTTATGTATCTGTGTGTTTTTTACTCTGTCCCTCTTCTTGAAATTTGGTATGCAAATTCGAGGATAACCGACAACCTAATTTTTATACTTGAAATCTTTTCCATATGGCTCCTTAAACAAGAATTCTCTTGTTTAATAAAACAGCTTGTTTACGGATAATAATAAACTATTCCCCGCCCAGCGAAAGAATGACTCTGACCTTGAACTACACCCATGATCTCTTAATCATTCCAGGACTGAAGTTTGTCGGGAGAAACTATTCACAATGGCCACTCTCAAGCGAGGCAAACCTATCAGAAGCCATAACTTTCCCGCCGTAAACACTGACATATACAATCGATTCAAATTCTACTATTGCGCCATTTGGTGTCCACGGTCGTTCTTTCGCTGAAGGAGAATAGGTGTAATCTCAGCTTTCCATCGCGTTGTTGAGAGTGAAGATGGAGCTCAAGGGGGGGAAGGGTAGAGAGGCAATTCGAGGAAGGGTGGGCGAAAACCAAATAAAGGGAGTGGTCGTATTTTCAGTTGGTTTTAAATTGGCGTCGTATTAAATTTTACAAAAATCCGTCTAGCCGTTTAACCGTGGTATTTTCGAGGACAATTTTGAGAGATGGAGGACTGACGCCTAAAGCAAATGGGTCTAGGGTTTTAAGCTGGATCATAAATAAGCTACATTACATTTTAATGGAAATCGATCCAACCATTTTAGCGTGATGTGCGGACAAACAGAAAAAAAAAACACGTTCAAGTGGAATATTGAGACTACGCATGCTCAGTAGCAAAATATTATAAATAATTATAATAAAAAAAAAACAATTTTCGATGAAATATTTTGGAAACTGTAGCCTGAAAGTGTAATGAAGGCAATCAATTTTACAATAGAAATTAAATATTACAAACTTACAAATTCAAGTCCTCATTTAAATTTAAAAATCGATATTTTATAAATATCATTTAAATTTATATATATATCTGTTTAAATTATTACGTTGAATCCTTCTAAAAAAATCGCGATTCCTAGCAAACAATTTACTCACATTCTATACTTAATTGCTGATTCCCGCCTGCAAAAGGCGGAGATTGTATTTAATAAAAGAACGGCGCATCTCTCATTGACGTCAACGTTAACCGACATCAAATTCCCTGCCGTCGTTATTTTCGCGACAGCATTTGATTGATGCTGTCACAGTCAATATGACATCGGTCAATAAAGAGAAAAGTCAAGTGAGATTCAAATAAAATAGGAGTAAATAAATTTCTACCTGAATAAATATCTCTTTCATATAATGATAAACAATATTTTTTATTATTATTATTAAATTGCTCCTGTTATAAAATATACGAAGCCATTTTCAGTTCTTCGGGCTCTTGATGAATGGCTGTTGCCTCTACGCATGCGCGTTATGCTGAACTCGACAACGGAACGACAAAAATCTCTTACAGAAACGAACTATTTCAAGATAGATTTACGTTATTATTTTATTTTATTATTTTTATCTCTGTATATTTTAAATAAAAATAAAACATGTATATTTTAAATAAAATATACATGTATTATTTATAAATTTGCTTTTTTTTCCTTATTTAATTTACTAATTAAAAACCAAATTTTATTTCTATCTTCACATATGTTGTAGATTTGGAAGGGACCCAAATTCTTTTTAACATTTTAAAAATCAAGAATGATGACTTTGTGTTTGGGACCTGTCAATTATGTTTTCTTTTTGATGAAAATAATTCCATCATAAGTCTCGCAGATCTTATGTATTTTTTCAAGACCAGTACGATACATTTATCTTATCTTAACAACAAGAGAACTATTGGAAATTTTCTGCATACTAAGGAACTGCAAATTGTTGGAGAAGCTATAATGTTGTATTTTATAACCAGGAGTTCAAGTTACTCTTCTTCATCAGGTAGTTAAGAACAAAATATAAGAATTTGAATTAGCCGGCTGTAATCTTTTATTTTTCATAAATAGTATTTTTTTATATATATAACTATGAGCGGTGGCTTATTTAAACTACTGAATTTCAAGACACGTTAAAACTCCTTCAATTAAAATGTTACATTTCGTCAGAACGTTTTTGGTCTCAAATAGAAAAACTCGACATAGATAAGCTAAAATCACTAACCCACATATTGCAAACTTGCTGTAAAATCAAAAATAAATTTAGATCAAACCTACAAAAGGTCTTATTAATCGAGGGCCATAAGAAAAGTGCACTTTAAAATAGATGTTAATCATCAAAAATGAGTGAGTTCTAAGCAGTAAGGCAAACTGTTAAATATGAAATTTGATGTAGCTCAGTACATTATTTATTGAATTATTTAAGGCCATTGTGTATTGGCATTTAATTAAAACTGACTTATAAGATGGATTTTTATATACCCAAAATTTAATAAGATGTATATAATAACGCAAACTTTTAAATACGAAATTTCGTGTAATCTAGTGTACAACTCTTTAAGTTAGTTAAGGGTACAGTATTTGACCCTTATTGCGAGGTATCATAGCAAGAGCTTTTGTTAAATCAGGGCTGGACAAAAATATGTAACTCAAATATGAAATTTGATCATTATCAATGTATTTTTTTTCTTCAATATATTAAGGTTTGTGTTTTGTCCGAATCGTAAAGTAACCCTTAGAATGAATCTGTATATTCTAAATCCTAACCATATGTCTTTACAGATACCAGCACTGAAGTCACAAATACGAAGTTTGGAGTACATCAGTTAAGTATTTCTGGAGTTATGTTTCAGTGTTTTGGCCTATATGTAAAGTAATCCTTAGAATGGGCCAACATATTTCAAATTCTAATCAGATCTAAATAGTGACACTATATTCTTAAATATAAAGGTTGGTGGAGATTATAAAGTTATCAATAACATCATTTCACATACACATACACTTCACTCAAAAAAAAATCTAAATCTATTCTAGGAGAAAACAAGGTAATGGGACATGGATAATTAGTACGATGAATGTCTGTTTTTTTATGTACATTTTGAAAAATCAAAATGATTAGGTGTAGTAGCTGAAAAAAAACTGGAAATGCATGTCACTTACAAAATTTCTATATTTTCTCATTACTATCGACGGAGAAAGTAATAAAGAAAGCAAACTAAAATAAAAAATGAAGCAGATGCAAGAAAAGGTGATTCGGACTAAGGATGTATGTAAGTACAAGTTCAAAATAAGCTAACCGAGAAGGTATACGTACTATCAACAAGTCAATTAAAGATCAATGACTAAATAATGGTAAACAAGAAAGGTAACCTTTGGAAGGGCGAAAGAAAGTACATGTTTTATCTGGGATTCCAACACGCAAAGAAATGTCCACGGAATACAACGAAACTGACATTCAAAGGGTCAAAAATTCATCCGTTTCCGAATACATTTCCCGCTTTGATAAATAGAACAGGAAATTTCTTAAAAGTGGACTTAAAATAGAAGTTTAATCATCAAAAATTTCCCTTTCAATTAAATACTGGGTGAAGGGGTGAGGAGACGACAAAAAAAAGAAAAGGTATTATGTAAATTTTGGATGATGATTTATAGGCGAAAACTTTGATCTTTTCGTTGTATGGAACCTTTACTTATTTTTCAGACAAACCTTATAAATGATAATGGATGAAGGACAATTGCTTTATCTTAGATCGTAATATTTCCCTGGAGTTATAATTTTCTGGATCTTCTTCAGATATTAAAGATTCGTACAGATTTAAAGTTCTTTCTGTTAGTTTGTTTTTCTTTTTTCATTTTTTTTTAAAGTTTCAGTATTTTCCGCATGAAAGGTTTGTTATTTTTTTCTCTGCAAATAAAAAAAGTTAGTTCACAATAAAGCTTTGCATCTGTCTTTACAGTATTCAGTGTAAATTTCGAGGAACTGGCAATGTTATCAATGTTATCAATTCCGGAAATAGAATCCCGAAACGACGTTAGTATTGTTTATTCATTGAACCACTGAAGTATGTTAATAATTTTTATTATACTATTGAAGTATCTTATTATATGCATTATTTTTATCTTACATAATTATGATCTTATTTGAAGGAAATAGTACAATTTTACTTCGTTGGTAAAGACTTTATTTTACTTATATTCAGTGACTGAAAATAACTCCGAATAATTATATTACATATATTACATTATATATTACATATATATATATATTAAAAATTCAGCTTAACATATGAAGAGATAAAATACTTAGGAAATACCTAAATCTCAATCTTAAATTTCCCTTCAGGATTGGACCAGGCCCATCCATACCTTGATGTGCCTAGGGCGTCAGCAATAATTTCATCATCCATTGATCTATTTTGAGCAGCTGCTTTAAATAGATTATGAATACAATTCAAACGAACGTTGCTCGAGGCCATTTAATCTCAAAGGACTGAAACGAAGTTCCGCACGACTCCAACGTTAAGAGGGTTATTTAAGAAATTGGTGGAAATTTATCTGTGATTGGTTTTAGGCAATAGCGAAAGTGAGGAGAAGTGAAATGTCATTTACTTACTACTAAAGAAACAAAGAAATCAAAAGCCCCAATGTAGAGTTTCACATTCCAGACGTTCAGTAAACCGAAACTGAAAATATATCAGTTCGAATTATCAAATTTCGAAATAAAAAAAAAAGGTAGCTTCAGGAGGCTTCGTGTTACAGTTGCTGTTCAAGTAACTCCTATAGAGTTCATTCAGTTAAGACTTACTAAGCGTGAGTATTATTGAAATTACAGAATTCATTTCTATTCCGATTTACTGATACGATTAACTAATTGCTATTATCTGGATTAAGCTTTTTTAAAATGCAAAGATTAACGTTTAACTGAAATGAAGTCCGTGAAACTTGTTATAAGTGTAATTTTTGAGGATGGCTATTATTTTCAAAGTTCTCAAAAGTAAAAAATTAGTTTAACTTCTTAGAAAATTCTCAGAATTACAAAGCACCGCATTACAATAATAATATTAACAATAACGATAATAATAATTCATCAACAAACACTCACTTATTAAGAACACGGTCCCGTACTACAAGTACATCCTAAAAAACGTATTAGAGTCATCCTCACATAAGCTGTACTGGGATCGCCCAATTCACACATACAAAACCAGACATCACAACAGACCTGACATCACACTTGTTGACAAGGTCAACAAACAGACCTATCTCATTGATATTCAGTGCCTATCAGCAAGAACACGTAGAAAACTCACACAGACAAGATCAGTAAATACACCGACCTAGCACACGAGCTCCAGAAGCAGTGGAGACAGGACCAAGTATACGTGTTGGGCCCATTGTCCTGTCCACCACTGGTCACACATTTCATCACAGCCTCAGCACACTAGGACTTCATAAAAACATTTTTGCACAACCCCAGAAGGCTGTGATACTTAATACAACACACATAGTTAGAAAATTTATGGACACAACCACACATCCCTAACCATTCTTGCATACTTTTTTTTTTTTTTTTTTTTCACTTGACAATATGTGCTTTGGTCCTAGACCCGCCATTTTGTCTTTGCTGGAGAAATCCAAGAGTTGATGAATACGCAAATAATAATAAAAATGTAGGAATTTTAAGTAGCGCAAATAATTTGATGCAGTTGAAAAAGCCTATATACTAAGGTGACCCTTTTTTTCTAAAATGAAAAGGAGGACGCAAATAATTTAAGAGAAAAAAAATATTATCAGGGGTATAAACCTATCTGTTCAACCAAAAAAAAAGGTTTTAAACTTCACATCAAAAAAGAGGACATATTACTCTTTAAACATCAAAAAGGAGGACAGAATTTACAAAAGGAGGACATTTAGGAGGACACTTCTCAAGGGAGGACAGAGCTTCAAAAAGGAGGATTGTCCTCCCTAAAGGAGGACGGTTGGTCACTTTATATATACTTAAAAATAAAACCAATATAATCATAGTAATAACACAGTAAAAGACGACGACGACACGACCGACTTCTCTCGGATACCTGAAGAGACTCGTTATTTAATGAGAGAAACCTGTCGTGTCGTCTTGTTATTTTAATATGTTAATACTGTAATTTTAATTACGTGTGTATGCTTTTTTTAACTTCATAAAACAATAATAATAATAATAATTTTTCTTTATAACATTGTAAATGTATCTGGATACAAATTATAAAAAAATATAATAGTTCATATCTATATTAACATACGACAATAATAATTAAGGTAATACATACACAATTAAAAAGTGAAAGGGAAAGAAATAAAAAACAGTAATAACAATAATCAGATAAAAATAAACAATGAAAGTCTATCATTTTTTCAAAAAAACAATAAGTAAATCCGCATTACTAATTTAAATGTCTACATTTGACTTAATCACATAGTAACAGGCACAGATTTCTAAAAAGAATCAAATACGTTGCTAAGACATTATTATTTAGGTTCTAATGTTTATTGTAAGAATTTCTGTTCCTCTTACGCTCTAATTTCTCTGTAACTATCCACACAGGCAAATGTTGAAACAGTGTACAAAAGTTAGATCGTTTCTTGTCCAAAATATGCATGTCAAGTTTCAATAAAATCCATTGACTGGGTCAAAAGTTACTAAAGAACACACACACACACACACACAGACTGACTGGTTTCATGAACCTCACTTTCGTAGGTCAAGGTCTCCGCTTTCAAGGTCAAAGCAACCTCTAATAGACTGAAAAGATTTATAAGCATCATGACAGTAAATGTAGAAGAAATGTACAAAAAAAACCCCACTCTATTCTACTATTTATAATTACATTTAGTATCAAGAGTATAGTACCTTTAACTGTATTCACATTTATGTTAAAGACATACAACAGATTCGATGTGAACCTTCTCAATCAACCGTCTAGAAGTTTCCGATTTGTCCTTTTGGCTCGAAGCGAAAATGTGATTGTTTCATGAAAGGCAAAGTTTACGTTAAAAGCAAAGAGAAGCCAATTCAGAAAGTTTGCATTCTTACTGCGGGGAAATAACTATTATTCTTTTAAACGTGCTATTATGATTTGGATTTTATGCCAAGTACAAATCTCGCCAATTTCAACACCAGCGCCACAGCGGTTAGTTTTGTAATTATCCGATGAGGAAACACCAAGTTCAATTTCTATTTTTATTATAGGTATTTATATCGTAAGAGTATGTGAGTTCCCTAATTAAATTTGAAACACTGGATGAATCATCTTCAAACATGGCTTGGTTATTTATAGATAAAAAGTGGTCTAACTATGTTTTCGAAAAATTTCGCATGAAGGTCCTTGCAGTAAAATTCGCAGTATCCTATTCTAAAACATTGGACCTGAAACGTCTTAACAATGGATATTGATCCTTTTAATAATCCACTAATTTCTGCATGCCTTGACAGTATTAAAATTAATTGGATTTCGAGAATTTAAATGTTAATACGGATTTAATCGATCATTTACAGAAAAAAAAAATATATGTTTTATATTCAATAGAATTTATAACTAAAAAATTTTTTTTTTTTTGAAAATCAAAGAAAAATAATTAACTTCAAAAATGTTTTAAGGAATTCTTCTAGAATTTCTTGTTTGATTTTTCCATATTTAAGATTTTCTACTATCGAAAAAATAACAAGTATTAGTAGTAGTTCGAAAGAATGCAAAGCCTTCCTTATAAAAAAAAATTAAGAATGGACATATTTTTTAAGTCGTAAAAACCTATAATTTTTATCATATTTTAATATCTACTCATTTCAAACAAATTTTCTGTTTAAAAAAATGAATTAAATCCGATGTATTTACTTTCAAGCGAATTAATGATAATCCCGCGCAATTGATTAACAAAAGGATTAAATATTCATTATCTACGACAGTAAAGGGCGTTTCACATTGATCCGAAAATCGGATGGTCGGGTCCACGAATCGGACTTATTCTCTTTCACATGGCCACGAAACTCTCTCCCACGTCGTCTATGCGACATGTAACATTCAAATCGTTCGTATAGATAGCCATGTGAAAGAGAATACGTCCGATTCGTGGATCCGACCATCCGATTTTCGGATCCATGTGAAACGCCCTTACGAGATTAACGTAAATATAATAGAAATCCATTGTTTAGATTCCAATGCTTTTCTAGAGGAGTTTTTGTTGCCTTCTCGAGCCAATTTCTCCACAAGGACCCATTTGGA
Organism: Thereuonema tuberculata; assembly: GCA_023159025.1. Lineage (NCBI taxonomy): Eukaryota > Metazoa > Arthropoda > Chilopoda > Scutigeromorpha > Scutigeridae > Thereuonema > Thereuonema tuberculata. Next base: position 34,039,243 of record JAFIDM010003189.1, on the reverse strand, counting down.
AAAGATGTCAAATATAAAAGTTAGATTCATCTCTAAAGCCCATTGCACATGGATCCGAAAATCGGAGGGTTGGGTCCACGAATCGGACGTATTCTCTTTCACATGGCCACGAAACATCGCCTACACGAACGATTTGAATGTTACATGTCGTATAGATGATGTTGGAGAGAGTTTCATGGCCATGTGAAAGAGAATAGGCCCGATTCGTGGATCCGACCGTCCGATTTTCGGATCCATGTGTAATCGGCTTAACTCTGAAATACCACATTTCTAGGGATGTATCCAAAAGTTGTTAGAGTGGGACGCACAGAAGAAGAAATAACTACACTAATATTACAGGATAGCCTTTATTTGTTTATTCATTTTCAATAAGTAAATTTTTTCATGGAAAACATGAAGCTGATACAGTCAATGTAAAATAAATCTAAAAAGGACGAAACGGTCCGTCCCAAACTCTCTTCGATGAAAGCTCAAAACTTTTTTATTTCTACGTCATTTCTCTATGCTTTACATTAATTTCTGGTACGTTGAATCTTTTGTCTATATTAAACCAGGTTGGTTTCAGCCTTGGTATTTTATAATCGAATTCCTTTGTACCTGATGGTTTCGTAGGCAAAACAGGTTTTGCCTGTTTTGGTTCTTTTTTTTGAATGTGTTTTCTTGTGGAGGGGACCAAGCCCTTCTTTGGGTTTCCCTTATCTATCTGAGCATTTCATCTGGTGAGTGGGTTTGGCTGATGAGTCCCTAAAAGGACGAGACTGTCCGTCCCAAACTCTCACCAGATGAAAGCTCAGATATTTTTCATTTCTATGTCATTTCTTTATACTTTATATTAATTTCTGGTACTTTTGTTTAGTCATTGAAGTACCTTTATAATAAAGCCTCTGACAGGCCTTAGAGAGCACATATATATATGTAGGATGTACAGTGAAAACTATAATGAAAACTATAATAAGAAAGAAAGGAAGTATTTCCCTCCCCTACAGTCTGAATTACAAGCTAGGTAAATTATGCGAGCAGAAGTTAAATAGAATTTAAAATTGACTGTAAAATGTATTTATCCGATTTACCTATTTTTATATCTTTTTCTGAAACTTGAATTCTCTAAAGCGTTATTTAGGAAAAACAAATGTGTAAAATATATTTTATGAAATCCTTAATTCTGTCAAAATTGCAAATAAATAAAGTAGTATTTTATTTTTTTGCATGAACGAAAAAAAAGATCTAGAAAGAAAGATCTATTTCCCGACACCTTTTGTTATAAATGACATACTAATTTTCATCGAAATCAAGTTCATTGTTTTAGTACTATTATATTCGAACCGTAGGCTTCATTTTTTGTATCGTGAGATTAGCGCATATTTCTTGAAACTGAGGGTGATATGACGGTGCTCACTATTACTAACAATTGAAAGAAAACGAAAGAAACATATTTTAAAATTTTATATTTGCTTGAAAGGTTTTTAATCTAATTACTTAAATATTAATATTATTAGTAAAAAATACAAATAAGGGAAAAAAAATACTTAACTTAGTACGAGCTCAAACTATTGGTGCGAAGCGCTAGAGCGAAGTGTGAGTGCCTAGTAACTGTAGGTTAGGTAAGTTGAGGTATGACCCTTTCCAGGATGATTATATTGAAAAATTTTAAAAATTAATTTACCTGAGTTAAAATAGGGGAAACATTTTTAAAATTTACTAAATGCAGTGCATTAGTCTCACAAATGATGTGCCTTATTGAACGTGAGGGGGTGGGGGCGGCAAAAATATTGACTTAATTCTATCTATCTCCTATTCTCAAGTCAGGGAAAAGTCCGTTACAACAATGAGAGTACATTTAATATTTAAATAAATAGCAATAAAGATTTTCATTATAAAAACTCGATATTAGAGATGCCAGGATCTTTATTGAAATTTACACCCAAAACAGTCGATCCCCTTCCTTTTAGGTTCTAGTCAACGTCTACGACAGGAACGGACAGACAGACAAAACTATATCATTGCACGCTCTGAAAAACGCTCGTAAAATATAAAAAGAAAAGAAAAAAAAACGAGAAATAAAATTCTAAAAAAAAAAAAAAGAAGGCTGAGAAGAACTAAAAGCGTTTTTATTAAAGCTCTAACAACAACAATAAAATTGAAGAAGTAATAAAACTTTTAATGGTTTTTATTTATTTTTTTTAAATTTTTGTTTTCGGTTCTTTCTTTTACAGGAAAAGAAAGAAAGTTTTTTGTTTGCATTATTTCTAATAATAATTATAATCCCTTTTAGCTAATCCGATTCCACGTGATCAATCCTATTTAGGCAATTTAAGTAATTATAGGGTTTTATATATATATATTCAAACGGAAAAGATGTTTGTATTCAGTAGATATTATGACTAGAATTTTATACCTCTTAAGTATTACAGTACTCAAGTACTTGAAGCTTAGTTTCTTATCATTATCTTAGCTTTATCGTTTGTTTTGTTTTTTTGTTCTTTTTTTTTTTTTTTTTTTTCTTTGTTTTTTAAAAAACTGTGAAAAAATTATTGCCCTGAACTTTGTATGAACCTAAAAATAAAATATCAAAAAACATAAAAAAACCTCACAAATACCTTCTTTTTACTCTTTTTTACGATGGACATAAAGGGAAGCTGGTCAGATGCTGAATTTGTCATTTCACAGAGTTCAAGGTTACTTTTGATGTTATTTCCAATTTATAAAAATTATTCCACTGAAATTACGAGGCAACAAAACATATCCTTTACAGCTGTGAACAGGAAGAGGAAGTGCCAAGTGAAAATAAAAAAGTCCTTATCGATAAATAGGAGGCGACAACCACAGCAATGGCCTCCAGCTGTGCGCGGCTTAAGAAACAATAACTGTTTGAAAATCTAAGTAAATACTCCTTGTAAATTACGGCGTTAAATCTAAAGCGATTCTGCTTAATTTCAATGCCAGAGGATTAGCATTCAGATCACGTTTGTTTTGAGATAATCGTAATCCGAGCTAAATGAATATTATAAAAAAAGAAAAAAGAAAAAAAAAAGAGATTGTTGATTAGGGAAGAGCAGAACGGACACTCCCGGTAGACTTAATCTTCGATAAGAATCATCAAAAATATATTTGTTTGAATTTCGTTTACTGTATTTATTTATTTATTTATTTGTTTTTAATATTATTTAAGATATTTAAAAACTTATGTAAAACAAATCTTTTAATACTAAAAAACTTAGGTAATAAATCAAGTTCGTTATATGTGATGTAAAATATAAATTTTAAATTTTTATTTATGATGTAACTTTTAAAATTAGAATGTAACTTTGGAAAAATGAGAGTCTGTGATTATCACGTGACAATAGGCCTATTGATAGGTTTAATGTTGACTTTGACCTTTGTCAGTGCTGAGCTCAGTCTTTCTTTTGTTAAGTAATCACCTAGTTTTGATTGAGAATTCGAATTTGAAATCTATTTCTCACAATAGTATGACAGAGAAATATAGTAGTATGGCTATGAAATAATGATTTTTTTTTCTTCCTTTTTGTATGTATCGTGAACGTTAGGCTAGGAATTAGTATGCACATTAGTCATACTCTTATGACTGTTGCTAAGATCGTTTTTCATGCTTCACTGGTTATAAACATTTCAACGAGATGTTGTTGCGCCACTGCTACAAAAACTGAAAATGGAGCAAAACGCTGTTAATGAATTTTGAAATGCAAAAAGAAGCATTTGAGAACCTAAAAAAATTTTCAAGGTCAGTTCTATGAAAATCTTTCATCAACCGGTTGGCGATTTTCGTGACGGTCGTGAGTTAATTGAGGACGACTCCAGACCATAAAAGATACCGAAGTTGTTGTTTAGTTTTGTTTTTCGCGCTGAGAATTATACGAAACGGCTAAACTTATCAACAGCGTTAAAGATATCCAAAACTATCCAAAGTTTTAATAATTTTTACAAATTACTGCGTAGTTACGAGCGATGCGACTGGATTTGCATTGCCATGCTTTTGACAATGTTATTTTAATTCTTATATTTTCTAGTATCAATAACCACATTATATACACCGTATGTATGTAATTATTAATGTTCTTATATTTACTGACTACATAAGTTCTAGGCAAAAACATCAATATAAAAAAATCATCTATCTAAATTTGACTAGTTTGCAAAAGACTTAAGTTAAATTATATTTAATAATGAACTTTGAATATATCAAACGTTTGTCTTAATGTCAGCTTGTAGATCCGTCACAGAATTCCATTTCAAAATTCAACCTAACTGTTCCAATAAGAAAAAAACTGCAATGATGCCACCTTGATTTTGATTATGGAGTCAAATTCCAACGCTTTCTCAAAAGAAGTCTATGTGCTCAAAAATAGACAAAATAATTTTACTTATGTTAAGGAATAATTAGTTATTAAAAATGACTATAAATATAAAATTAAAAAAATATAAAAGTTTTCAATGTAGATTCTACATAATCCTTAAAATGTCTTACATTAAATCAGTTTTCTTTATTTTCTCAAAAGTCGTAGAAAAGTACACTCTATGTTAAAATATTTTTAAATTACAGCAGTCTGGTGAATACTAAACTAGGAAATTCTGAAACAAATTATTTAACTCAATTATTTCATTAACATGCTTAATTTTTTATTCCTATCAAAGCACGCGGATTAGCTAAAAATGATTATAATCCATTGTTAGACATCAGTATTTTTGGTTCTAAAGGTTTAATCAAATAAAAGTTACATTGTCCCTTGTCACAAACTGTTCCGGACAAATTTCAAAAAGATTCATTGAGTGGTGCAAAAGGTAGGAAACAGACAAAAACAAATAAACATAGAAACACATATATTTTTACTTTTTACTCACAAGGGAGGTGCCTGACCGCGAACGCTGAGAACCGCACGAAAATGAGCATAGATTATAAATCGTTCATCCCAAAAACAGTGGTATGACTCATTCCCATGCAAAACTTAGGTGTTGTCTGCTAGCGCATTTTGAAGAATAGCTGAATAGCTGTGCAACACTATCAGGTAAGTAGGAAAAGTTTGTTGTTCAGATAGCGTAAATATTTTAAGCAGAGGTAAATATAGCAATACAGTCACGACATTGAAATGTGTGTTTTTTTGGTCCTATTATATCGATATTTTGTTTCTTCGCATTACCAAAGTTCCTCTCTTGGATCCTCTCTTTGATCATTCAAATGTCTGTCTCGTGGTAAGACGTGCAGTTTTGCATGAGAATGACTCATACCACTGTTTTAGGGATGAACGATTTATATTCTAAGCACATTTTCGTGCGGTTCTCAGCGTTCGAGGTTACGCACTTCCCTTGTCAGTAATTATATAAATAGCAACATTGTACGAATATATGTTGTTTTTTTAATACTTATAATTATAAATATTTTATATGATAATCCAGTTTCTTAATTAATTCCTCCTGTGCTATTTCTGCTACAGAAATATAGATATTTTTAAGCTTTAGATACTCAGTTTTTTTTTTTTTAATCCTTTTTCAATAGTCAACTACACTTTAAAAAAAATCAATAAAACCCACTTTATTTGAGAGAAAAATTACAATCAATAAAATGCCAATGATTTTCATAAAAGGAATGAATATGAACATAAATAATCCAGCGTGAATGGGAAAGGCTGCTCCGAATTCCTTGGGGAGGTGAAAACTGGAATCAGATGACCATCAGAGCCATCTTGCGAGTCGTAATGAAAATACCATTAGGAACAGCCGAGCGTCGTAACGAAGATATGATGTGGTGCAATTCTCTTAGAAAAACGATATTTCTTCCAGGATTTTTTTTGGGGGAGGAGGTAGGAATGGGAAGGTGATGTGCACTCTAACAATCCTCTTAGAGGAAAAGAAATAGGGGGTAAGAGGGGTGGGGGTGTTGCAGATTGGGAGGGAGAACGCAGTCTCCCAGCACGGAGCAATCTCGTGTTGGTTATACCTGGGGAATTCCAGTGCGCGCGACGAGACCACAATAATTCTCTTCCGAGGCCGACATCAAGTGGATTAACCCCGGGAGTGAGAAGTGCTATCTTCACCCACAACAGGAAATCGGGTTATGGACAGCGATGGCAATACACCACGGACGCATTTCTTTGGGAAATCGAGATGGACCGAAGAAAATGAAGAAAAGTAAGAAAAGATGAAATTTTTATGAAGGGGGGGGGTTGCAATCTTGTGCTTATTAAAAAGAAACCGAAAGGAACACAATCTTACATCATCAAACAACAGGCGTTACATTTCGTTTTTGTTTTTCTTAATTTAGAATTTCAGTAAATCTAAAAGAAATCATATAAATAAATAAAATAAAAATGTATTTATTCAAATAATATAAGAGCACCAGTTCCTTTGTTCGTTCATGAAGGTTGAATATTTTTTTTTTTTACTGGGACCATAAGTTATCGAGGAGAAAATAATCTAAATTAATTTCCCTCAGCAGAGATTTATCATAAACTGGTGAGCTATTAAAATTCCGACTTTACAAGGCTTAAAAAGGAAGGTAAAATAAACTAAGGCGAAAGTGTAACAAACAAAAAACGTTTAATAAAACAATCTTATTTTAAAACTTAAATACATTCTCACACAGAGAATTCCAACAGATAATTAACTAGAATAACACATCTATTTCCTTAACGTTAATTATCGAATACTTTAAAGTCCAAAACTATTTAAGCAAGTTAAATGAAAGTCTGTTCTTCGGCTCGCTAAACTGGGACTAAACTGCTTCGGCCAAAAGGCAAGTTCTAAACTTCTTAGTACGGACGAAGAGAGTACGAAACTCTGGGGAAAATAAAACAGTACTCACGGGGCAATATTGCGGCTTTCCGTCGAACTGGAATCACGAAGTCTTCTTCGAAAATCCACGTCGCAAATTGGCGATTCACACAGAATCCAACATGGCGACCCACGTTCGAATTTGGAACAGCAATCTCCGTCGAAATGGTTTCACCGAAAATACATCCTTGATGTATGTATTTCGCAAGATTAATTGAGAAAAATCAATCTGGATTTATTCTCAATAACGAAGCACTTAGACACACTTTTTCACTAAGAATTGGAGCTCTGAAACACGGAACACTGAACTCCGAATTTCTGTAAAGAACACATCTTTACAGCTGGACACTTAGCAGCAAAAATAGGAACACATCCTTCCATATTTCTGTAATGAACACATCATTACAGCTAGGGCACTTAGCAGCTGACTAAATCGTAGTGATAAGGAACATATCGTTATCACTGGGGAGCTGGGAGAGAATTTCACTACAGCGATTGATAACACATCTTCACCGCTGTAAAACTTGAACGAGAACTGACTGCTCGCAATATCAGGAACATATCCTTATGGCTGCGAACTTGGGAGAAGACCGAGCCTATAGCAAAAAGAAACACATCCTTCTCGCTGTGAACTTGGGCGAAGACTGCACTGCAGCGATTATGGAACACATCCTTCTGCTGCAAACCTAAGCGAGAACTGACTTACAGCGGATAGGAACACATCCTTACCGCTGTAAACTTAAGCGAGAACTGACGATCTGAACCTGACTTTCTGCTCGGGAATGCACTAAACACGTTCTCGTTAATTACGCAACAATGGGTCGCTCGCGCACTTAGCATTGTCTAACAATCACTCACGAGATTTTTGTCCGAAGCCTAAATCGGCAACATGGGCGCTGCCGTTTTGAAAACACGGATTCAGGAATTCTTTTTAATTAGGCCTTCAGTGCGAAATGCAAAATATTGAAAGATAAATTACTATTTTCTTTCACACAAACACAGTTCATAATTGAAATTGGCTGCAGAAGGCAGCAGTAAGTAGGATCAGTTTTAAAGAAAAATAGTGATATTTCAATGTCTGACCTTGCATTGTTAGTAATTGTCATTCGAATTGATATTTATTTCTATTTTCGCGGTCTTTGTTAGGTCTCAGTCATAACCATTTAAGCCTAAATGTAATGATATTAATTATATTTAATAGTTAGTTAGCAGAGGCTTTTCAACTTCTGTGATTAAATTTATAGTGGGTATAAAATAGAAACTTCGTTCAAACAGTTCGTACAAAAATTTACTATCCATTAAACACATCATATTCATACACACATCTTATTCGTAAAAATGCTTAAAACTAAAAAGAATGATACATTATCATAAACAAGTAATAATTTCAACTCTAATCTAGTTGATCTCAAAGAGTAAATTATTTTTAACATAGTATCTAAACAATTTCAGAAATTGAATCAGTCCGTTCCTATACAAACTTCTGCTGATATAACAATGTTATTTTATCTCAAAACATGTAGCTGATTTCTAGATTTATTAATATTTTATATATTAAATCCTCAAAATTGTAGCTGCAAAACTCGATGAACATACACACAGTCAAAAGTAGAAGAATCTTTCTTCTCAGATTAAAATATCACGATCTGCACTTTAAAAGTTTATCCTGGACAACATATGGTAAAACAAAGAAAGTCACTTACGTTACATCTTGATAGAAGAATTCGCACTAATAAATTGCTGATCCAACAAATTATGTCTCACTAGTCGATCAGGTTTCCAACAGGTTTATCTGGCGCATTCGAAATCTTCTTCATAACAAAATTCCGGTAATAACCCTTTCCAAACGTTAGCATCTCGAAAGAATAAAATGACTTAATAGAAGTTTGCATTTAAAATAATCTACTAAAAACAACTTCTCATTTCCATTAAATATTAATTTTAAATAACAAACTGAACAACATTTTATATATGGAAATACTCTTTACAGAGATATTCTCTCGTTAGTTTACCTATCGTAATTGTCCTATCACGGCAACCAAAGTTTTTCTCAACGTCATAAAAAAAAAAAACCAAATCAAATTATTCTATATTCGTTTCATTACACAACAGTCATGCGTCCACGACAAAACATTTTCAGCACGCTAAGCTAACACAATATTTGTTGCTAGTAACTTTCTTTTTTTACCATATGTTGTCCAGGATAAACTTTTAAAGTGCAGATCGTTATATTTTAAGCTGAGAGGAAAGATTCTTCTACTTTTGACTGTGTGTATGTTCATCGAGTTTTGCAGCTACAATTTTGAGGTAAGCTAACACAATATTTGTTCTTTTCACCTTTTCTTTTTTACAAAATCAACTTACAAATAAACCAAACTAAACCAATGAAAATATTACATGAAATACACATTGCACAAATAAAGAAATATCTTCTTAAAACAACACTAAACTATTTTGAAAAAATGCCTAACAATTTATGCAGTTAAAAAAAAACAAAAAAAAAAAAACCAGTCAACAGACGTAATAAAAAACATAAAAACACTTGTAAACACAACATGTTTCCTTCGGTCACTTTCTTCTTTCAATTGCAAATTAATCAATTCACTTTTAGAATGCAAAGGCCTTCACAGGTTAAATGTACTATTGAAGTGAATTACTACACATTTCCTTATTTAGATGTTTGGTGGCGCCATCTGTTATCGTCTCCCAGAAGTTGCTACTGAATTAGTGGACGATCTCTAATCAGTCTAAAGACTTGCTCTAATTTTTCTTTATTTCTCCGGAAAAGCAGCAAAGGGTAACAAAAACAAAAGAAAGGCCGCCATTGCTGCAGACTTAAGACTAATTACAAATCGGCCTTTCTCATTTATCACCGTAAATGCGAACGTAATCTATCAAGAAAATGGGAAAAAAATGTCAATACTTCTTTTTTAGGTTTTTTTTTTGCAGGTGTAACTGCACAGTTTCCCTTTGGTATTTAGAGCACATTCATCAAATTAGAAATCTTAATGTTTATCATTTGTCGAATCTACTAAAAAAGAAAGGGGGGAGGGGAGGTACAAAGGTTTTAATTAAAAATACTCGAGAAACTTCTATTTATCTACTTTGAAGAGTATAGGCAAAATGCTACAGTCTTTTAATACAAATTTCAATAGTTTAAGAGCTTCTAAGATCGATTATATGTAACAATGGCGGCCATTTTTTAGGTCATTAGACTCTTTAGAAGCATTCATTCGCAAGATTTCATTATTGCACTTAATTCAATTTCGCTGATTCATAACTCACTTTTATAATTAAATTCACAATTCGTAGCTTGACCTAATTTACTGAAAGTGGTAAAGAGAATTCACGTTTTATAAAATTATGGATTCTGCAGTATGGCGGTAATTTATCAGGAACTATATTTGATAGTTTAATTGCTAATTGCCTGAACTTAAAGGGAAATCATTAGAGAATGAAATCTAGAAAAAAGTTCTAAGATTTAGTAGCATTGAAAAGCGTGAAAATCGTCGATAGTTCAAGAGTTGTCTGTCTGTCTGTACGCATTCAGGATGCAACTGGATTCCCACCGAATCTGGATTCCCACTGACTTACGAAATTTGATCACAACATTTTAATTACAGAACATTTTAATTACAGAAATTCGATGAAACGTAAGAGTAACAAGTTCAATTTATTTAAAAAAATGGTCTGTCGTTTCCATGAGCCTTGAGACTATTTGCGATTTAGAGTCAGCCCCGCCTTTATACCCAAGAAAGAAACTCGGTTCCCATTTTACAGACGGCTAGTGAACTCTAAGACCTGTTAGGCTAACGCTAAATTAAGACTTTTATAAAAGCCGCTACAGAAATGCCTTTGGAAAGCTGCTTTTCATTTGGTTTCCACAGAAGAAATAACCCAGGAAAAAATCGTAGATATCCGCCGGGAGTTCAATACGGCTCTCCCAGCTCTCAGCAGTGTGTCTGGACTGCTGGGTCCACTAAAAATTATTTAAAAGATAATAAATATAGAATTTAATGCAGAGAATTACAAAGAATCTCCAGCAGGCAAGAAATGGGGCACTTCACTGGTGTAATTTTGCGCAGAACGACAAATGGCACCGTCACAGGTAATTGTACCGCTAATTTACAGTTAAGTTGTGATTGCCCGCTGAGAGATAGCAGAGGCGTTAATATTGTTACGATTGCGATCATGTGAATCGTAATTGGTTTGTAATATAGTGGGGTTATAGAATGCAGCCCTCCGATTACTCAGCACTCCTCGACGACTCATTTGACGCAGTTTCGAACAATTAACAGAATTTGAAAAAGGTTCATCACTGGATTGCAGGAGGTCGTTCCTTCAAATTGGCTGCCACCAGACATTCCCATTTTACATTTTACCAGACATTCCCATTTTACTTTGTATTGGGAGTAGTGGAGACATGAAGGAACACAAAAGCTCAGGGATTGCACTGGGCAACCTAAGCAGATTACCAGAAGAGAGGATCATGTCAGAAGCGAAATGATCCAAGTGTGTTGAACTGTAGCGGCATCACTAGAAACCTATGTGTTTACTTCCAAGATTGCGGGCCGACTTGCAGAACAAGACTTGCATTCTCGGTGTCCCCTACGCTCTCTACATTAAATCCCACCACTGGCAGCTTCGTTTGAAGTGCTTAGTGACCGCGTGGCATGAACTGGCAGCGAATCATGCTTAGTGACGAATCCAGGTTGTGTCTGGATACGGATAAAAAACGCTGTGCTCGAGAATGGAGAAGCACTAGCGAGCCCACAAGTCTTCATTGTTGAGCGACAAAATGCCAGGATTGGTGGCGTCGTGGTGTGGGAAGTCATCTTCTACGATTCTCGGTCTCCTCTAGTTGTAATCAGGGGAACATTGACAGCGCAGCGATACATTCAGTGATCTCGCGTGCTTTCTTCATAAAGCGATTACACGGTCCACTTTCCAAAAAGATAATGACCGCCCACATACATCACGAGTTTCCTTGGACTGCCACCGTGCTTTGGATACCCTTCCTTGGCCTGCCAGGTCTCCAGGTTTGTCGCCCATTAAACACATGTGGGACTGCAGCTGCGACCATCAACGGATATCAGCAATCTGGAGCGATAGTTGCAACTACAGGAGGATCTTCTAAAGGATCAGACGTCTCTGTGACTCCGTCCGAAGCCAAATCACCTATTGTATCCATGCAACGGGCGGTAAGCCGCATTACTAAAGGGATTATTGACCTGTACTGTTTTACCCGATTAAACGACCCATTACACTTCACTAGTTTTTTTTTTTTTTTTAATCATTTTCCTTCGATTGATATTACTCAGCGAGATATGTCTATTAATTTATTTATTTGCAAATTGAACAGCATTAAAATTTCTCAAATTATGACTATTGCATATCTCACTTTATTAAACATAATTGCTTCTGTTTAGTCCTACACGGGGTGTCCAGAAGGAAAGGTCAATATTTAAGATGTCATAGTATCGATTTTTATTGAAACCACTGGTGGACCTGTGGCGGCCAGTGGGGGAAGGGTGCAATTCTACCTTGCACATCCCCACTTCATTTTGTTTGAGTGGAGATTTTTATTTTACTTAAAGGCCTTGTCTTTGCCTGTTGGGAACTCTTTTTTTTTCTTTCATTTTTCATTCTTTTATGTTTGTCTTTGTTTTTGTTGTTGTCTTTTGTGCTGGGACCTGAAACCTGCTTTGTAGGTAATGGTCTCCTTTGTCTTTTATGTTTAGGCTCAAAGTATCGATTTTTCTAAGAAATAAAAGTTTACACTGAGCTGCCAAAAAAACTGGAATTCCTGTCTGATTTCGCGTAGGTCCTCTTCGCGCTTGGATGATGGCAGCAACACGACGTGGCAAGGACTCTACGAGCGCTCTATCGTTCTGTGAAAACAGTGCACACCATGCATCTTCCAGAGAGTCCCACAATTCCGTAATATTCTTTGGTGACGGATTTCTGACAATGACGTCACGTTGAGGTGCGTCCACTTGTGTTCGATGCCCTTTAAATCCGGTGAACGCGGGGGCCAATTCAAGCGGCAAACTAAAAATACCCCTTCAGCCTTAGTCGGGTGACTGTGGCCTTATGCGGTGATGCATTGTCCTGTTCTAAGCTGTACCCGTTGGGGTACATGCAGAACATGAACGGGTGCAGCAAATGATCCGCAAGGATGGTGACGTAGCGGCTAGAGGTTACAGAGGTCTACAGGAGTAAGAGGGGAACCACGATTTGTCGGACTAGGCTACACGTTTCCAGTCATCTAGAGTACAGTATGGTCAGAAAACTATCTGGATGGGCCATCATCTCAGAACCCAATAGAACACAGGGAACTCACCTCCAAGTACCGGTGTTCGTGATGGTGGACGATCCGCACTGGGCGGATTTTCTCGGGGTTCTCCCTTTCTCCTGCACTTCTCCCACCATACTTTCTCAGTCTTACTCTCCATCTGTCTTTACTTCTGTGGGTTAGTACAATAGACCTCCGGTCGCAGTGCTTGCCACCCACATTCACCACATAAACATAAACATAAAAAAAAAAAAAAAAAAACTCTAGCAACTCAATGCTCATGCTAGCACTGGCCCTAGCATTGAGTTGCGCTGCTATTAGCGCATTGTGGACCGATTGTTACTGTGAGTGCCAGATGCCGCTGTCCACGTTCACCAAGGGAAAACATCCGATTTGGCACGCCGGATGTTTGCCCTGATTTCGTGTAGTCCAGATACATCTTTGAAATTGGTGAACGTGTGAATCCGAACGTCGACGTAATTTCCGAGATGTCATACCCATCTCCCGGGCCTCTACAATCATACAGTCCTAAAAAGCTGACATGCTAATGCTAGTACTTGAGATTGCGGATATCTGCCGTTATATATATATATATATATATATATATATGAGTTGCGCTGCTATTAGCGGTAATGCTGCACGTGGACCGATTGTTACTGTGAGTGCCAGATGCCGTGGTTTGCGGACGATACCAACCGCAAGGTTATGGTGGCATAAAATGGAAATGGTAATGTCTTTTATTTTATTTTATTGACATTTCAATTAATATATGAATTTGTGTCCTATTCCGAACTGATATAGCTGTTTCAATGTTACAAAAATATTGATAAGGAGTTCTTAAGTACTGTTTCTAATACTTATTGTCCAAGTGACAAAATTTATTACAAGTTAAATTGCCTTTCTGGTTCGATTTGTATTAAAATAACCTACAGTCCTATCAGTTATTAGGAAGAGGTTATTAGTTGTGCAAATTGGCACAACATTTATTGTTGTTGTTTTTTGTTCTGCGGGGGTTCACTGGGTCTGGGTCTTTTATGGGGGAAGGCGGAGATGGGGCTGATAAGTCCCCTGTAGGACGAAACGGCCGTTCCCGACTCCTTCCCGATAATCGAACCATAAAGGCAATTTGGTTAAATTTGTGCTGAATTCATTTCTCGTTTTATTTAATTTAAAAAAATTATTACAGTTTATAATAAACTTTCAAAAATCCCACCACAATAACGATGCACTTTACAAGTCGTGTGAGAATAGGGCATATTGTTCTTGTCGGAATATGTGATGGCGTTCCTTTACGCGGATGCTAACATCCATTAAGCGAAAGTTCGCTTCATGGTTCCACCCTTTTTCACTATCAACAGTCAAAACAGCCAATGGAACCTTCAAATCGATTAACGAGCTTCAGATAGTGGCGTATTAAGGAAAGAGGGAAGGACAATAATGGCACTAGATTCAAAATACTATCCATTCTAATGCCTCTATCTCGGAAACCGTTCGCTATAAGACCCATGTTCCTAATTTTTTTTTCTTAGAATAACAGAATATTGCTCTCAGAATATTGACCTTTCCTTCTGTGACGCCCTGTATCTCTTATTTCAAATAATCCAAAACTTGAACACAATTATCGGGATCCCTAACAAAATTTTGAAAGTTTGCTCGCCAACTACAATTTCTTGCTGTCCATTAAACTAAATAGGGTCATTTACCAAGTAACTATTCAACCCTCGAAGCGATCTAAATTTCGAAATCTCAATTCATTTTGTGGCCATTAAATATTCATTGATTATTCTTACGATTTGGCTGCCCATCCAACCGAAATAATAAATCTTCAGGAAATGTTGTCAACTTTCTTGAGGACAGCAGCTCGTAGGAGAGATCTTATCATTATTGTTAATCCGTGCTTGTCATCTTTGGCCGAAAGAAGATTATCTTGTACATGTGGAACATCAATGACAGAACCTGTCTACTCTCTCTAATCCAGCGATTAAGCTTAAAAACAATTTCAAAAAGCCCAAGAAACTTTGGATGATCTTTTCTTCAACGTCAACTTGTTGCAGAAAAAAAAAGACGTAATCTTTCCTTTATAAATTTCAAGCCAAATGCTTTTCAGTTACACTGCAATCCAATTTACTGGGAATTTATAAAGAGAATAGTTCAAATTTATTATATGGAACAATAAAAAACAGAAAGAAAGAAAGAAAGAAAGAATGTATGTATATACGAATGTAGGAATTTGGCGAGAATGCCTCAAGGCCTCAGCAAAAATATATTTGAATTTAAGCAATTAAGACATTTAATACTTAAATGATATGGGGTATATTTTGTTGCAGAAACAATAGGTTAGGAAAACAGCTTGTGAACGATGTACATATAGGAGTAGCTGTTTTTGGAATTAAAACTAGAAGAATTGCACGATAGCAGGTCGGCGTTTGAGAGGACCCTAAGCTACACAGATGATATTAAAAAACTAAAATACGGAAAAGACTTTTTTTCGTTTGACTATACCAAGAGTATTCGAGGATCTTGGAAATCTACCAAAATGAACAAGAATTCGAAGGCTAAATCAAAGTATACTTACCTGACTTTATTTTGTGAGAGTCAATGTTAATCTTAATTGTATAGGCGGATCGTTGAAGGTAAACATTTATACAATAACAAGGTAAATCAAGCTAAACTAGAAAACGTCATTTAGTAGATAAAGAACTGTATTATATCTATGTATATATTTTATTAAATATAACTTCATTCTATTTTACATTATTCATGTTACAGTTCTGCACTATTATGATTTGCCCATAGATGAAGTACCATAAAGAATTGGTAACTAATTACATAAAACTTTTTGTTAGTTACTTAACGTCATCAGATTGCAAAATTTACCAATCCCATTTATATACAGTGATTTACCAATGAAGATTTAGAATAATGGATAAATTCATTAAGATCTTAGGAGGTACTTTGAGATCTCAGGGATACTGAGTACCTCGTAACAACACAGAAGTTTCTTGCACACACCTTGTTGTTTTATACCAGGAACCGAGGGAGCTCTGGTCCTTCATCCTAAATCTCAAAATATACAGGATATAGGATAACTCGGTGCTTTCGAGTGACTTACGACATTTAATTATGAGAAATAAATCTCTGGGCAGTTATGCGACAATTGGGTGACTTCATTTCGGTATATTTGTTAGGCTTACCAAATCCGATACCAATAGGGTAATAATCGCGTAATTGTAGACATTCATAATGTTTCTTTTATTCCGCAAATTTCACGTTTATCTTAATATATATATTTTTTTCTGCTTCTTTGGTCGAAGGACGTAATTGCTTGAGAATTGGCGATAGGTTCAGACCTTTCTAATATAAGAGTGATTTATTATTCATAGACTTTGTACCCAAAGTATTGTTACTAGAATTACAAAATGACCAAAGATAGCTTCTCATTCGATGTTTCTTGAAGATGTCCTTGGCATTAAATAAGAAAATTCCTCTACAAAAACATACAGCTTCAGATCCAATCAGATGCTCTTGTCCTGACTAAATCCTTGACATCAAATTTAAACTATAGTCTGTTTCGTTTTAACGATGAAGTTATAATTTTCTTATTTAATATTCAAAACAGCTTTAAAAAATATTTAGTGTGTTTTAAAAGTGTTTAAAATAGACTGTGTTTCAGCTGTGAAACATTCTCAGGTTTTCAAAGGATTCTATTGGATTAGCCAAAAAGTTCGTTCGGATTTTTAAGTAAAAATAAAAGAGGCAATTATTTTTTTATTTTCACCAATACTTTTATTGAACAACGTCTTCAACAGTTTGCTCTACTATCTTCTGCCATCTTTCAGGCAACTTCGTAATTTCATCTTCTCACAGCTTTTTATCTTTTTGAGTAAAAATATGTTCCAGGTATCTTCCAGGGAATTGAATTTTTTCCATTAAGAGAATTTTGTAAAGACCGAAATCAATGGAAGTCCGAAGGTGCAATGTCAGGTGAATACAGCGGATGAATCAGAACTTCCCAGCCAAACTTTAACAGTTTTTGCCTGGTAATCAAAGAATGATCTTGCGAGGTCTTACGTGCTTATTTTCTTCCATCTTCAATATTAAATTGGAGACACAAAATTCACCAATTTTGATTAGTTTTTGTCTTAAATGCACGCTCATACGACAGCTGTCACAATATAATCTAATAAAATAGTGTTGAATGACGTTAAAGTCACCTAAGAACTAATAAAGCCAACATACGTAAAAAAAATGAATGAAATTTTTGGCCAACCCAATATTTACGTAATAAATCAAAGAAAAAGTTAGTTTGCAGCAGGATTTTAGCAAATCTATCAGTGCACCGTGAAGCTAACAAAGTTGAGAAGCGGCCACAGAGTGGCGAAAATATCTCGATAATTATTTTTAATTTACCAATACATGTATAATGGGTATCTTTTTGTATTACTTAGTAAAAAAAATAAATAAAAAAAATCAGCTTTGAAACAAGTATTATTTAGTCATTTTGGGAAAATCTCTTGTCTGATCAATCTGCCTTCAATCTTTTTCTGTTTACAAAAAAAAGTAATACAAAAAAAGAAATACAAAGTTAAAAAACAAAACAAACAATAAATAACAAGAAGAAAAAAGAAGACTTTAAATTTAATTACCATAACAGAATGCTTCTTTCTTTTAATATTTGGCTATCGAGAACCGTTAAGCTATGAAATCCAGAAGTTGTAGTTATCAACAAGATAACTAAATGACGATACATTCTTTCGCTGCATCTCGTTTCTACAAAATACTAAATTTAATGTTATGATCTGACAATTTTTTTTCCCGGTTTGAATCTTTACTGTTCTTCCCGGTAGAACTGTTCATATTTCCTGCTAATCATAAAACCTGAAGAACTATTTCTTTATTTACATGTATTCAGTCGCCGTCTGTTGAAGCACAAACAAGTCCTTTTCGAAGTCAATAAACTTGAATCGCAAAGGGATTTAAATGAGTGACGGGAAACCAAGAGCTACAATTGGGAAACGGACGACACCAATAATTAGGGGGGTTGGGAAAGAAAGCAGTGGGAGGTCGATCTCATTACACTGGTCGCTGTCGCCGTTGGTTGGCTGTCTTCCCACATTCGCACAAGGGTTCGGTGTGACTGCGCCAATTAAAGTAGTCAAACACGACACTTGAGATCTGTCATCAATCAAACCCTAGGCGACGACGAGCGAACGAACGGATAGTGAGAACGGGAAAGCCTGCAGCAACCACCGGAAACCATTTCGCCACCTCCTACAGTACCCGCAGTTTCTTTATAGATAGCCATTACCCAATTAAAAACCCATCTCCATGACTGATGCATCATTATTTATCAGTCAAGCTATAGCATGAAACATTACATGCATTTCTGCTTTTATAGTAATGCTGATCTCTTTGTTCTCTAAATGGTTGGAAACTATTAAAACGATATACAAATAGTAATAGTTTTTCTAATTATATTCCTAAAAAATTGCTTTTCTTCAAACTATTTTAATTATTAATTTTCCTTTACATTGGATGGATTATTGCTGAATGCCTGAATCTTCAATTAAATAAAAAAAAAGAACAAAATAAGTAAAAAAGTTTTTGAAAGAACTTAAAACCTACTTTCCTCATGAGATTATCCTTAAAATTTCATTATTATTGTATTTTTAACATCTGTAGAAAATTAACATTACTCATTACTTACTTTAAGTTGTCTGAAGTCGATTAATACCCTAGTGTCAAACAGCAACTTAAAGTACTTGAGTGAAAACCATTCAAGCTAACTTCAAAGGTCCCTCAAGAAACGATCTCCTGTGTCACACATGATTTCTAAAGCTTGCTTAATTAAATTTTCCTCCGTTGAATGGCGCTGTTATCATTTCAGTCAAGCTCCCAGGATCCTTCGCGAAATGTGTGTGTGCTTCTCCTGAAATGTTGAGATAATTTCTTTAAAAAAGTAAGTCTACTGTATTCTTATGCATGGAATAAATGTATTTTAGTACAATTATTGTTAACTTCGAAAGATAAGGTTTTAAAAATAACTGCTAATTTATTATAGCTTTCTCTTTAGTTGAAGCGGTAAAAAAAAATGGCGCCTGCTGTTTCTCTTCGATTTGCTTTGCTTCGTGCTACGTCACCCGTTCGCTAAAGTGTGATTGGCCAAAGGTCTTCAAAACACACTTGAAGGCCATTTGAGAACTCCCTTCAAAATCGGAAGTCTTCCGATATTAAATGTACTTGAGAAGTGTCTGAGAGGATTACCATTCTCCAAAAGCTTTACACTCAAACACATTTAACTGCCCAGAGTATAATTTTATTCATATCAAAGCGTTTTCCTTTAGGAAATAATAGATTGACACTAATTGTTAGAGATGATTGTTTCGCTTCTAGTATATTGTTTGGGAATTTTTATCTTCTGGCGCTAATTTCTACACAATAACCCATTTAGGAAAGATTTGAAACACAAAAGATAGATCGTTATTAGTCTTAAATATCCGTAACAAGATCATCTATCTACCAGTTCAAAGGTATTAGATATTAAAGCACACATTATGACTGATTTGATGAATCTACTTTTTCTAGACAAGTAGGCTAAAATTACACCAACTTCTGAATATCAACAATAGTCGAACAAACAGATAGCTTAAACTTTCCGCTTCTCTAGGTAAATAGTTTTGTTTTAGGTTAGACACACAATTAAAACAAACATTAGATAGAATAACAGATGTGTACTTTCGTCTTACAAGTTTATTTTAACCTTTGTTTTAATCTTTTTCTTTTGCGAACACTTTGTCATCCACAACAAATTGGTTTAAATCTTAATAATTATGGTAGTGTCCAACTGTTTCCAAGTTCCTTTGTTTTGACGTAGTTCATTTTTTTCTTTAGCTTCTGATGATGATTCAGTGAAATACCAGATGACGAAACAATGCCTCTTAACATTACTGCAAAGATTGGAGGAAAAAAAAACTGAACGAACTTTATTTCATTTCCTGTATATTTTAAATTTTAATATCTTCTTTATTTATTTTAATCATCAAACTATAGATTTCACGTAAAACTAATTATTAATATAATATTTATCTAAATAAAGCAAGCTACTGTCTAACACATTTATTTTGACGATCACGTTTGCGCGAGAATTACGAAAAACACGAGATCTCGCCATTAGCCTCTTCAGCAGGTCTCAAGAAATTTAGTATTTTTAATGTCTGTCACTAGGAAAATGCTACATAATGAATTTATTGTTTGTTTATTGACTGATTTCAATTTATTAAAACTGTATTAAAATGTAGTAAAAGTCTGATGCAGTTCCCCGTATTATAATTCATTTAAATATTTCAATATTTTGTGAGAAGACATGGATAGAGACTATTCTCGCGTAAATTACGTGAAATCACGAAAATACGGGATCGTCAACTTCCATGAGTTTGATAATAAATGAACAAACATAACACTATAGTTAATTTTTTATCATTCCTTATCGAAGCAAAACTTAAATTCCTGTTTATATAGTTCGTTTTCATATCTGAGGCTTCACTCCCTGCTGCTCTCCGATTTATTCTGAAGATTCATACTCCAATTCTCAACGGGGCAATCAATCTCGTTCTATTAATTGAAAGTCGTGTAACATATGTTTACAGCAAGGATTACGTTCCTCTTATCAAAATACAATTCTTTTGAGATAATTTTGAGTCTCTAATCCTGCCATGTTATTTTTGTGCGAAGATTTCTTCTATACAGTATGGGATGCCTCTCGGCAATACATTTATCCCATCAAGTGAGACAGGATCAGCTTCTAATCACCGTTAAATGTAAAGTTGATAAAAGTTGATAGGATTACAGGGGCTGAGCTATACGTGAAATTCGTAATTGCTTTTTCGCGCCGAAACGGGCAATGGAAAACGGAAGAAGAAAAAAAAATAAAAAGAGGAAATGAATTAGAAGAGGAAAGCGACAGAAAATGAGGAAGGATTTGAGAAATGAAAGCAATTGAATGAAAAGAAAAATCCACTTCGATTTTGGATAGTTTGGGCGACAAATGGAATCACAGGGCAGAAAGAGAAAAACAAATGAATTGCAACGAAAAGGATGAAGAAACAGAAAAGATGATAACGAAATAATAAGAAATGTAACAATCGGAAAATATTGATGAAAATTACGTCGTAAATTGCGAGTGATGAAATTAGGTTCTCTTCCAAGAAAGCAAAACAAAGTTACGTTGAAAATTCGAGAAAAATAATATTGCTTTATTTTACTTTCGATTTTCAATTTTGATCTCTAATGTAAAATATTATTTCTCTTTATTTCTTACATATATTTTTCTGCCAAATCCTTATATTCTACAGCGGTATTTAAAATTTATAAAGCATTACGTAATATTCTGTTTGGAGCAGGTGGAAAATATTTTGATTATTTTTAAATATAAAAATATTACAGACTGTACATCTAGATTTTGAGAGCCCGTAGCTTGTGTTTGTCTATCAAGGTGCTTGTCTATCAGCTGGATTTAAAGTTAAAAAGTGAAACTGTACTGCAGTAGGCCATGCAGTTCCTGGGATACCCGAAAGGTTTTGGCTACCAGCGATTCTTGACCAATGGGACTACTTGAGGTCGTATGGTCATCCCGACGCTCGCATGCATTTAACTCCTGAGTACCCATATGACTCGTATGACATAGGGCTGGGTAAACTCTACGGTCCGCCTGAAGGAGAAGTAAACATGGAAAAATAGTCGATCACCGAATTGAACCCAGGCTCCTCTAGTCGCAGTCCAGCGCCTAACCCACTGTAACTACCGGATCCACTTAACAACTGAGGTACATAGTACAATCCTTGGCGGAAGTTAAGTTCGTTTATTTTTATTTTTTAACTTCGATACTTCAACTTCACACGATCTCAGGATTCACCTATCCCCTGTCAAATAGGTACCTAGTATTTTTTTAGTATTATTAATAAAGTAGCGTCTAACCATCTAACTGCATATCTCTGACCTCGGCTTCGTCCCTTTCGTCCAGTGATCCTAAGATCACTCCTTGTGCTGCCTTTCTCAAGAGGACAAAAGACTTGATTCTTTACGACACAACAACTAAAAATACTATCATTAATTTCATTTTTTCCATTTTAAATCATCTTACTTAAAAGCTATTCACTAAATCTTATCATGTAATTTACACATTTTGTATTCATTATCTTACAAATACAGGACGATAATTATTAATGTATTCATAGTAAGAGACATCTGCAAATCGACATCATAGTTAAAGTAGAGCTAATTCCCTGCTCCCCTCCCCTTTCACCCTTTTTTCTTTAGATAACCTCACTCTCAAAAACTTTAATCACATTTTAAATACTGTTGCTGATAAAAATCTGAACCTTTGTAAAACCAGTAAATCACTGTAGTTTTATTTTTTTTATTGCATCCTGATTTATGAATCATTGTAGCTTTAATAATAATAATAATTTTCAAAGTTGAAAACAATAACTAATATTCTCTTCCAGCTCTAGCCTCAATGTTGAAGATAAAAAGCCTCGTCATCAATTCTATTTTTTAAAATAACTTTCGAGAAAATAAATAAAAATTCTTATTTCGATATCTTTTAATTAGTTCTTTATTATATTTTAACTGTCAATGCAAAAATTAACCAATAGATCTACAAAATCTGATAACAATTTTTCTTATCATAAATTTGGAATTATTATTTATTATTATAAAACCTATGAATTAAATAAAAAACAAAATCCATTTTTAAAATTAAAACTTCATTGCTTTAAATAGAATGAATATGTAAAAATTAACATTTTCACTACATTTTTAGTATATCTTTACTATTGACTACTTGAATAGTAAAGATATACTAATTTAGAAATATATTCAGATAGAAAAACAAAGGACAGGTGATTAAGTTCATTCTTAACTGGCGACCATATTGAAAAGTGCTACAGGATATCTAGAAAGCCCTATTGAATAAATTACTGCTATTCTGTATATACGAATAGCTTTTTAAGCATTCGCAGAAGGTTATTTTATTATAAAATAAGTTTGTTAAATATTAAATAGCTTTACTACTCTTAGGCTTAATTTTAGTCTGTAATGACCATAAAAAACCCAAACTTAAATGTTAAGGCAAAAAGTGACTTTTTTAAAATGACACGCTGAAGAAAAAAAAATCAATTTCATTTTGTTGATATTTTATTAAGTATTCACTATTTGTAAAAGAAAGATCCTTTTTCAGTTTGAAAGATGACTTTTTAGGTAAGTTTGCATTTCATTAGGGAGGTCGGAAAGCGTTGAAGTTTTTTAGTCTTAAAAACCTTGCAGTTCTACTCCCGCTAGGGAATATTCCAGAAAAAAAAGATGTCGGTAACGGAGGAAGACAATTTTTAACGGCGACGTGAGCCATAATGTCATTTATTATGTTGTTTTCATGTTATGGTAACGAAGTGGATTATTGGTAATCTATTGGAATTTTGATACTGCAGGCGACAAGGCATTGTTTTATTTGGCCTCAGCACAAATCCGTCAGTCTTGTGTGTGTATCCTCTCGTAATAACTTTTGAACTGATGGATTGAAACATGGTATGCTTATTCGAAGATAAGGGATAATCTAACTTTTATACTTGTAATCTTTCCCAAAAGGGTCCTTGTTGAGAAATAAGCTTAAAAAAAAGACGACAAATATTACCAAATAAAAGAAGGTAGGGATAGCGATTAGTAAACCAATCACAATGCTTCGCAACGCCTTCTGATAGGTATAAGAATTTAAATATAGATGAACTTGTTCATTTTATCATTTTGTTTAATTTATGTTGAATTACTGCTTTAATTAGACATCGGAATTTAATTTCTTATTACAATAAATGTGATTGTTGCGAATGCAAAAGGCGCAATTGTTGCGATTATTGTGATTGTTGTGATTGTTGCTGAGCTGTATTCTAAATGTGATTGTTGCGAATGCAAAAGGTGCCATTGTTGCGATTATTGTGATTGTTTTAATTTTTGCTAATGATTTGATTGTTGCTAATGATACCTATCCACAAACGGACAGACAAACTGGGATTATAAGACTTCTGATACTTGAATCAGAAGCCTAAAAGCTATTGGAATCTAAACAGTGGATTTCAATTCTATTTCTGTTAATTTCTCATCGTTTTTAATACATACATACATAGTTCTCTGCCAAGGGCAGGTCCTTCACTGCAAACCCAGCATTCTCCAATCTTTCCTATTTTCTGCCTTCCTCTTCGTCTCCACATAAGATCCATTGACCATAATGTTTACGATCATCTTAAATCTTCTTCTGCCTCGAACTTTTTTACCGTTCACCATTCCTTCCAGTGCATCCTTCATTAGGGAGTTTCTTCTCAGCCAGTGATCCAACCAGTTTCTTTTTCTCTTCCTGATCAGTTTCAGCATTATTCTTTCTTCACCCACTCTTTCTAGCACAGCTTCATTTCTTATTTTGTCTGTCCATTTCACATGCTCCATTCTTCTCCATATCCACATTTCAAATGCTTCTAGTCGTTTCTCTTCACTGTGTCGTAATGTCCATGTTTCTGCCCCATACAATGCCACACTCCACACAAAGCACTTCACTAGTCTCTTCCTTGTCCGCAGAAGATGCTCCTTTTCCTATTAAAAGCCTCCTTTGCTATTGCTATCCTCCTCTTGACTTCTTGGCAGCAGTTCATATCACCACTTATAATACACCCTAAGTATTTAAAGTTGTTCACTTGTTCCAATGTCTCATTCCGAATACTTAAGTTTATCTTCTTTGTCTTGTTTATCTTCTTTGTCTTTCTTCCGATAACCATAGTCTTGGTCTTGTTTACATTTATCTTCATTCCATATTGTTCACAGCTGTCATTCAGCTGCAGTAGCATATCCCTTAGTATCATCTCCTCTTCTGCTAACAATGCCATATCATCAGCAAATCTTATGCACTTTATTCTTCTTCCTCCTACTATCACCCCTCCCATGTTCTGAAAACAATTCTTCACTAACTCCTCTAAGTAGATGTTGAACAGCGTAGGTGATAGAGGGTATCCTTGTCGCACCCCTCTCCCTATTCCACTTCCCTCTGACAATTTTTCTCCTATCCTGACTTTGACTCGTTGTTTCATATAAAGATTAGTTATTAGCCTTCTCTCTTTCCAATCCACACCAATTTTCTTCAAGATTTCCATAAGTTTATTCCAATCCACTCTGTCAAAAGCCTTTTCCAGGTCCACAAATACTGCATATACGTGTTTATTTTTTTCTAGATATCTTTCGCCGATTGTTCGCAGCAGTCCAATAGCATCTCTCGTACCTTTTCCTTTCCTAAAACCAAATTGCTCTTCTTTCAACTCTCCTTCCACCTTAGAATATAAACGTCTGTTCAGTATTCGCAGAAGAATCTTCGCTGAGTGCGATATAAGGCTGATAGTCCTGAACTCATTGCACTTCTTTGCATTATTTTTCTTCGGTATTGGCAGCAATACTGTTTCCATGAAATCATCAGGCCATTCACCTTTCTCATATATTTCATTGCATAATGATAGTATTTGCTTCTTGTCTTCACCCAATCATTTTACTAACTCAATGTGTATTCCATCAACTCCTGTTGCTTTCCCATTCTTCATTTCCCTAATCGCTAGCTCAACTTCTTCCCTTTTAATACAACATCCTTTTTCGTCTTCTGATACAGCTGTTTCATCTTCTATAGCTAAGTAATCTGGACGATTCCCTGTCTCATATAATTCTTCTACATACTTCTTCCATCTGTTCAAAATTCCTTGTTTGTCGGTTATTTCATTGCCGATTTCGTCTTCTATCAACCACATGGACTTCTTATTCTTATTAGTGAAATCCAAACATTTTACTTCGCGATACATTAAATCATATCTTCCTTTTCTCTCTAGATCCTCTACTTCTTCACATTTCTGTTTCATCCAGTCTTCCTTCGCCTTATAATGAGTATTAAATTCTTTTGCTTATCCATTGTGCGACACTTGAAACAGATTAAACTTAATCCGATTTAATTTTTCATAAAATAGAAAGATTGTAATTCAGAAGATATTATAATTTGAATATTAAAATGCAGGCTTTTCGTTATTGTAATTAAGCTTATCATAACTTTTTTTATTAAAAAAAAGTTTAAGATATTACAATTAAAGAAAAGTAAGAATATATTTTTTTTTTTTTACGTTTGTAGTACAAATAAATAAAAAAAAAATTCACTAACAATGGAACATCTGTTTGGTTTTTATTATGTTATATTAAAATAACAGGAATTTTAGATTATCCAGTGTGATGAATTTAATTTAAAAAAACAAACAAAATAAACAAAAAGTAACGGTAGTCTATAAATACTGAGAAAAAGGAGAAAATAATTATTTTCTTCTTTTTCTCAGTATAGGACGAAACCGGTCGTGCCTTTGTATTTTTAATGTTTTTAAATCTTTTTAATACAATTATTTGTGTTTGTGTTTTCGATTTTATCAGTTAGAATGCGCGCACGTTAAATTTTATCTTCAAAATAAAACTTTGAAAATAAGGTAATTGATTGAGAAATGAACTGGAAAATAACAAACAACGTTAGATAATTACGTAACTTTAAAAAAAAAAACTATCTTTATTAAATATTAATAACTTCATTAAATATTGTTACATCATCACAAACAATAATTTCCTGAAATAATCTGAAGCAATTTTTCTTAATCTTGCATTTTTTATTTACTTATTTTATTATTATCAATTTTATTTTTTTGTTTTTGAAAATTTTTGCCATTTTCATGCCTTTATTTTTGGACAAGGATCCATACGGATAAAATTTCAAAAATAAAGTTAAATCTCTTCTTTGTTCGTAAATATGCACGACAAGTTTGAAGAAGATTCATCAGCGGTTCAAAAATTATTGGGCTTGGGGTGGAGAAGAGAAAAATGATTTGATGAGTCTTCACTTTTCTAGGAAAATACATTAAAAAGTAATTAGTGCTTCGTCTTCCATTATTAGATTTTGCCAAATACAGATCAATTAAAACCTTTCTATAAATATTTTATAACAATAATATTATTAAAATGACATGTATTCAATTTAAAAAGAAAAAAATATAAGATCTGTCAATAAAAATAGCGTACAGAATTGTATAAGTGAATAAGTTTTGTTGCATTTATCTTATAACTAAACCTCCACGTGTCGCATCACTTTAAGAATCTATCTCGAGGGGATAAAAGTTACGAGAATGGGGAAAAAACTTTAATAACAACTTCTCCCAACTATGACAAGACAATCAATGAAAGAAAAATGTCTTCATTTTCGCGGAAGACGACAATAGTCGAAAGAAAAGCCGGAGAAATAGAAGAGATAAATGAAATTTCAGAGACCGGAAAATACCGGAACCTGGCAGGATCCCGCTGAGCCGAGACTGGCTGTTGCAAGTGTCACCTGTAGACCACGCCCTTCACGCTGCCTTTGTATGGTCTGACGCTTCCGCCATTGAACGCTGAGATAACGTGTCATAAAAACTAACTGAGATTAATGCAAACATTGCCTTATTGTCAAGGAGGTTAGAATGGCTGGTGCCCCACATTATTTTCCTGGTTGTAAATTTGCATTCATCAAGCCAAGGATTCTTTTGTTGTTTTAATCTCGCTCGTGCCTTTTCCATTAAAAGTAAATGGCTTTCCATTAAAAATGGAATACTCATGTTTACGCTTGTGGTGTTTTTTTTTTTAAATAACAGACAGGGTGAGATTTGCTGAAATAGTTTCTGAAGTATTTG
>JAFIDM010003189.1:33977009-33992600 GCA_023159025.1 Thereuonema tuberculata | reverse complement strand
AAAAAAAAAATTGCACAATTTAAAGAAAGTGGGCTCCAAGTTCTTTCAGAACTTCTTGTTGATTATCATTCAATAACTTAATATTACAAGACGTCTAACTTCGGAGCAGAATGTTGCATGTTCGATTACCGTAGAGAATTTGTAGAAATTATTTCTATTTTCATAAATTACAACAATTGCACCAGACAATCAGAGAAATAAAAGATTTTAGTAATATAGATATACTTTTCAGTGGTTTTTGAGTTACAAATAGTGATTTTTCAATATTCTATGTAAAAGAAATAGTGCTTCTTTCTTTCTTGAATCTCTTTTTTTAATTACAATTGATACCTTCAATGGTTTTTGAGTTACAAATAGTGATTTTTCAGTATTCTATCTAATAGAAATAGGGCTTCTTTCTTTCTTGACTCTTTTTTTTATTCAAACATCTCCTGTGTACACGTGCTTGTTTTT
The DNA here is from genome assembly GCA_023159025.1 of Thereuonema tuberculata. NCBI lineage: Eukaryota > Metazoa > Arthropoda > Chilopoda > Scutigeromorpha > Scutigeridae > Thereuonema > Thereuonema tuberculata. Next base: position 33,992,147 of record JAFIDM010003189.1, on the reverse strand, counting down.
CAATATCACACAGAATTTGATTAAGTAAGAATATTATATTTAAAGTATTCCAACGTTTCAGCAATTATAGTTATAATTGCCATTTTCGAATTACAAAAAAATAGACGGATCGGAAATTAATAAAAACTCTTGAGATTCAAAAAAAAAAAAAGGTTGAATTCATTCATTATTGATTAGGGGAAGGGGAAGGACACATAAGTCAAAAAACAATATAAAGTGAGTGGTAGTCACCTTGGCCTAATGGATAAGACGTCTGACTTCGGATCAGAAGGTTGTAGGTTCGATTCCTGTCGCGGACGTTTCATTGTAAAAATTATTTCTATTTTCCATTTGCTCAGGAAATTGCGCCGGAAAGATAGGCAGACAGACAGACCAGACAAAGAAATAAAAAGATTTTAGTAATATAGATTGTATTTTCGAGGTCTGTCGTACATTGTAACAAGTAAATAATCAGTGGCGGATTAAGCACTTGAGAGGCCCTAGTCGCAATTCAATTTTGAGGCCCCCTCAAAATATTTTTACTACCCCTACACAGTGGCGTACCAGCGCCTTCGGGGGCCCGGGGCGGGAGTTCCATTATTCCACAACCAAAAAAAAAAAAAAAAAAGGAAATACTTCTTGGGTGGATGGGGCCCCTAGGCTGACTGGTGGGGCCCCCTAGGCTTGCTTTTACAACCAAAAAAAAAGAAATCTTGCTTTTACAACCAAAATAAAATAATTTGTTTTTATTTTGAGAGCTAAATTTTGAGGCCCCCTTGATTTATGAGGCCCGTGGCAAGCGCCTCCTGCGCCTATGCAGAAATCCGCCACTGTTAATAATAAATTAATTTTGCATAAATAGGTACAAAATATATATGCATATATTAATAGAGTAAATAACTAGAGTAAATAGTTTCAAATGAACAAACTAGTTACTGCTGTTTTAATAAAATTCCATTTACGACTGTTGCCAAGTGAACAGAAAGCGGGGAATCCCCGCCGGGAATTGGCTTCCACGAACGCCATCTAGTTCTATTTCTAATAGACTTTGCCTATATAATTCTGAAAAAAATGGAGACGGGACTAATATTGGTACCAGAACAACGATCTTCAAGTACATGTATACGGAAGTCAATAAATTAAAAAATCTAAAAGTATTTTACAATAGATGACAATAAGCTAAAATACCGCCTGATTGTTCATTTATCGGTTGCCATGGAAACCATTGTTGCTCTTTGCTATTATCCATCTGTCCTTGAGACGTAGAAGGAAATCCTAAAAAAGAACTGTTCTTCGTTCTGTACATATTTACATTTCAAAAAAAGAAAAGAAAGGAAGAAATAGAAAAAGGAAAAAAAAATCACAAAAAGAAAATATGAATCAACAACGGAAAAAAAATTTAAAAAAAAACCTTCAGGAATTCCTTGCATTAAATAAAAAACGTAAAAAAGTAATAATAAACGAATAAATAAATAAAAAGAAGGGCAATAAATCAAGAACAGAAGAAAAAAAAATGAAGTAATTTGCCATTAATCAACTGTGAATCAACTGAATTTTGTTTTGTTTTTGTTCTTCTGTTTTTTGTTTTGTTTTTGTTCCTTAAAGTCATTTTAACTAGAGACTTAAAGATGACTTAGATTTTCAGTGTTAGAAATTTTAATTAAATGATGAGAACAAAAAAAAAAAAAATTCGGAGCAACAAACGGTTTCCTCGACAACAGAGAAATGGCTAATCAATCGTGCATCACGAGTTATTTGGGATCTTTATTTAATTTGTTTATTTATTTGCAAATTTTCTGTATTTTTATTTGTTTGTTTGTTTTTTTTTGCAATATTCAATTAAGCCACAGAGTACTTATAAGTCATCGCCTTCGTGTATGTCTATTTTACCCTACTTTCTTGGACAAGTAAGATTTATAAAAAAAAGTTCCTTCCCAAATTTTATTAATTTTTGAACTACTGAAATTTGGATCTTGTTGAACTTAGCATAAGTTTTTACTGACAATTTTAATTTTTTGTATTTGAAAATTTTCTTGTCTTTCCTCGTCGACAAATTAATTCGAGAAGGTGACAAAACTTTTAATCTCGATTTACTTATATGGATTAACAAGATTTTCATCTCGTTTAATAATTTTTATTATTTTATTACAAATCTTAAGTTATTTGCTTATAAACTTTCATTCACATCAAGAGTAACAAGAACTCTACATTGTCCCTAATCATTATTAAAAACTAAACAAGTTCTAGATTAGGCTTAAAGGAAATATGGTTGTTTACTGGTGCTCCTAGCTGATGATCGCATATTAGCGTGAAACAGCTGTTCTAGGATGTCACCTAGTAAACAATTTTGTCTAACCCATTGATGTTTATTAATATTTACTGTATATGCGCATTCTGATTTTTGATGAGCAAAAAAAATTCATAGCGGCCGCTGAACGCGTGCACAATTTTCTCGCAAATTTTCCTTTTGGCGAGTTTTTTTAATGTTTATTTAAGCTTTGCAGGCTTCACATTGTTTCCGATGTTCTAGATTAATATATTGGTTTCTCGTTGTAGTATCTTCCTCGACAACTGTCTCATTTTTACGTGATGTTGTTTGTCGTCGTATATTAGGATTAAATCAGCAGTTCTTAATCTTCTCAGATCTCCGCATACATTAGAAAAATTCAGCATTTGCACCAAACCCTAAAAATTTAGTATTTTGTCATTTCATCAAGATTGCATTTTTATTAGCGACCCCTGTGCATGAAAGTGTAAATGTGAGGGGGAGCTATTACGTTCATTTATCCATCCGTTTGTCTATTTTTACAGCCCCAAACTATAAATCGGACAGACTTATATATCATCCCTCAAGTCAAACTTTATCGGAATCTTATGACTTCAGAGATGAGGAAAAATACCAGTTCCGGTAGACGCTACTTCCTGTCTCAGAAAAAGTGGCAGGAAATGAAACGTTCGGGAGTTGCTGGGGTTTCGTGTACATTGTGAATCCACTTTTTATGTTAATACTACGAAACGAACTTATAACATCTTTCAGTGTCTTTTTCTGCAATTAAACCTTGTACTTTTTTTTTTTTGCAGTAAGTTCAAACGGATAAGGCTTTCTTTGAAATCCAAAATTGATAATTAATAATTACTTATGCTAGGGGTCTGAAACCTTTTTTTTACGAAGAGCGAATCAAAAACTAAAGAGTCACGTGTCTTGAAATAGATTATTTAAATGATGACGTCACAGTTCAAACGACTATGGAATGGCCGAGAATTATCTAGTATTACAGCAAATATTTGTTTGTCGTGTAGATGATGTAAAATATATATACAAAATATGTTTTGTTTTTTTTCATCTTGTTTTTGAGAATTTTTGTTCTGTTTTGTTAACCTATAGCGAGGGTAATTCAAATGTAAGATAAGAGGGAAGATAAGATTTAGTAATTCTTGTGTAGTTATACGCAGTTTACCAAGGTTTTAAAAAATGATCTTGATAATCCGGCATATTTGATAATCTTGCATGCCGGATTGTCAAGGTCCTACTGTACTTTCCTATTGAAAACCTAGTACATTGAATTGCCAAATCAACAGATCTCGTGATGGGATGAAATATGGTGTGATACTACAAACCTGAAATATATGCAAAAAAAAAAAATTACAGTTTGCTTCATATTAACGTTTTTCCTAAAATTCTCAAAAATAATGGTAAATAACACTGAGCGGGGCTTAAAAACTAATTTCGGATATTTTGTTTTGTATACGACGACAAACCAGCGCTTGATGTGCTCGACTATTCTAAACTGATAGCAACTGGTTGTTTGAACTGTCACGTCATATCACGTGGTTTGTGACGACAAAGTTAAATGGTCTGTATATCTTCCCTGGCTGCTTTACACGCTCTTGAAAACTTATCTGAGACCGGAAAGTGGTTCGATAATCTACCACTTGCCCGAAAACATACCACTTGCTCTAAATACGACGAGCCCTAAATTCAGACAACTGTGAGAAGCAGGTTGAGACCATCGCAAATTGAGAAAAAATTATTAAAAAGAATATCCGGATTTCAGCATGAAGTTAACACTTCATGCTGAACTCCGGACATTCTTTGCTCGTGGTTTCAATCCACGGTTTCATTCATCACATTCTCTTCCTCCGGGATCTTTTTTTTTTTTCCTTTTTCTTTAACTCTGCTGTGAAATGAGTTGAGAATTATTAGAGAAACTAAGCTGCAAAATCAACTTGGTTGTCACTTTGACGACAGGCAGTTTTAATCGCGATCTAAACGAGAGCAAAACGCGACTTCCCGCTTGCAGGTGTAAAGCGACGGCATTTTCCCTAAGCAACAACTGGCAAGTTTTTGAGCGCGTTTGAGGCAACGTGTAAAGCAGTCATAAGACTATTCTCCAACTAAATTGAAAAATTAATAAAATGCAATAATATATTAATTACGACATTAATTTATAAAAAGTCACTAAATTTAACTTTAATTATTATTTAGTGAATACGTGCTGTAATATTTATTTATTGCTCATAAGGAGGCTATTTAAATGCAAAAAGGCGGCCGGAAAACGTATCTCCTTAATGGAATATTGAAAAAGAATTACTCGAATTTCAATTCGGAATGCATTTTTAACCTAGTGTACGACGCTGTGCTGAATTTAGCATAAAGCAGAAAAAACCTCAATTTAAAAATACTTTAAGTTTCCATAATTTGATGAAAGATCTATACAGAAAATTTTTTATACAACCAAATTCATAAATTTTCATTATTCAATCCGCCTCGACTTGTTTTCTTTTTATTTAGAAAATACCATCTCATGAGCTCAAGGGACAGAAGGAAAGCATCCGTGGTTCTTTCTCCTTGCATCATTCATACCAGCACTCTGTTCTTTCCTCTATTTTGAAGAGAAATCAAAACTTGTCGATAAATAAACTGGTCAACACTTGAAGAATTAAAAGGGAATATTGAGAATCAACTTGTTCTTATAATTTAGTCCTTGTAACCAGCAGGCGATCGCTGTGCTAGCTTATGTATATCTCACCATTATATTCCGTAAGTATTCAATTAATTGGGTCGCGTCGAGAACGCGATAAAAAAAGTTCCCTAGACAAGCATTGGAATCACAACAGTGGATTTCTGTTAACAAAATGTTTCTACTAACCTTTCATCAATACAATGGTAAATCAATGGTAAATCCATTACGCTTCATTTGCTGCGTTTAAAGCGATTTATTCAATTTAAGTAAATAATTCGGATTAAATCAGTGGGCGACACTTTTTGGGGGCGGCAAAATTTTACAATAAATAATAATAATAATAATATCTTATAATCTGAACGAAAAATTTGAACTATTTCTATTCATAATTTTGTCACACCTACAATTCTGGTCGATTAAAATGAGCACAGAACTTTTATTTATTTACGGAACCGGGGAAATCCCCTTTATTAAGTGAGTGTAGTCATGTCGCTCGCTCTAGTGACTGGCAACACCATTTGTACTAACCGAAATTGACGAACAGGACTTCAAGCTCGAACGAGTTCGACCACGGGCTTTCATAGCTGCCACAGGCGATGAATTTGGGGGCGGCGAATTTGGCCTACGCCCCGGGCGGTTGAAACCCACGCTACGCCACTGGATTAAATTCATTTCTTTGAAAATGGAAAATTATTACGCGTTTGTGTTAAGTAGATAGGCTATTATAATTTGAATAAAAATCTATGGTTTTTAATTTTCTTGCAGTTCAACAACTTTTTTATTTTTAAGTAAAACGAAAAAAAAAAAAAAGAGAGATTTTAAAATTAACATTTTAAGGAAAGTATGCTTAATGTTCTTTCAAACTTTTTTTATTCTATGGAGACAGTATGTGTTTTTTATTTATTTATATCTTTATTATTTATTTATTTATTTACTTTTTTTTTTCATTTTTAGAATTCTCCCAATCTCATTTATAAGATGGAAGTTACAGTCCTAAAATCCTTTATATTATTCATTATTCGCTATTTTCTTTTCTTTTTGATACAAGACTGTATCAACTGCACTTTAAAATACTGTTTAAAACTGTAACATTTTAGTTTATTTATTCTGATGCACGACAGATAATCCTCGCGTGTATGGAAAAACATTGGAAGAATCTTTTTGCTGAAAGAAAGAGATTACACAAAGCAATCTCTCGTGTAATAAATAAAAGATCATGGAATTCATACTGAAAAGCAAATAATCGATAAATGATACACGTGTGCCTGCAATAAGCAAAACTAAATACCGTATATGTTCCAATAAACGCCGAGGCACTTATTGTCGCCGGTCTCTAATAAGCGCCGGGCTGCAGAGGGGACACGGCCAAATAGTAGCCGGTCTCTTAACAGTAGCCGGGTCTTTGATACTTGCCTACCGGTACTAGTGTAAGTGTCCGTATCTTTATAGTCGTGCGTAATACCTTACGGTACATTGCCTTACAAAATGCCGCCGCAACAGTCATTTAAAACTGCCTTTAAGATTCGCGCGGTGGAATACGCGGCAGAAACTTCCGGTGAGGCGGCCGCCCGTCATTGCGGATTCGGATGATAAATAGTAGCGAAAGATACAGAAAGACATTGCCATTTATCTTTAACAGTCCTATATAGCATGTGAAATTCAAATAAAGTAGTTGTTTGTAATATTAGCCGGTATTATTTCATATGTAAAAATATTGCGTTCTGAAGGTTTTTGTTAATAATGGCCGGCCTCTAATAGCAGCCGGTCTCTATTAAGCGCCGGGAGCCGAGGCTAGTTTTGCAAATAAACGCCGGGGGCCTCTATTGGAGCATATACGGTAATTAGCATTAATTAGTTCTATCATTGCAAGATTTTCTCTATAGTTCAAAGCAGGTTTCAACAATTTCGAAACATATATTGCTTTAGCCCTAAATAATTATCATTTAATATAATAAAATCTAATACATTCTATAATTAAATATAACATTGAATGTAAATTACAGCAACAATGTTTGAGCTATAATTATAAGTTCAAAGTATCAAACTCTTCGTTACATCTAGACTAAAAACCTAATATGTACTTGGGCTGTTACGGAAGTCATGGCTACTATTTTTTTATCTGCCAAACGTGCGGCAATTCTAGAATATACGTTGGAAAGCCTGTTTGATGTTCTTCTGATTGGTACCACTGATGTAGTCTGGACAGTGTAGGAATGTCATGGGAGCAAGTGGAAAATACGTATTTGGAAATCATCGTTTAATAAGACAATGCAGTGTAGTAAGGAAGAAAAAGGAATGCTCAATACACATTGCTAACACCCCTCAAAGTAATCTCTAAGATTGTCCACCGTTAGTTACCAGCGTTTGGGAACGCCATCATAAATATAGTACGCCAGTCTATTAAGCTATTTCGTTTTGGAAGACTTCTACAGGAACCCACTGAAGATAAATGATAACTCGAAATCGTTTGAGATGTCTTGGATTTTATTTTTTAAATACCCGTTTAAGAATGTTTTTCTTTCTGCTTTCCTTATCATTGTTTTGCTTCCAGTGAATTGAAGCCGACTGAGAGCTTTTTACTTGAGAATGCTTCGTGTGAAAAACGGAAGTCGAAGTTCCATTAGTCATAACTCATTGGACTCCCATGGAGGTACGGGGGGAAAAAAGGGACTTCCGATCTAGGTCACTTCCGGTTTTAGTAGCCTTTCACTGGTCAGGAAAATAGGAGTAAAAATTAGATGAAATTTGGTTCCATCTAATCGACAGTGAATGTGATATCTCCACCCAATGTGTCCAGTTGCTTATATGTCCTAATGAGGATCTAGAGGTGCTAAATGAACTAAATGTGGGCATCGTTTGAAATTGTACTTGACCTCTGAATTACAACGGCTTGCGCGCCAATCAGCAGAGCTGTTAAAAGTGACACTATTTGGGTAGATTGTTAATTGTGTGGGATCGCATGATTTATGTTTAATACACAAATTGACTTCTTGATTTACAGCGTTACATTGATTTTTATAACATATTCATTTCGGTTCTCAATTGTCTTTATAAGACATTGTTTAGTTCTGTTCTAGTTGTAGATAATAATTTTCATTACGTTTACATTCAACATTACCCGACTGTTCTATAAAATTCTTTATTTAAAAGCTTAATGTTACATTTACTCATCTTTTATTAGAAGGGCATGAGAATAATTATTAATAATTATCACATTAGCAAGAATATTGAAATTCACTTCACATTTTTATTTTATTCACTGAAGATGTCTTACTATTCCTCTTGAAAATTTTTCACGTTGGTCTGTTTATACATTTGTCTTTCCATATGCGCACCACGCTAAAACGGTTGGGTGGATTTCCGTAAAATTTGGCACTCTGCTTATTTAAGGTCCAATTTAAACATAAGCACATTCATTTTGGTCTCCACCCACTCACTCTTTTCGGAGAGGATCCCCGAAATCCCCCTCGCTAAAACAGCTGGGCCGATTTCTACAAAAATTGATACGTTGCTTACTTTAGATCACTATTATTTTGGTCTCTTTCCCTCACAAATCCTCAAAACAGAAACCCAGCGCTTCATGTTCAGGCCTCACTATGAATCACTGAGCGTTGTTGAATCACTTAGTCGTGATTCGTATTCTTTCGTGTCTTCTTTAACATTGTTCTCAATCTTGATTTTTAACTTTGATATACAGTATTTAAATATTACTCTTGCTATTTTATTTACTCTGAATTTAATATTCTTTATAATACTTTTATGATAATAAGCAATAGAGTATTAGGTAGAAGTTTAATAATACACTTATAAGATCCAAAGTCCAAAGAAGAACATAATAATTTTCAAAAGTTGTCATGTGAACTATCTACTTCATTTCCCATTTAGTTTTTATTAAAGTTCTGGTTGTTTCACGATGAAAACGATTATTCTCTTCAGTGTTCCTCTAATACCTCTTTCTCGCTGATGCAAAACTTGTGTAAATGGGATTTCTCAAAAAGTTTTCGAGTGAAGCATATCTGAAATTCTTTCACTTTGGTTTGAATGATGAAGTGAAAGATGATAAGCTTTAGCTCAGAGGCAAAATTCTTTTGAGATCACGTGATCTTCAGAAAGAAGAATCTCGATTTTTCCTAATAGCTTGAATAAAGTTATCTTTGAAACTAGAAAACTTGGAGGCGTTGGGTCTTAAAGGATGCTACAATTTCGTGTTGGAAGACCGGTTTCTTATGATTTCTATTAAGTACTTCCGCTATATTCTGAGATAAGATAAACCTAATACTAATGCTGATAAAACATAAATAATTTGCAACATCGAAAAATCTAACATGAATGTTGAAGTTTTCTAATTATACATTCAACAAATATATCTTTAGATTTCTTTTAAATGCACATCACCAAACTAACAAATGGACAGAAATGAAAATGTTCAAATATAGTAAGTACTAGTAAGGCTTTGTTTATCAGTCACTTAATAGTGAAGTAATCGTTAGTAGTTTCAATTGAATGTATCTTCTCTGAATTTGAAGCATCTCTGTAATACATAGCTCGATCAGAAAAAGTTTACAAGCTTGTATACGAAAAGCAAGCCTTGTTGGGAGAAAATGAGACGGTGACCTTAAAGTGGTATAGATACAGTATTTTTCTACAAAGTCACCTTGACGATTGAGGCATTTGTCACAACGTTTGATCAGTTCGTGCATCCCAGCCGCCTAAAAGTTAGGTCCCTGCTGTTGTAGGCAATTATTTTTGCATCATGTTGGACTTCTTCATTTCATGTGAAGCGTCGATCTGACATGTGCTCTTTTAAGACAGAGAACAGATGAAAATCCCTGGGAGCTAATTCAGGACTGTATGGCGGATGTTCCAAAATTTTCCACTGGAAATCGTGCAGCGAGTACTGTGATTTCCATGTAAGATGTAGTCGAGCATTGCCGTGAAAGAGGATCACGCCGTCGTTCAGGAGATCAGGATGTTCGTCCTGACGTTGTTGTTCAGTTTCTTTAAGTTTTCAATAAGAAACCAATTATCCAAGCGGATCGCCATTTTGAAATGACAGCGCACACCTCCAATAATACACACGAAAAAGATCATTACGGTACTGCGCAGTACAGCCCTCTATCGGATATTTAAGCAACTGCTGGCATTGTAACAAACTCAAAATATTTAATTTCTAGCGGTAGTAAACTTTTTTTTCTGCTCGACCCCTCTAGAAATAAATTTATATTTTTCTTTTTAAATTTTCATCATATTATTTTGTGTAATTTTCAGTTATAATAGTAAAAAAAAATTATAAAATTACAAGATGAAGAAAATTTTAAACTTTGATATTAAATACATACCAATAATATTAAAAATTTTCTAAATATTAACATTTTTATTGAGAATTAATTTTACATATCTGGAATTCCTGGAATTACGGAATTATGAGTTAAAATAACTCCAAAATTAAAAAAAAATAGTATCATAACTCAACCTACTGTTCTTTTTTTTGCTTAGATTCGACGATGCCTCTGTTTTTCGGATGACCTTGCAATTGGATGGTTTTGTGCATCATTTGACCAAGCGCCAAAATTCGTATTTTGAGATACGCGCATAAATGCAGAAGCCTACGTGTTACTTCACATTTTTTATGGAATGAAGAATGTTATAAAGGGTGTTTCGGAAATGGTAGACAAAGCAAAAGAGTTACGGCTTCCAAAGGTCATTTTGAGTCGAAAATGTTCTTTGACATTTGTGGTACAGGCCGTAGTTTTAGAGTTAGAAAATCAATGCTTTGAGAATGGTCCCTAATCAAAGAAAGCTCAGTTCACATTAGGAAGTGTGAGTAAAGGTTTATTACAAAAAGCTATCCGGATAACAAATGTCATGACTGAAAACATGCATGATAATTATAATTATAATTGATTATAATTAAAGAAAAATGCTGAAAATTGCCAGAACTGAGCTTTCTTTGATTAGGGACTATTCCCAAAGCATTCATTTCCTACATCTAAAGCTTCGGCCCGTACAACAAAAATGTCATAAAACTTTTTCGACTCAAAATGACCTTTGGAACCCGTATCTTTTCGATTTGTCTATCATTTCCGAAACACCCTGTATATCCAAATGAAGATACTTTCACAAGACAATTCTGATCATTATCAAAATTAATATCCTTCAAATGTCATTAGTCATATGATGCAAATCTTAGTCGTTACGATTAGTCGATTGGCGTTTATTCAAAATTAATCTTCTGCAGAATTATGTTGAGATAGCAAACAGGAACAATTTTTTATAAAGAGTTTACACCTTTCGCCAGTAGATGAAGCAATAATCTATAAAAATCTATTTTGGCGCTTGGCCAAATGATGCATAACACCATCCAATTAGTACAGCTACAACACCAGCGACCATAGTATATGATGTAAATATATCATTTTTATTTGCTGTATCTTATTAACCAACTTCGTTTTTCCTCTCAGATTACATGTTTTAACTCGCCTCACGCTAAAATGTTTGGAATGATTTCCTTAAAATTTAATTGTCCAGAAAACCCACGAAACCAATGCCGAGTATTTTTATAAAACTTTTATAAAGTAACTGCAAATAACACTTTCTAATTCTGCAACATTTTTAAATTTTTTTTCCTTGTATTTTACAGTAGTTTTGCATTTTGAGACTTATCGTTACAAATTTAATATCTATAGTTTTTTTATATAATTTTCTTAAATATTTTTAAAACCCACCTTTTTAGTGATGTTGTAAAACGAGAGTACAAAGAGGGGTGGGGCGATTCTTACGTTCATTCCTCCGGACCCCAGTAATACTTTATTGAACCTCTATGGCTTGTAAAGATGGGATAAGGAAACGGAGTACGGCCACTTTCTATCTCAGAATTAGTGACCGAAAAAGAACATGTACAGGCTAGTTTTGGTGTACACTATGAAACCAATTTTTCAAAAAAATATGAAAACTTAATAAATATAACCCGAAAAGATGTTAACAAGTATTCTTGTTAAATTTTAGGAGTATTTCATCACGAGTAAATATGTAACATTTTACCGTTGTTTTAAAAAAGCTTTTTTATTACCTTCATTTAAAATTCGGATTTTTTCCTTTGCTCTTTACAAATTCGCCATGTGTTCTTTGGATTCCTTTTGTTTCCTCGCTCTGTTCTTCAATCTATGAAATTTGAATATCTCTCACGATATGTTGGCGGGCATGCATCATTCAGCGTTTGTTTTTGCCCATAGCATTTCTTCTACGGCGGGGACTCCAACCTTCAGAGCCGCTCTCTGATCACCGTCTCATCGGTTGCTTCTCTGCACAGGCCGTAGCCATGTCGAGAATTCCACTGCAAAGTCAATCGATAGCCAATCGCAATTTCATATGCTCCAAGCACTAAGTATTAGCATCGACAATTCAACATCGTATTTCAACGTCTCAGAAAAAAAGTATCCAATGCAAATAACGATTTGCAAGCTGTGTTCAACAAATTATACTCTTTCTTTTTGTACTCTCGTACAAAGAGTCCTCAAAGAGTGTTGTTGATTTTTTGTTTATCAGTTTTCGCAACAAATGTAGCGTTGTAAAAAATGGAAAATGGTCTCAGATATTTGATCTAACGGGTTGCAATACTCTTTTAATACATATAAATAGAGAAAAATATTAGAATAGAATAATTTAACGGATAGTTTTCTAAAGAACTTGAAGCCTACTCGCTTCCTAAAGCGAGAAAATGTTATTTCCTAAAATTCCTTTGTTTTTTGGGTGTTTTTATTTTTATTTTTTGTTTTGGAAGTCGTGAAAACTGTAAAAAAAAATGCTTATTGTTTTTGAAATTTTAATATTACTGAATAAAAATATTATGAATTTTCGATTTTCTGAAAAAAAAAAAATAATTTAATCATTATCATTTACTTAAATTGTTTAAATATGATTTATTTAATCTATGAAACCATGCGCAATGGATTAAGGATTTAATATTCATTGTTTTAAACAATCGGGATAGAAATTTATTGTTTAGATTCCAATGCTTTTCTCTAGGAATTTTGTCATCTTCGTAGCGATGTGTGGTTGAGTCAAGCAAATTTCTGGAGAAAGAATCATCTGGAAAAAGTTTCAAATATAAAAGTCAGATCATCCCTAGTATATCAAGTTTCAAGAAGATGCATCGAGAGGTTCAAAAGGTATTAGAGGAAAAACACACACACAGACTGGGTGGATTTGATAGCCTCATTGAAGTTAATACTAAAATAATCGTTCCGTATTTTAAGTTGATCTATCAATAAAATACCTATCAAGTATTAAAAAAGAAAAAAAAAAGTCGATCGTGACACGGAAACATATCGATGTGAAAGTTTATGATCAGTGCTATTAAGAAAGCGTTTGCTTATTGAGCAAACATTAATGATAACTGTCTTTCATAACTTTAAATAAGTGTTTTTTTGTTTGTGACACAAGTTGATGAAAGAATAATAGATATTATTTTAACTCTATTCTGATGCCATATTTCTTTGATTTCTACGGCAGTTGTGAATACTTTAGATTTTTTTTTCTGAATGTTTTTTAATCTATGTTGGAAGTTGGAATAGTTACATCTACTGTAAAAGAAAGCGCTGTTTTGTTAGATTTGAGCCTGAATGTCATTGCAGTCATTTCCATTGTGTGGTATTGTACTGCCCTTTATTATATCTCTATTCCTTTTTCAACCTCAAAATAATTCACAACAATTCGGATCCGAAAAGCTTCCCATTATGTATGTATTTTTTAAATGTAACGTTAATTTGTGTGTGTGTGTTTGATTTTTAATCTTTTTAAATAATGCCTTTTTTAACACGTAAAAATTTTTATCAAATTATAAATATTTAATAATGTCTGTTGGGATAAATGAGGAAATCTAAATTTCACATGATTACTGGATTTTTGTAAGTTAAGAGTAATTCATATTCATAATTTAGGATAAAACTACATTAGCGCATTAGAATGTAATTACTGATACAACTGACACAACAGGTTGTGTTTTAAAACGAAGGCTTGGTGTATTTGTTAACAGATATCATCATGTCTGAGTATATTTAATGGGTACAAGGGACATTGCAGTCGCTTCTAAAGTGATCTATTGTCTCTTTTTGAGTGGCATCGTCGGCATCTGTCGTCTGTCAATGAAGAATCCTTTAAGATATGGTTCATATAATTCCTAGTTTTTACTATATCTGATCCTGTATTGCATCCTGTTTCGGCAGAGTTGGTATTTTTCAAGCCATTTATTAGAAGCTTGTTATATGTAGCTGTGAGAGTTGCTACGGATGTTTTCCATAAAAGGTTTTGTTTTCCAAGTCTCTCTTCGAAGTTTAGTTGAATAATCATTGAGATTGTAATTGGAATTGCTTAATTTTAATGGTGAATTATTGTTATCTACAGAAATTAAAGCTTGATGCATTTTGTGTATGTTTTGTAAGTGCAAATATTGTCTTATGATTTGCAGTTGTTTATAATGTATATATGAATATAACCTTGTCCACCTTCACATCGAGGTAAAGTAAATCTTTCAGAGGATGAATGATGAATTCTATATTTATGGCAAATCACTCTTACTTAGGCATTTAAAATGAGTCGAGATCAGTTTCAGACCATTATTATTATTATTATTAACAATGTTAACTTTTGGTTTTATTCAAGAAATTATTAATTTTCTAACAAGACATAGGACTGGTGATTGAATATGAAAAAAGTTATTAGTAATATTTTTTTTTTACATAACTGTTATAAAAAAAAAAGGAAAAAGAATTTTCGTATTTTGGTTAAATGCGGTTTAAACAATAAAAAATAGATCAGGGATAAAAAAAAAAAAAAAATTGTTGAATAAAAAAAGACTTCTTTGAGAAATTACATTTTTTTTTTAAAGACATCATTCACTTGGATATGGTAGCAATGAGCCCAAAAAAATATGCTTCTGTAATGTGGTGGCAAAAAGACAAATGTATCTGTCGGATCGCTTTAGTGATGAACGTACCTAATACTCAGGGTGATTCTTCAACCTAATCACACTCCTCGGGGCAATAACTCCAAATGGGAGGGGTTGGACGTTTTTCTCTCACTTACTCAGCTCTCCCGCGGGAGTCCATAAGAAAAAAAAAGCGTTGATTTTTTTCTCTAAGCCAAATCGTAAAACAAAAGCCGAGCTTCGCCACTAGAGGTCATCACCGTCTCTTCC
>JAFIDM010003189.1:33905615-33970896 GCA_023159025.1 Thereuonema tuberculata | reverse complement strand
TACTTTCAAATAACTTAGAGATCTTACCAATCTCGTATTCGAAGTTAGAAACTAATTTAATCACTCGATAATAAGAAATTCCTGAAAAAAAAATTTATAGCCTACCTTCCTTAATGTTATTCTTAATATTTTTTTATTATTTTCCTTTCTTTTCTTTTTTAAAAGTCATGGTTATGACACAATTTCGAATTACCATCTATACAGAATACAAAACAGCACAAATTTTACGTTTTATGAAAAAAATTAATTAAATATTCCTTCCCTAAGTTCGCTGAATTGATTAAACTTTAATCATATCAAATTACACTTTGATTAGTGGATTAATTAAAAGGGTTAACACTCTTTGTTTAAGACATCCTTAGAAAACCGTTGTTTATTATGGAATTAACAAATTTATCTTTCCAAATTGATCCCTTCACTAGAAATTAACCCGAGAAAGCGACAAAAATTTCCCATAGAAAATTATTTGGGAATTATTTTCTACGGGGAAATTTTGTCGCTTTCTCGGGCTAATTTCTAGTCAAGGGATCAATTTGGAAAGATATAAAGTTAGATCCAAACAGTGGCTCAGAGATTATTATAGAGGGATAAGCCTCTATAATACACACACAGATTTGACTGAATTGATGAACCTCAAAGAAACGTTGACTAACAACGTAGCAAGCTGGAAAAATCTACGTTTACTTTTAAATGTACTTTTTCTGCTCAATACAAACAATAGATCTCTTAGGAAAGTCACCTAAATAAAATAGAATCATACAGAAACTTTTGCTTTTTTTTTTAACAGAAAAGCCGGAAGTAGGCTTGATTTTATGAAAAAACTGGAAAGACTTCAAGCGATTCCTCCAGGATTTGGATGGTTAAATAAAAGCTAATATTAAATGCTAATAAATTATAAGTAGCACAAATACTTCTAATTTGCTGAGTTGATAATTATATTTCTGTATCGCTTTGAACAAAGACAATCTATAAATTTCAAACAAACCATTTTTCAAAGACCTTTACCTGCTTCCTTGACGATGTATGACTGTACTTAAAAGGAAATGCTACATAATTTTTATCATCCGTGTTTATCCGATTGCCACCCAATCCATATTCTCTCCAGGTGGAATTCCCTTCGATTCTCCTCATTATATCCCACGCAACAGAAACTGTCAAGACATATCGACAGTAGGAGAGATTTACCTTTATCTTCTAGAACTTTCCAGAACTCGGTTGACCAGTGAATGAGGTATTAATGGCTCTCAGTTTAATTCGGCCGCAAAAGGAGAATTATTTGCTAAGCCCAGACTGCACTATGTCTGATCAGTAATTAAGGTTCTTAAAGGAGACTCAGTTGAGTCCAATGTCAATTATAAACGTCTTATGACCAACTTCGAGATACGGATTTACGTAGATTTAAGTCCAGAGAACTCACGCACACAAACGAACTTAGTTCATGGACAGTCTTCTTCTATCCCTCTACTATTCCGAATGCTTGAAGCTTGTGAGCAAATCAGACTCAGCGATTATCACCAACACTGAGTTTCAGAAAGAGTCTGAATCAAATTATCTCAGTAATCCTTTCAGAAAATTCGTTCAAAGACCAAACACAATATCTCTTCACAGTAAATTTCAAAAGTCCACACATGACCACTTATAAGCAGACGTTGTTTTCAAATGCTACGTCACTGAAAATTTAAAAGCACATTTCCTCGTACATTCTTAACAAGATCTTGTAGAAACATTAACTTTTGAATACATCAAGTGAACATCCAAAGCTAGTTTGCCTAAAAATAATACAGAAATATCTCTGCATTTTTTTAATAAAAGAATCAACACATTTAACACATTTATTAATCGTGGTACCGTCGCTTTCGCTGATATTGGTCCCTAAGGATCTAAATTCGTTCAAAATCAATAAGGACTGAAATTAAGCTGTACTAATAAGCATGAAACCATACTATAACATTGTAATGTCAAAAATTCAAATTCAACAGGAGTTCAGTTTTTTAGGCTTTTGAAAGAGCCTTACATCCCCTGTTTGTCTGTCACAATGCTTCGCAATGGCTTCTATTAGCTCAGTTGAAGGTGGCCTGAATGTTGAATGTTGTAGGTGGCTGTTAGCTCAGTTGGTTAGAGCGTCGTGCTAATAATGCGAAGGTCGTTATTAACGTGCTTGTCGAGATTTAACGAGAAATGTGGAAAGTAAAAACAAAGAAATACGAAAAGATGAAAAATGAAATACAAATTTCCTGTTTAATAACATTTAAAATCACACACTGAAAAACTAATTTAAGATAGAATTAAAAAAAAAAATGTATTTTTTAAATTAAAATAGAAATATTTTTTAAGGTTCATATTTTTTTTTCCATATGTTAAATTGAAATTGTTAATAAAATTTTCTATTTTAATTAATAAAACATTGTATCGTCTATTCTGATGCATCGAATAAATGACTTAGAGAAATCAATTTTTATTTACTAAAGCAAAACATAGATATTAATTAACGATGATCCAAAGTGTTCTTCGGCAAGTGTAAATTTTCCATGCTGATGAAAATAGTTATGCAAGGTGTAAGACAGCTTTTTTTTACTGGCAATCAACGATTACATTGCTTTCTTAAATGGCAAGTGTAAAACGGCGTTAATAGATGAGTATAAAACAAATTTCTGACGTAATACCCATGTTAAATTCTAATGGGTGTCTGCAGATTATCAGTAATTATCTGAAGATAATTATTTACAAGGATTATCAATTAATTATTCAAATATCCCTTATTAAAGATTCTGGAATACAAATAAATATAATCATAAAAAAACCTTTAGTTCTTTTCGATTTTTTTTTTCTTCTTTTTTTTTCAGTCCTAACAAGAACTTTCCAGAAATCTCACAGGAGACGTTTGGCCGAAGAACACACTCCAGTTCAAAAGACTTAAGAGATTTAGCAGAGGATTTGGAGAGAGAGAATACGCGCAGGAAATAAAAATGTTTTGTTTATCAAGTTGAAACCAAGTTCTGTAAATATTTATAGAAAGCTTACTTATATAATCTCCTAGAAACTGAGGATAATAGAAAAGAAATGACTGTTGTACAGTCATCGCCAAAAGTTAAGCACTTCGGAAGATAAATGTTTGCCATTTTGTAAAACTACAATACAATCCAGACATTCTGCAGTTGTTTTCACTGATAAGTTACAGTTATCCATTGTTCACAAGTCAAAATGAAGAACTGGTTCATTTATATGGTGGAGAAATGAAATATAAAATCTGAAATATAATAATCAGACAAGTATTTCAAAAACAATATTAATTAAATTCCATTCTTAATACACGCTTCTTAATATAAGGATTTTAAAGGATAAGATGCTTTTAAAGGAATTAACATCTAAGACAATAATCTAAGAAGTAGTTCCAAAGAACTTAGAGCCTTAAAATATTATTTTGTAAAATATGTTTACACCGGTATTTTCCTTGATTTTTTAATTTTTTTTTGTCTTTTTCTCATAGGATGTATTTGAAAAAGATCATAAAAGTTAGATAGTCCTTAGTCCTCGATATGCATAACATGTTTCAAGAAAACCCATCCAGTGGCTTAAAGAATAAGGTGGAGGAAGCAGACAGACACACGTTAACGGATTTGATGATTTTCACTTTAAAAGCGAGCTAAAAAACAAAACAAAGCAGACGAGTGTATTTTTAATTTACATTCGGTTATTAAAGATTATAATAGAGAGTAGAATATTTGCTTTATCTCTTCAATTCGTTAAAATTAAAATTATTTATTTATTTGACGTTTTCCAGATTCTATTAGTAAATTTCTCTTCCGATTAATAAAATTTCAAATTTACATTTTAATAAACTTGCATGATAGAACTCTATATAAAAAAAACTTATTTAATTACACCTTAAAATTATTTATTACATTATTATTTAAAGATCTTAAATATATACATTTACTTATATTAAAAAAAAGTAAAAATATGATAAAAATTATTCACTGAAAATTATTCACTAAATATTAGAATAACTTTGATCAAAACTGTTGATAAATGTAAAGTAGTTAACTATAGGAATGATATATTTATTTATTAATTTTCTAATATGTTCATTATATAAAAGTTAATCAATTAGTATCGGCAGATTAACTATGTTGTAAAAATACGATCTAAACCTGACCTGAAAATTAAATATAAGACCAAAACTTAAACTATCATATCTTAATTAATTAAATAATGGAAAACACACATAAAAATTAAACTTATTAAAAAATCAGTTTATGAACTGCTGGAGGTTAACTCCCGCAACGTATTCTAATTGTACAATATTTGATGAGTTAAAAATAGATATTTTTAATAAGTTTAATTTTATCTGTATTTTTCATTATTTAATTAATTCTTATTTTTACACAGTTGTTTGATGACTATCGTGTTTTTTTTTTGTTTTTTTTTAAAAAAAGGAAAAGGCCGGTTAATGTTATTCAAGAAAAGATGTATGGTATCTACCTTTAGGTATATAGGTATGTCAAAATGATTTTGACAAAAATGCTTTTATTTATGTTTTCATGTTTCCCAAAATGTGCTGCATATGTTGAAACTGTTCAAAGAGTTGAGTGTTTTAAAACTCAAGAACATATTAGCATCTATTAATGTGCAGAATAAATTGAGTCAGAGAAATGCCTAAGAAAAAGAAAAATGAAGCTTATGAAAAAAAGTGATGTACCCAGTACAATGAAACTAATTATTAATTTGACAGGAATTAGCAGGCCTAAAAACATTGTAGGATTGAAACGAAAAATAGAGAAGAAAGTAAGTAGTTGTTGAAAGTGACTTATCCAGTAAATCATCTGTTTTGCTTCGAAATTAGGAAGTAAGTAAATATCATGTCTGTATTTTTCATAAGTGGAATAATTAGTTATGTAACTAATTATTTTAACTTATGTCGATGTGATCTTAGCAGTAACATAAGGTTTTTTATTTTAACCATGTTTAGCTACGAATTTTTTTTTCTGATCCTGGACAATTCATATAGTTTCATGAAATGACGAAGTCGAAACAGCTAATAGATTTTGACTTAGCTATAGGCTTAGCTTTGTATTACGTAATATTTGAAAAACTTGTTGAAGTATTGCTTACTAGGAAAAACATCACATGAACAAGATTTGTAGAGTTTACACTATCTTAATGATTTTCCTATCAATGAATAGGCAAAGATATATTGAGCTACATCTGCAGATACGTAATTATAACGATTTATATTACAAAGGCATCAAAATCTTATTGTGAAGATTCATAATGCTATTTAATGTTCAAAACCCTATTTAATAATTTAGTATCTCTTTTGATTATGCATTAAATACAAGCATAGATTAAGTAACAGCTTAAGAAAATCTTACCAAAAGAGACTGTAATGGTTGCAGTTCTTTATTGCATGAAACTAACCTTACTTTCTTTTTAACCTAAAATTCCTATAGTTATTCGTTAGGCCTACTTTCTCTGCATTTTATCTGACTATTTTATCAAGACAGGCATGTCTTTCAGGAATTTCTTTTTCGGGCGAACACTGTTCGATAGATCACCAAAATCTAATTAGTCAATGTATAATTGATGTGCTATGTTTTCTACGGAACAGTAGCTCAAGTACTAAGCCACTTCACTGGGAACTGGAGGAGCCGAGTTCGATTCTTGCTGAAACCATGGAATTTTCACGACCAAGCTCCTCCTGAGTAGTCTTAGGATCCAATCAAGTTCTCATAAAATGACCGGGATTTTTTGGAGGGCGGTTTAAGGCGGACAAGCATTGCACTGACTAACTAACCTCAGTTAAGTCCGCAGTGAGCTTCAACGAAAAGGTTATCATAATTTGATCCAAATTATTCCCATATTAAGTCATTTGTCTTTTCTTCTCCTGTATCTCTTTGTAATACTTCTTTACAAATATTAATTTCCAGAATTAATTTTTTTACCAGAAATAAATCTGTAAAAAAGTTAACAGCAACCCTGTAAAGTGTTAAAAAAGAACAAAATTATCCAATTGTCAATTAAATTTACGATATTTATAAATACTCGGTTATTTTTATTCTAAAATTAGACATCCATCTTTTTTATCTGACGCCTGCAGACCAGAATTTTTCAGATATAGCAGAAAATGAAACATTAAAAAAAAAAAAAAAAAAAAACCTTTCGGAGTTGACATCTGAAATAGACAATTGACTGCTCCGGTGCCTTCAGGAAAACTTCTCAAATAAAAGAGTATTCAATTGACCCAACAACCTGTGTTGTTTATCCTCTCTTGTATTGGGTAAAGAATTTTACTCCTCAGGCAGTTTCTCAACAATTCTTGCTCGTTGAAGAGACACCTTTTGGTAAAAGAGGACATATATGAAATAACGTGTTCTAAAAATAACTTTATCGTATTGTCTTTTTGCTGGATTGTTACTTGTTAACTTTGTCTTTCAACTGCTGCTAGCTCTTTCTCGATCTTTTCTTTAGTTTCAGACGAACACTGGCTTAACGTTTAATGCGTAAGATACATTTCTTTTCTGAAATGTACGTGTCATTAATTTTCATTGTTTTTGTTCCAAGAAGCTGTAAGAACTTTCTTGCATTGAATTGTGGAAAGAAAGAATTCATTTCCATTTTTATCCACTGAATAAATATTAATGACGCAACGGCTTAAATCGGGTATGTTATTCTTTAAGAATCATCCAGTGTACTCTCATTCTTTTGCATATTTCATCAGAGGGGAAAAAAAAGCAGCTTGAGAAACCAGCTAGTCTATATTCTCTGCCTCTCACCGTCAAGCGTGGGAACCAGAGAGAAGATGGGAATAAAAAAAAAAAATGGTTGTCCCTGGATGGTGAAAACGACCTCTGATAGACGCTGATCGATTTCCCCAAGTGCCGCTTCTATTTTTATCACTTATTTCCACCCGTCAATCCATTTCCTTCCCCTGTATCGCTTTGAACGAACCGTCGTATTGTACGGCCATCGACTATGATTTCTTAACAAGGACTCAGACCATTCTAAAAGATACAGAAAAATCCTTCTGGCAAGACATCAATACCTTAAATATTTTAACTGATTTTTTTTTTCAATGTTTCCCGGTCCAAGAGATCTTTTGAATCAAGTGAAACCAACTTTTTTTTACCACCATAAAAAGTTCCTCAGAAAATTTGAAGCATACTTCCCTCACAACATCACAAAGGGATTCTGAAAGCTTTTTACGTTAACTAATCAGTTATCGTCTTAATAAACCAATGGCTTTGTGCCTTTCTTTCCCAAACAAACAGTTTCTTCATTAAATTTAAATTAGTTTTTGATTTTAGTCATTTCACGATTTTATCTCGCCGCCATATTAAATTTGTCAAAAACATTTTTTACAAATGCAAGAGAGAACTGTAACTTGCGCAAAAACACTCATATCACATTTGAAAATGAGTATCGTGGTTCAAAACTTATTCCCCCCTCCCATACACACACACAAATCTACTAGGTTGTTTCTGAATATTCACCTTGACATTTGACCTACATACTGTATTTATGGACGAGGGACTAAGTAATCTCTTATACTCTCTGGTACTTATGATAATGTCTTATTGTGATAATCTGGCGCTCAGTCGATTTAGAGTACAATTACAGCGGACATCGATGAGTACATCGCTGAACATCTATGTGAAAACAAACCAATAGAAATAAGCAGGGCAT
This sequence comes from Thereuonema tuberculata, assembly GCA_023159025.1. Lineage (NCBI taxonomy): Eukaryota > Metazoa > Arthropoda > Chilopoda > Scutigeromorpha > Scutigeridae > Thereuonema > Thereuonema tuberculata. The sequence goes on along the minus strand of JAFIDM010003189.1, from coordinate 33,963,213 downwards.
CGATATACTACTGTATTCATCTGTCTACTGTAAATGTACCCTTTCATGTAGAACGTGACAATGAGGGGCGTTTACAACAGAGCTGCGGGATGCATGGATACTGAGACGATCTCTCTGAAAACACGGTAGCGATAGCGATTAGTAAACCAATCACAACGCTTCGCAACGGCTTCTGATATGTGAATAAAGAAAATTATTCAAAAGTTATAATAAGCTAACAAGCTGTTTTTTATTGAAAACTTACAATTCAAAATCCACCACAATAGGCTCATGAACACTGACGAAGGATGAGTAGAGTACAGATTGAGTCACCTTTACGTTAGAATAGACTGCGTCGGGGTGGTCTAGAAAATGCGCGCGCGAATCTGTTTGCGACCCCATGCTATCTTACCCACCCCTATTTATATGGAATAATTGTCATTCTTAACTCAAACCTTGTTAATACACTGAATTCCTAATAATGATTTTTAAAAAAAAATGCATGTAGCTCCTATCTATATTACTTAAAATACTGAAAACCCACTTGGAATAATAATCATTCTTATCTCAAACCTTAATAGACTGAATTCAATAACTTTTGAATAATTTTCTTCATTCACGTGTCAGAAGCCGTTGCGAAGCATTGTGATTGATTTACTAATCGCTATCGCTAAATTGGAGCCCGACTATCTAGAGACAAAACTCTACGGCTCTGAACTACTCTTGCAAGACCTTTTCAACGACACCCTAATCAAGTCTCTAGCCCTCGTGGTTGCTGAGTTGATACTTGTCCACAGACAGACAGACAGACAAACCGGGGATATAAGGCTTTATGGTATCAGAAGCCTAAAAAAAGAAACATTCTTAACGAAAGTTTATTAGAGCATTTCTGTCTGCCGCTTCATGACGATTCACATTAGTTGCAATTTTTCTGTAATTTTCCAAATTGGAGGAAAAATATGAAACTGCATAAAACTACATCACCGAATTTAATTAGGCTTAGATTTTATCGACAAACTTGCGCAAACACTCATCAAAATATTCAATTAGTAAAATTATTTCGTGAGAACAAACACGAAATTAATTCTCGCTTTTTCAAAAAAAAAAAAAAAAAAATAAAATCTGCAGACAGCTCCTAACTTCGAGCCCTGATGTAGTTATCCATTAGAAATATCTGCACGATATTTCACGCAATCACTACGTCCCTAAATTGTATTAGAAAAGGTTAAAAACATTACTAAAAAGTTTAATTTGAAATCGAAAACTAGGATTTGAATACAGTTCAATATGGAAATTTTGGTGACTAGTAATGCGTGTTTATACTTTTTATTTATTTTGTCGAATGGTAACTATTCAGTAAGAAAATTTGATGGCCCGAGGTTTTATTTTTATTTATTTATTTCTTTATCAGCCAGTTTCGATCCACTGCTGGACGAAATCCTCCTCCATTTCTCGAGGTTGTACTAGTCTAATCTCTCATACTGACCAGATTGCTTGGGATATACGTTTATATCATACTTGGCCACTTTATTAGATAAACCCCTGCTGTGCGCATGAATGTCTGGACCAGTCTTCCTGCTACCTCCAGCAGGATAATGCGCCGGTGCACAAAGCCCGTATCACTATGGGATAGTTTGAGGAATATGGCGATGACTTTTCCTTGCTGCAGTGGCCCGCTCAGTCTCCGGAACTCAGCCCCATTGAAAATTTGTGGGATGAGCTGGAACGGGCTGTTCGCTCCTGGCCTAGATCTCCATAAAATTTTCAGGAACTGCGTGGCACACTCATGTCTGAATGGTACACAATACCTCAACAACGTTTTCAGCTCATCTTGTGGAATCCATGCCTCGACGAATTCAGGCTATTTTGAGGGCTAAAGGAGGCCCAACACGCTACTAGATAGGTGTACCTAATAAAGTGGCCGTACAGTGTACCTTCTGTCTATTTATTGGAAGTAGATACTTGTGCTTTTTTCCACTCTTCAGCAAACGATTACGAAATGGCTTCAAACCTGAAGGGAAAGAGAAGAAAAAGCAGACAAATACAGGAAAGGAAGTAAACATCCATGCTGATACCGGAATTCGAACCCAGGTTCAGAAATATCAGCCTCATGGCAGGCCGCTGCCTTGACCACAAGTAACAAGGAGCGGCTTATGGCAGTTATGTAATATTAATTTTTGGTAAAGTTGTTTAATATAGGCTACTTTTACGGTATTGTAAATATATTTTAATTTATCATGGAAGAATAAAATGACAACCTTGATTCCCAACGTTGGCCAAATTATATTTTTAAGATATTGTGCATAAAATCAGTGGCGGATTTAGCACTTGAGAGGCCCTAGGCGCAATTCAATTTTGAGGCTCCCTCTAAATATTTTCATTACCCCGGGCCTTTGGGGGCCCGGGGCGGGAGTTCCGTAATTCCACAACCAAAAAAAAAAAAAAAAACGGAATCTCCAATTCAACAACCAAAAAAAAAAAGGAAATACTTGGGTGGATGGGGCCCCTAGGCTTGCTTTTACAACCAAAAAAAAAAGGAAACCTTGCTTTTACAATCAAAAAAAAAAAAAGAGCTAAATTTTGAGGCCCCTTGATTTATGAGGCCCGTGGCGCGCGCCTCCTGCGCCTATGCGGAAATCCGCCACTGCATAAAATACAAATGTATCTTTTTTAATGCTTATAAGTTACTTTAATAAATATGAAAATCAGGTCCATAAACTAGAACTACATTAAAAAAAAAAAGAATATTCAAGTTACCCGATATTGTCCCATTTTCGTATTAATAATGGAGTTATGTAATCAAGATTATGGGACAACTCGCGAATGAAGTGGAAATCTTTTGAAATACTTGAAACATGCTAAACGTCTTAGAATGTTAGCCAGGGAGGACCACAACATGCTTTACAGAAAAAGCGCATTTTATTTATTTATTTGTGTTCTCAAACCCAAAGGTGAAATTACAATGTCCTTCTTTATTACGTTGCTCAGAATATTAACTCTGTTAAAACTTTTTGATTCTAGTTTTCATACATTTGATATAAATCTTAAAACAGACTAACCTTCTGAAATATACATTCTATTTATTCTATTAAACAATTTATACAATAATTTTAATTTGTTTCTAAAAAACTCGATTACTTGTATTTTTTTTTAGTGAGAAATATTTATTGATTTATTTTTTTAATGAGAAAATATATTATTATATAAAATAAATTTCATTGAATAATTCATTCTGTATTTAGATCCAATTAAAAATAATTATTTGAAACTAATAACAATTATCAAAGCTTAATTAGGCAAATCCTAATTGATTCATTAGATGATGAGTAGCCAATTGATTAAATTAGGTCTTAGAACTTATAGTAAAAGCGCTCTTTAATCTATGGGCTTTTAATGTTCATTAAATTTATTACAAATTGAATTCAATAATAATTAAACAAGATTTATTTTTTCCTAAAAAGCTGAGCTGGACTTATTACTAATACTACTGAGTCGTTTTCATGTCACGTCGTAATTCTGCTTTTCTAACGACATCTAATCTAAATTTAGCTGGGACATAAAATTTGGGTGCTAGACTCTCTCAGATTATATGAAGCGGTTTTCAGCCGCAAACCACAATTAAGGCTTGCGGATCAAGGTCGGATAATGCCGGAAGTCACTGTCCGGCACAGGCCTTTTGGTACCGTATTCCATTCATTACATCAATGGAATGACCATCAATAACACCCAGAGAATAAGCATTTTCCAATTTGGTTGAAATCAATAATTGCCATTCTTCTAAACAGATGACCTAATAAAGTTGGGTAAAGTTGGTAACTTACGAATTATGATAAGGTGACCAGATTTAATTTCCCTTTATTTTACTTGTCCCTTTTTTGAGGTTGTGTCCCGTTGTCCAGATAAATTTAATACGGGACGCATATCTGTCACGTATTTTAAGATAATGCAATTTCAAGATAAGTATATTATCCGCACTTCTTCGTTTTATTTTCAGCCGTTGAGAACGTGGGAAACTGAATGGGTTAAAAGTATTTTCACTTGAATCATCTGCACAGAGCAAATCTGCAGTGCAATATTGAATCATTCATCGAGCGTTTCTGAACCATAAAGTTATGAACTCATTTTCAACAATAGATATTATGCTTGCGTTCAGACTTTAGATTGATTAGTTACTAAGCGCAAGGACGTCTTATTCATGAACCTGCTACATTCCAACGTAAAGAAACACTTTCTTTATGCCGTTTTATATTTCCAAATAATCATATTTATAAAGAAATTTATGAAATTACAGAGAAAATGAAGTTATATTATTACTTTAACCTTGAAATCAGTAAATGAATGGCCACTGGAATTGATCTTGGGAAATTGTTACATATTTGCAAGTAAACATTTGGAAATAATAAAAAAAAATAATGAAAAAATTAGATTTGAAACAGTGAAGATTGCGATTATTGTGAAGACGATTTTTCAAAAAGTATCTTGTACTGATTTTTACAACATACTTAAGCAGAATACCAAACTCTTTCATTTTACAGTCAACCACCGGACTGGAGCAGTTAGCTACAAAACCACAAAGCCTTATAGTTTATCTGCTTTTCAGTAATAGTGGCATTTATTTCTTCCAATTACAAGTAAGTAATACGAATAATAAAGTGTTGGTTATGTCTGCTACATTAAAGTATCCAAAATCGCCCTAGATTATGACCTCATATACTAGTGTAGAGAGGGGTCTAGTGTAACTGGGCTGTGCCACAATTAGCCCCTAGAGAGCATAGCAATGGGACTCATCTGATTTGTCAAGGGCCCACATTTGGATGAAGCTGGATTCTGATTGGCTATAAATTACAATACACGAAGAACTAATTAGTTGCTTAAGAACTAATTGGAACTTAACTCAATCACTCTTCCTTAAGGGAGTAGTTCAAAACGGAGTAGTTCTTTTGTAAGAAATAGTTAAAAAAAAAGGTTCGTTTTAAAATGAGATCAAAATTAATAAAATCAGATGTGCGTAGTAATATAGAAAGATGTTGAAGAAATTGTCTTAGTTGAAAAAGTTTACATTCAATGCAGAGAAGATGGTCTTCAACTGAATGACAAATCAAGTAATCGAACTCAACAGACAATTATGTGCGCGTGCCGGGATAAGGGAAAACAAAGCAAAAAAAGTGTCTTAAATGGAGCTGACATTTTGATTGTATAGATTTGTATTTTGTATTTTGATTGTATAGTGATAAAGAGAGTCTTTTGTGTGTTTCGTCGAAGAATTATCTAACTACGTCTCAGATTTCTGTGGAACAGTGTTCGATACAACTAACGTATCCTTTCTTTCTATTTGGTCACAGCCAACAGTGAACAGTATTACTGAAAATTCGGTGTAACAATGATGACGCAAAAAGGAAACATGTATCAAGGCACAGAAATTTTAGACTGTCTGTATAGTTAAGTAATTCTGAAATTGACTAATAATTTTGTCTGTGAATGACTGAAATTTCATATCCAATTTTGTAATCCACGTGAATGCTTAATTCGGCGACGAACTTTCCGCCTCTTCCATGTATATTTATAAGAAATCTTATCTTCAAAATAAATATAAACCTGAAAGTTTAAACATATTAAATGTTTGTTACTAACTCAAGAATACTGATCAAGTTTAATTGTTATAAAAACTAGAAAATTCATATTGACTGAAACTTATGATTGCATTTAAATGCTATACGAAGGTTAGTGCTACAGAAAACGAACAATTGATTTTAGACAAGCTACTAGAATTACTACAGGTAATGATTTTATAATTACAAGAACACTAAAGGTGAATTTGGAATTGAAGAGTGAAGGACGGTTATGATGGTCCTCGTCGTCGTCTTTTTCTTGTTGATGGAGGGTTGCAGTCAACAGGAATGACTCAAAACAAAAAGGTCAAAATTGTGGATTTTCCCTTGTTTTATGAATTATTTTGTTACCACTTCCCATATTTTACTACCCTCGGTAGGGTAAAGTAAGATAATGGCGAATGATGCAGATTTCGTCAAAAACCGTAGAGTGAAAATGTTTTGTAAGATAAAAATTACGTTGCTATTTATGTTTAGGCCTAATTGCAGAATCAACAAACTGTTGTAACGCAATGCTGGTGGTTCTGGCAATGCTTGTTATTCTTTCCTCGACCACAAGAAGCCAAACAACATTCTAATACGATTGATCGTTAAGTGCCATCCCACGTCATATGGACAAATATAGATATTTGCAGATGATAGATGCACTAATTTGTTTGCCGCTCCGTTGGCAGCGGGGGCCTGAAGCACTTGTGCAGACATCCGTTTCAACTTTTCCACCAACGATTTTATGGATTTCTGGCCTTCGAAAAATATATCTCCACCATCTGTTTAATTAATTATAAACAAGAAACAAGCATTTCTTGTAATCGACCATACGGAAAAAGTTTTAGGAACATTTTTCTGCATGTCTCTAACTTTTTCAACATTTCTTATCCTGAACACTTTTTGACCAAAATACAAAGAAAAGTAGTAGGAAATAAAATACACTACTTGAAAATAATAAAAGCACAATAAAGAAAAACGCAATATTTTAAGAAATTAGGCTTAGCAAAATTTCTTAAAATATTTCGTTTCTTTTATTGTTCTTTTATTGTTTTAAAGTAGTGTATTTTATTGATATTTCAGATCTGTTAGATATTTAAAATATGGAGGGTTTACCTTTAAAATTAAATTAGAGAAGCCTAAAGTTCTTTATTGTTAAGTTAAAGTATCCCATTTCACAGACCATGGAGGTCTCTTCGGGGCATACAGATTGCAACAACCTTTTTCAATCCTTTTTTTATTGATTTATTTACTTATTTGAGTCTATAAAAGGTCCCGTTTTGTTTTAATTACAATTTACATATATGTAAAATATTAAATTTCTATTAATTAAAGATAAGCGTAAAATAATAGCCAGATGAATGAAGAATGACATTAATTCAAGACTAAGATGAGATAATGAAAATAAACTTATTATTCTGAATATGATAGGTATTTGGTAGTGAAAAATAAAGTAATTGGGATAAGGTAGGAGTTGGGTGGTCAGTCCGACGTCCTTTATCCCCGTCCCACTTTATAGAGGACTGGGTAAACCTTAAGGCCGTCTGAAAGAAAAGCACCAAAGGAAAATTCTCCTCCGGGAATGGAACTCGGCTCCCTCCAGCCAGCAATCAAGGAATCAAGCTCTTTAGCGCCTGCAACACTGGACTAAAGAGCTCCAATATAAATTCGTAATATATTCATAAAAATTCCATATCTTCCTGACATCATAAATACATCATTTTTCGTCAACCATACTTCGGACAACAAGCTCACAAAAGAAGTTAAAGCATAATTTCCTTCACATACTGTTTCTTAATTTTTTTTCTCGAAAATTCAGTTAATATTCAGTTAGATTGTCTCTTATATGTAAATATGCAGGCCATGTTTCAAGACGATCTGTTCTTGAGAAAAGAAGTTTAAAAAATGTTTAAGGGAATTTGAACATACGAACACACAGACTCATTGATTTCATAAGCCTTACTTTCCTAGGAAAGCAGCTAAATAAATCATGTAATTACAGAAAATACGAAACATAGTATTGTAAAAGTGAGAGCGAAAAGTTTTGTTTCCAAAAAGTACCAGAACATTAACTAAGAAAAAGCCACCTAAAATTCTATTACGAAAACAAAAGATAATCTATACTCTAATAGCAAAAACCTTTTATGGTGTAAATAACAAAAATAATAATATTTGCAAAAATAACAAATACTAGGAATAAACTACAAAATATATTAAGGAATGAAAATCCGAAACACATCGATGGCCTTAGAAGCATTTTAACAGGATATTAATGCAACTATATAACCATTTGGATCCTGAAATATACAACAAAAATATTGGAAAGTTAAAAAAAAAATTCTAATAGAAAAAATAATCAACGAAAAAAATAGTTCTTTTTACATGTTTTAAATATTTCAAATTGTTTTTATATCTTGTTCATGTGGATCTTAGTTAATTTTTAATGTAATGTTTTTAATATTGTAATTATGTACTTTTTATTGTGTAATTGCTATATTTAACTAGTCTCAACAACTACATCACAGGTACATGAGTATATCTAATGTAATGTATAAATTTGCAAAAAAAAAAAAAAATAATTCATGTCTATCACTGTGCAAAATTTCGTGCAAATAAAAATATAAATTTTTTAAAAGTAACTAAAAAGTTAAAAGTTATAATTGAACAAACTTGATTTTCTTTGGGTAAATTGTGCAAAAAACCAAAAAAATAAAAAATGCTTTAAAATAAAATTTCATCAAAATCTAATCAGGTGGTTCCTGCGAACAGACATACCGACAAGATCAATGCAATCTGAAAAATAATACTCTAGTAAACAAAACATTTAACGTGCTGTGGAAATTATTACACGAAAAGAAAACAAGAGCAGCACCTAAATAAACAAAAGAAAAGGAAATCGCCTTTCTGATTGATTTACGGGGAAGCAATTGGGAACGGCCGTTTCGTCCTTCTGCGGACTCATCAGCCCAAACCCTGCCTTCCCCGATAAAGGAATCAGAAAGATGAGATCCCCTTAGTGAAGGCTACCACCAACCTGGCAGTGACCCCACAAACAAGAAAAAACAAGAAAATTAAAGGGTGCGTCGCTAGACGCTAACCCAAAGCCTTTTCCTACAACTAGTAGACAAAAAGGCATAATTTAAAAGGAACAGAAGATTCACAAAAAAGTAAATTACAAAGTAAACAAAACATTTAACGTGCTGTGGAAATTATTAAACGAATTTCGTTTCTGATTCCTTTATCGGGGAAGGCAGGGTCTGGGCTGATGAGTCCGCAGAAGGACGAAACGGCCGTTCCCAATTCCTTCCCCATAAACGAATCAGAAAGGCGATTTCCTTTTCTTTTGTTTACTTAGGTGCTGCTCTTGTTGTCTTTTCATTTAATACTACTGTAGTATTCAATGGAAACATGTTTTTATAAACAAACCAGCAAGGAAATACATTCGTCATATCGTTACGTTACAAGGAGTTTTGATGTAATGACATTTTGCTCTGTCAATTTCCACTGAATAAAGAACAACCTTTAGTCAAACACACACAAAAGGGAAGAAAAATATTTTGAAGCGATTTGTATTTCCTGACCTGTTATTAAAAATCAATGTCTTTTCTCAAAAACAGACCGAAAGGGATTAGATCAATTTTATAGGAGGAACTGTTGTATTGTTTCATTCGACCGCCAATATTTATCTTCAGCGTTCACCGCTTCTGCTAATTAGACAAGCATTACTGAATTCATTAAGTCAACAAGCGAAGCATCGGAAGATACAATCCCACGCAGGGCGGGGGCGTTCGCGTGGGACCCCTGCTGCTGAGGGCGATGTAAATGCGTGTGTAAAACGCGCATCAGCATTCGGGGCATGTTCGGACTTTGATGGTCGCCATGCCGGCACCTTGGTGGCTTCAAAGAACTCCTCAATTTGTAGATATCAGATTGGAAGGAGTTGCTGTAAGGATTGGAGGCCTACAGTGATGGAAAGGCCTCTGAGAATAAAAACAGAAAAGGCGCATCTGAAAAGCGCTCATTGTAATGGCGGAAGAGTATGAAAACATTTCGTCTGGGGTGCAGGGTATGTTTGTCGGTGTGTGACTTGAAGTGAACGACGCTATTTGAAATTCAATTTTTCTAGGTTGCGCTTCTGTGCTTTTTATGCATTGCTCTCTTAACATCTACGACGTGTAACGAGAACCAATCAAATCATGAACGTGATAGACGAGGTGTTAAGCCTGAATCTATTTTTCTATTTTAGAAAAAAAAATTGTACATCCATTTCTGTTACTTTCTTCTTGATACACATTAAAACACTGTCTACAGTTTTCCAAAGACCTCAACATCAAAAGCTCAATTGATAAGGGGAATTTTTGTTGGTAAAATAAGTTACTTCAAGTTACAGAGCCAATGATGGTTTACGGTTTAAAACGTAAACTAATTGACCATGGGAATTCTAAATTATTATTTTATTTTAATTAACATAAGAATTTTTAGTTTACCCCTGCGTTTCAAATTATGAAATGAGTAAATTTCGGGGATTAAACTATAAGTAACTATTAAACTATAATCATACAGTTAATGTCTTAACCAGAAATTAACTGTTCGTTCATTATATAGTTGTCTTTAAATGTTAACGTAAAATTTATGTCATTGTAAAGTAGTTAAAGATTGATTTGAAGTGTTTTAGTATATTATTATTATGACCAATTGTTAGATTACTATTCTTGGATCTAGGGTGACTGTGGCTGAAGAATGTTGAGGTTTATTCAAGAGTAACGGAAAACAAATTGAACATTAAAGGACGCTAATTTTTTCTCTGCTTTTCAAGAAGGTTCTAGCCAGTCTACGGTGATCCTATGATATACCATTCGGCTAGAAGTTGTAAGGTCTTGAGTTCTAATACCATGTGAGGGATGTTTATTTTCGTTCAATGTCCGTCTGAAGACAAAACATCATATGCTGGGGAGATCTTACCCGTCATATTTTCGGGTTTTTTTTGTCTTTGCTTCCGACACCTCGACCCGACACACTGTGAAAAGTTGTTAACAAAAGACGATCTGACACTAGCAGTATGGAAACCACTGATTTCTTTGATTACAACATATGAGTTTTAACGCAGAGGACAACGAGAATGTACAGAAAAAAATACCTTTTTCAAAAGTGAACAAAAAGTTCCTTGAAAGAACTTATAGCCTACTTTCGTCAAAATGGTTTTTTTTTTTTTTGAAATTGCTTTGTTAATGTTCTTTTGGTTTCTAATTCGTGAAATCGCCACAAACGACCTACGTACGAGTCTACATTGTATTTTCAATTCATTAAATTAATCGGCTTTAGACAACTTTTTAGAAAGTTTCAATTTTCTAAAATGTTGTATTAATTTGAACCAAGCGCAAATTAACGGAATATCTAAAAGGATTAATATTCAGAAATCCATTGCTTTGTTTATACTATACTTCTACGGGGATTTCTGTAGCTTTCTCGTCCTATTTCTCGACAAGGACCAACTTGAATAGGCATCAAACACAAAAGTTCGATCTTCTCTAGTCCTCAATTGGAAATACGCTAAGTTCAAGAACATTCGTGTAGCAGTTCAAAAAATTAAGATATTTACAGATTTGATTTGATGAGATCCACTTCCTAACAAAGTAAGGTGGATTTGACTTTCTTAAAATTGATTGTATAATAATTGAAGTCTAAAAAAGAGTAGCTGAATGACATTTAAAACTTTTGTAAATACTTACAAGGAGAGGGCACAGCCCTCAACGAGATGAAAATACACATGAAGTACTTCAAAAATAAATAGGGTGTTTCGGAAATGGTAGACAAAGCAAATAGATACGGGTTCCAAAGGTCATTTTGAGTCGAAAATGTTCTATGACATTTTGTTGTACGGGTCGTAGTTTTAGAATTAGGAAATGAATGCTTTGGGAATGGTCCCTATTCAAAGAAAGCTCAGTTCTGGCCATTTTCAGCATTTTCTTTAATTATCATACCTAATTTCAGTCATGATATTTGTTATCCGGATTGCTTTTTGTAATAAACCTTTACCTTATTTACTTACACTGTGGAACCCGTATCTCTTCGCTTTGTCAACCATTTCCGAAACACCTTGTAGGTTTACGAGTCAGCCATCCACGGTTTTCGAGATATTCGGCATTGTTTTCATTGACTTTCCGCTATTAGCTTAAATGTTAGTAATGCGACCATTCTACTACAGTTGTCGGCGATAGCTCGATGGCTAATAATACCGCCTGCGATATTATTCGGGGGGATCATTAGAATTAGAATTAGTTAGAATTCTTCAGTTAAATGGGTACCGCGTTTGTTTCCTGGGGGGGTTAAAGGCGGGCGGGAGTCGGATTGAACCAACCTCAACTTAGTCCCCCTTTGTCAGAAAACGCCAGGAGCTTTTTCTCCCGCTATCCCAAGGACCTACATCCCTGTACTGGGATACTTTATTTTCACTTTAATATTTGGTTAAAATTTAGTTCCAAAGCTGGAACTAAGCCATGGTTGAAAAACTTTCAGAGATTTATTAAAAAAATAATTAAGGGCTTAATAAAAAATAGTTGTCATCTCTTTCTTTCAATTGGTGCCTCTTTCATGGAATACCATATATTAAAAACATTTTCATCTAATTCATCAAAAAAAAAAAAATAGAGCTAATTCAAAGAAAAACTAAAATTAGCTGCGATTTAGGTCAATTGCAACCTTAAGCAGAACAATAACACGTCTTAAATTTAACATGTCGAAACTTCCAGAAAAAAAAAGGAAGACAGTAATGTACGTCAGAACATTATTCATTCGAGTACAAATCTTTTCTTTGTCTCTGAGCTTATTACAATTCCCGATAAAGAGCAGCTAATTAATTAACATAGTTGTTGAGAATTTGAAGAAAAGAATTGGAGAAAAATACCGTAGTTCCAGTCACGCACAGTCGAACTAATTACTTCCTACCATCTTTGACCCGCCATTTGCATTCTAAATGAATCTTCTCCAATTTTCTCGTTAGCTGATACATTGGTAACTTGGTACCACAGATTTATCCACGTCGACGAAAGCTTGACAAATGACGACAAAAAATTGGCAATGCTTCGCTGAAAATTGTGAAGGGAATATTCTCGAAGGAAACATACAATTACAGTGAGCAGAAGGATTGGTGGTGGTTTTTTTTTTCCTGTGACTTGTGCGATTCGATCAATAAATTCTATTATTTGCTTTTTATTTTCACAACACAAAGTTCCAGAAGCAAAAAAGAAAAAAGAATTGGAGAACACAGGTTAATCAAGCACAACTTCTTATATCGAATGTTTCTTGTTTTTTTTTTTTTTTTTCACAACTTCTTTCTTTCGTCTCTGAGGACGAAAATTGTTCTTTAAAATGAAAGTTTATTTACCAAAAAAGTACTGCTCCCAACAATAAATCTGCTATCATAGTTTTTCAGGCTTTACAAAGTTTACAAAGATTCTATTTGAAACTACATAGATATATGAATATGCTTAAAAGAATAAGATGAAAATATCTAATAAGATTACAAAAATAAAGATTAAGAAAAAAAAGAAAGTCTTAAAAATTGTAAAAATGTCATAAACCTTAAAATTACACAAAATTTGCGTAACATAATATGTATAGATGTGTATGTGTGTGTGTGGTAGGGAGGAAATATTACTCGAGCAAATATACAAACGCGAATATCTATATAATAAAAGACAAAGGTTGTACGTTCTCTATACAATTTTACATCGTGTAACTGTTTTGAAGCAAATTTTGCATAGATACAGTACTCTCTATTATCCTGAGAAAAATACAGGCTAGTTTGGAACCCGGTTAGCTATCCCCAAAGGGGTGAAATCTCTGAAATAGAACCTGGTGGCACAATGCACCTGACCACATATGCCACGTATGCATCTGGTGGCGACAATGGGAACTATACAAATGTTGTTCTGCAACAATTGGTACATTTGGGGAAGGTCTGATGTGGTAGGATTGTGGAGAAGAGGCGAACCAGGACTTTCCAACCTCCCACCATCCCGGGCAACGCCGGATACTTTAAGCTAGTAAATTATAAATAAAGAAAACCAAAAAACTATGAAACAGAAAAACAAATATACCATAAACAGTATATAAAATGAAAATGATATTATGCAGCAGAAATATGAAAACAAGAATATTAACTATGAAGAAACTAGGACTATAAAACAAAGTATACATAAAAACTATGTCATGAAATTGCAAAACAGTATAATCTATCCTCAGAATTTGTACATTTGTTATATAAAATACATCATACATCGTAATACAATATCTGGACGATAGAGCTTTGATCGGTAAAATAAAACGAAAATAAAGTAAAAACACTGTTGACAATTACCTGGTTATTTAACCCGTTTTGAGGAATTGGACAGCTCCGCAGTGAATACATGCGACGGTTAAAAGGAAAACGGTTTAAAAATTATTATTAAGTAAAATTATTCTATTTTTACACGTAAAAACGCACAGAACACGACTTTATTAAGAATAAAATAAAACGAAAATACAGTGAGAACACTGTAGACAATAACTTGATACCCCCTAAATGAGTTTTCCCGAAGTCAAGACCTAGCAAAATCGCTTTCTCGTACTCGAAAACTGTAGATTCACCCCATTTCATCAAAATCCTTAGGCCCCTTTTTCAAGATAAAATTTTCAATAATTGCTCGCTTTTTAGTATGTATTTGATTGATTATATCATCATAATTACCTGCACAATGTACATTGTACATATATCATAATTGTATACAACATTTATTTTCTTTTTTACATGCAATATATTATGTGTAAAAAAAAATGGTAACAGCAAAAATCAATAAAGCGTCCAGTAGCATAAATGGAAACGAAAATATATGAACTGCTGGAAGTGGAATTTCAAACGGTTACAATTTTAATTTTAATTTGTTTTGGTTATTGAAAGTTGTTGGTTTTTTTTTCTAAATTGTGATTTCTTAATATGTCTATATTCTTTAAACTAGTTGTCTCTTTATTTGCTCAAAACCAACTGTAAGTAAAAGGTAAAGACGGGGTTATTGCAAAGTCGCTTTTATAAGTCTCGATGTAAGCCAAGACAAACTTTATAGGCAAAAAATAAAAGATATTTATTTTCGAAGTCCTAAATGTAATACGAGCGATTTATAAAGAAAAATGATAAATTTTGTTTGCATATAATCTACTTGCTATTTATAACTGGCATAGTCCATCAATGCAGGTAGGACTCTGTTTACGCCGCTTCAATTTGCGCCCGCTTTGTTTTGCGCCTCTCATAGATCACGATTGGAGAAGATAATGAGTAATGATGAAACTACGGGATAAAATTTAACTAATTAAACGAATGTAAAATGCGACGAGAAAAAGCAAAGTACATTCACCACGGCTAAGAACTGCAAGTGAATTGATAAACGTACACTGATAGTCTAGACAACAGGACGCCGAAAGGTTAAGTGTGATTAGTCCCACTCCCGCCTTTGATACTCAGTCTACTTGACAGCTATTGCTCTTATTAATAAGGAATGTGAGATCTTCTATAGCAACGGCCCCAAATGGGAGCAGAGATCATTAAGAGGAATTGAGACAGTTCTACAGCTATACTATAACTTATTATCAGAAAAGAAGGGAAAGCAAACCATCATCTATTATATCGAAAGCAGTAAATAAAAGCGTTTCTTCTTTCTTAAACATTGTACAATTTTCAATCCGTAAATTTCATGAAATAAAACATTTTAAGTTTTGTGTTAATTACTGAAAATCATGGAACGAAATTAATATAATGGAACGGTTGATAGACATAAATATATGTTTCCAATTTACGCCGCTTCATTATACGTCACAAATCAGAGGTATCTAACCCTGGCGTAAACCGAATCATTTTTGTTTGAAGCAAAACAATAGGAAAGAGATAGTGGTACTTACCAGCCCCGTGCGTATCTCATTCTTCGTAATTCCCGAACTTTGACTCCTTTTTGAAAATTGTTATCTGAAAAATAATTAAAATTCAGTTTATTAATTTCTAAAAAAATATATATAAGTAAAATCATAACAAGAATTTCTTGAAAGAACTTTAAGCCAAGTGGAAGGTGTTTTACGTGTGTTTTAAGTTAACATGGAATGACTGGGTTCTGGCCACCACACACAGTTCTAATAAAATACATAATACATAATACATATTGTATTGTATTCTTATTTATGTATTTTATTAGAACTGTGTGTGGTGGCCAGAACCCAGTCATTCCAACTTTAAGCCTAATTTTCTTAAAACATTGACCCCCTTTTTTAAAAAAATTTTTCTTTGTTTAAGTAGCGAAAACGATACAAGTGAAAAATATACGTTTACTCTCCAGAATAAAAAAGTTGTAATATCTGTTTATATTAATGCACAGTAAATATTTCCCTTTTTTTGCTGTCTTGGAAAAACAGTTCCATAGGCATTGGATTGCCTCGCATGGTATGAGGCAGGCCAAGTTGTTTATACAAAGACCTGACCATCACCTTGCAATGTCAGTCTTAAATTTAGACAGAAAACATTGCAAAATGATTACAGGAGTTCTTACAGGACACTGTACTCTCAACAGACACCTGCATATACTTGGCATCACCCAAAGTGATCTATGCAGAAAATGTGGAATGGATCAGGAAACTCCTGAACACATTCTATGCTTTTGTCCAGCTTTGGCTAGGAACAGATGGGAGATTTTTGGCAGGATTAGACTTACCACAAATAACATCTCCACCTTTAATATTAAGGTCATTTTATCTTTCTGTAAGTCTACAGGACTTTTATGACCACAGCAACTCAACCTCAAGTTGAAGCATAAACAATGGTTTCTTACCAATGTTTTATGAGGGGACACAATGGACCCAAATTGTGAGGTCTAAGTGGCAGAACGGCAAGTGCCGACCCTCTATTATCCTTATCCTTATCCCTTTTTTTGAAAAAAAAATAATCAAATTAAAAAATGTTAACCTAAGTTGTCGAACTGTGATATTAATTGTAATCTATCAAAGCATGCGTAAAATAGTAGATCACTAAAGAATTAATCCGAATTGTTGGGTATCGCGTTCTAATGCTTTCCTAAGAGAATTTTTATCACTTTTTTGTGCTAATTTCTTATTCATTAAAGAAAAAAATCTAGAGATCTTCAATCAGAAATGGATTGAAAATGGTTGAAAATGGTGTTGAGGGAAATTTCAAAATACCGTTGAGAATTCAATTCAAGGAAGTAAGCGTTTTATATTCAAAAAAGTCGTCAAATTGTTCTTTTATTTGTAGATTACTTACTGCATCTACAAATATGCAGACCACCCAAGACTACAGCTCAATGAGAAATGAACAAAAACAACAATGCTAGACAGGGGCGTCTGGCATCATTAGAACAATATACACACAGTATTTATGGAGATAAATGATCACAAGAGGGCGACATTAATATTTCGAGAAGCAGTAGATATTTTCTTGAATGTTCCGAATATTCCAGATAAATTTAGAAAAAGCTTACAATAACAAAATATTGAATTTAATCATTGATAATCCTTATATATTATTTCTCAAAGGTGTTTTTATGTCGGTACGCCATATCTCCCATAATACTTCATCAAAATCAATGATTGAGATATCATTTTGAAGATTACGTTCAGCGCTCATGACGAAAAATAAACAAAGTGTTGAAAATTAATGTTTTCGTTAAAAAAATATGTATTTTAAAAACCTTTTTATAAAAATGGAGAAGGCGCCATCTATTGACAATGTGTCTAACTAATATGCACGACAGCTGTTGTAGTTGTTTATTAGAGTTGTTGGAGGTGTTTTTTTGTTGCTAATTATTCGCACGGGTCAACTAGTAACAATAATAAGAAAATAAGTGAAAGCATTTACACTAAATAACGTAATAAAAATTCACAAAAAATCTAAATATACAACAAAGCAGCTATTTGCTTAAATCGTATTACTTCGATGCTTTCTCATTTGAAAGAAAAAATTTCGTTGAAAAAATATTTCTAAAATTATAATAAAAGAATTTCTAAACAGAATAATAAAGGCTGTAGTTGTCTCGAGTTATAGATTGTTGTGTCTCGTTAAAAAATAAAATAAGTACTATGACGTCAGAGTTATAAACAACCGATTACTAGGGATTTTTTAGAATAGCCCAATACTACAGCAAGCGCTTGTGTGTCTTTTCTTTGAGAATAAGACAAACAAAAAACAAAAATTAGCTGAAAGGAATTTTTAAGAGGAAATAAATTTAAAGTGCAGGAAAATTATTAAGAATGAAAACCAAAGACTGCACATAAATAAATAATTCACGCCTAAATAAACATCCCCTGAGTTTGCCAACAGAGGGGATCGGGAACGGCCGGTGCGTCCTTCTTAGGGACTCATCAGCCCAATCCACCCTTCCTTGATGGCAAACCCAGAAAGCCGTGAAGCATTTCGGGAGTGAAAGTGACTTCCGTTTATTTTACACGCCTTTCGAGGTTTGTCATCAAGGGAGAGTGGATCGGAAATTTCAAATTAAAATTTAATTAACTTTTCAGTTATGATTTTAGTCGATTCAATAAAATGTCAGGAGGAACTGCTTTGAACAAATGCCACGTGGTATCCAAAATTCAAAGTTGCTCTGTATGAAGAAGCAGTAACTATGACGTCATGAGAGTAGAGTTACTTTATTTAGCATGTCGTTGTCAGGGTCGCTATCTGATGAAAACATGGCGGCCCTGTTTACTCAGAAGTGCTTTTTTCTTTTCATTGTAAATCTTATCAGAACCTACAATAATTCCTTACATTTTAAGGCATAAATAACGCTTTGCTTTTTATCTGATAGCTTTTACAATCTTCCTAGGGGACTAATGTCTCTCAGAAATCCCTGACCTGAGGATGGAAGCAACAGAGATAAAACGGAAGTAACAGACATGGAAACAGTCAATTGACTTTTTTTCATTAACTGCATTTTTAAAAGCAAACCAGCTGTCCTTAACATTTAAGACTGAAAAGAAAGGAACATAAATCACAAAGAAATTCAGAGTTACAGTTTCAAGATAAAAAACATGGTTTTACTGAGTGAATTTAACTGTTTCCACTAAGATATACTTCAACTTTAAAAAGTTTAATCGAGAACTGCCACAGAGTTATTTTAGTACATAAAATAGACATAGCAAATAATATTACTCGTGAAGCTTGTCTAGACTCAGTATAAATTTATTAATATTGCCATCAATTTAAAAAACATTACCGTCTGTTGGATATCACTAGATATAAAGGAAATGTACAAATGTAAAAATGTGAAAAAAAAGTATTAAAATCAAATATCCGACATTTCCTATTCACTCCTATCTTGGTTATTCTCGAGTTTAGTGCAGTGTTGTATTTCTATTGTTAGTGTATAAACACAGAAAGGAAGCTAATGTAATTCGTCAGTCTTTCCACTTAAGAACTTTTGAACCGCCAAACGGATCTTCTTGCAACTTGATATATGTATTTATGAGCGATATAGCTTTATATTTGACACTTTCACAAAGTCAGACCTTGTTTAGAAATTAGCGCGAGAATGTGACAAAAACACTCGAAAGGTAAAAACAGTAATGTCTATAGGAAATTTATTATATCTCTGAAGGCACGTGATCTTAGTTACCCAATCATTATTATCATTTCCTTTCTTCACTCGAGTTACTACTTGGTTGTCTGGAATGTCTGGAGTTACTTCCTCTGTTTACATCAAATTCGTTATCGCACTACAATGTTTAGTTTTATTATTTTTGTTTATATTTCAATATTAAGAATATATTTTTTTGTTTTTTATTTATTTTCGATTTCATAAAAAGTTTGTTTTTATTCGTTATCGATGCTGGCTGCTCTCTTTTCTTGCCGGGCGTTTCAAACAATGGGCTAGGCTTAGGGGTAAGCGGGGCTTTAGTTTCCTTAACAATATTGAACACTGAATGAGATGAAATACCTGCTGCTTCAGCCGTTTTTCGATATAGATTTCGACTTGAAATAAAAAATAACATTCCAAATGATTCCTCTCGATTGACTCTTCAAAGTTTGTTGTTGGCAAAACGAACAACGGTGTGTGTTCAGCAGCTGCCATGTTCAAAACCATGTTCACAACGGAAGTATGAGGAGAAACTAATGCGTAATCGTTTACCATATATAGAGTTGTCATGTGTCTTCACAGATATAATGAATTGACTATATCTATGAGTATTGATATATTTATTTGTCAAAGGGATTTACGAGCAGTTTTGATATGCTTAAAATTAATCGGATTTAAAGCAACTTAAGTAGGACTAAATAATACGGATTTAATTACTTTTTAGTGAAATGGGAATTTTCTATTATTAATTTTTAAACATCATAATTGTAATAAAAATAACAAATAGACTTTTCGTTTGTGTAAATTTTAAGGAGCACGATTTAAGTTCTGAAAGGAACTTTCTGATAATCTTTAGTATTATTATTATTATTAAACTGTGAATGTAGTTTACGTAAATGTTACAATATGTTTCCCATTAGAACATTATAAAACATCTTAGATTTTACATTTTAAAAATCGTAACAAATTTTTAATTCATCTAAAATGTCGTCTATCTACCATCTTCTTGGATGATATTCCCGCGACCTTCTATGAGGTTTTCTACATAATATTTATGTTGTGTTATGCACTTCCTGTAACTTATTAGATTTAATCGAAAACATGAGAGTATGCTCTTTTAATATTATTTGGATTCGTCCTTTTTCATTAGGGTGTAAGGGTTTCCTGTAAAGCCCATCTACAATGCAGAAAAGCTTGACATTTCTTCAGAGGTAGCATACTACCGTTATTACTATTGCTGCTGCTTCTACTTCTACTACTACTACTACTACTACTACTACTACACTTACTAAGCGCGAAAGTTTCTTTGTTTGATTACTTGTTTGTTTGTTTGATTGTGTATTGTCTTGAAAGAAAGTCGCCATTTCTCAACGGATCTTAACAAATTTGGCCACGGAGTTTCACTTGCATCCCGGATCCGGAGGGGGTGGGGTGGGGGTGGAGGCAAACTTTCTTGAGGGTACGCATATGTCTGAAATCCCTTCAGTTGGAAACACGAAATTTGACATTTGTGTTCTTTGTCAAAATCGAAAATCTATGTATTCGACCAATTTTCGACGTTTATTTGTAAATGGAGGGGAGATAATCTTTCTTGAAGGGTGTGCCTATCTCCGAATTCGCTTGAGCTAGAAACACGAAATTTCATATGAGTGTTCTTTGTCAAAATCAAAACATACGTGTTCGATTTTCCCATATTCGCGTCCTAAAGGTTATTTAAAAACGGGAAGGAGGGGGCCAATTTTTATTACAACTACGTTTTAAGGCCCTAGGATGCACCGATTTCTTTGCACCGCGCTGAAAACCCATGGATGTACCAACTGCGCAAATTTTCGACTTGTTATAAATGGATTTGAATATTGTCCTGCATGTATTTTTTAGAATTTAAACTTCAATTAGTTTTAGTTCAAAGTTTCAGTTTGTAGTTGATTTGTTATAATTTTTTTTTTGAATAAATAAAACGTTTGTGTACGTTACTTTATACATTTCAAAACCTAATTACTCTCTTAGCAGAATGATATTTCGCAGAAGATAAGTATGTAGCATTAAACTATTAGTTTTTAATCCAAAATTCTTTGGATTAAATTCTTAGGATTTCTTGTAACAAAAAAAAAAATAATGAATTTTAACGATCAAAATGTGCTCAAATTTATTAATTTTAATTTTTTTTCTTAAATTTCTATATAACTTTGAAAATAAGAGAAGTTGATAAATTTCTTTCAAGAAACATGATGTGTGAATTATAGATTCCTTACGTATTATTCAGTTTATATAAATAGACAGGGAAAGTTGCTTTGGAAATATAATAAATAAATTCTTAAATTATATTATATTTGAACAGTAAAATAAAACAAAGAACGCACATAACTACACAAAACACAAATTCACTAAGCTATTTTTTGATATTTGTATATTTTGATATATTGTATTTGGTTTTCGTAAAGTTTCCAAAATTTCGTCCCAGAATTAAAAAGGTTGTGGTTATCAGAACAAATCCTACTTAATAAGCGTAGATTGCTGTTGAATCAACAAGAATGGACGTTAAATGTCGTTATTGTTTATTATTATTATTATTGATTAATTGCAAAAATCAATTTTACAAGCTTTTAATTCACGTTTAATGTCTCTTTCATAAACCATTAAATTTGGAACTATTTTCTTTGGTGGAGGAATATGGATCTCTAATTTCCTGTAAGATCTAAACGAAGCAGAGATAATTAATATTTTATATGTTCTTAAAGGAACCTAAAACTAATTAAATTAGAAACAATGTATCTTTTTTTTTAACGAAAAAAAGGAAATTTATATATTTTTTTTCGCTATTTTTTCTGTTCGATAACGTTTTACGTTACATTAAACAAAAGTATCATTCCGTAATTTCGTTACGTTACACGTAACGTTTCCCATAACTGGTTAAAACTGCGTTGGAATTCCACTGGTTTTTTTTTTTCTAATACATTTTTTGAGAGAATTTTTGTCAATTTCAGGTTTTAGTTTCTCAAAAAGAATCAACAAGAAAAATAAATAATTATGAAAGATCATCTTTTATCCTCAAATATCAAAGACCAATTACAAGAAGATTCATGCAACAGTTCAAAAATTATTGGGGCAAGGGGCACATTCACATATACCGAATATATGTATATATGTAAAGATTTCGCCCAAAATATAGTACCCTGGGTGAAATGAAGACTTGCTGGAAGTCTGGGAAGCTAAATTAAGGGGCGAAATTAGTGGTTTCTTACGGTTGTTGACCTGAAAAATCGAATGAAACATGTCGCAGAACTGTATCTCCCAGTGGTTTGAAGCTTATCCCACGTGGAACCTACAAGAAAGTTGGCAACACAATAACAGCTGTTCAACAATAACGTGAATTGCATTGTTTTGATTTATAGTGAGAGCTAACAATTGAGGTGTAGTCCATGTGCGTATTGTTGTACTACATTAAGGGCGAAATCTTTCGCTAGCCGTAACTCGATACCCAAGCGTTTCCGGACCTTTGTTTATGTAACTTTTTTTTTCTTTACTTTAACATGTAGAATGAGCTCCCGAAGTTTCTGCATATCTTCGTGAATCACCCTGTATATATACCAGATGATTCATAAAGTACTGGAAAGTACTGGTGGTTTTCACCGCTCCATATCTTTTAAACTACTGCTCATAAAAATCTGAAACTTTTTATATAAAATCGTCAAACATATAAGAATTATATTTTCATGTTATTATTTATTGAAATTCATTTTATTTGCGTTCAAACACCCTCAATACATCGTACATTTAAATACCTGTTGTGGTGTTGTTTAAACTCTAAGTCTGGATCCAATATTCAAATGATAGACAAACCTAATTAGAAAAATTTAATCTATACACTTTTGTCCCAATTCCTTTGTTTAATTTTTTAAAAAAAAGGTGTATTTTTTTGAAAATGCATTCTGACAAATCTTTTCTGGGAGACAGTCGAATAATTTTTTTGGATAATAATTTCGATAAATTGGGGGTGTTTGAATGCAAATAAAATGAATTTCAATAATAATGAATAAATAATAACAGGAAAATATAACTCTTATATGTTTGACGATTTTATGTAAAATGTTTCAGATTTTTATGAGCAGTAGTTTAAAAGATATGGGGCGGTTAAAACACCAGTACTTTCCAGTACTTTATGTTACTTTTATATATAACTTATTAACTTATTTAGTAGCAGGCATGTACTTTATAGACAAACACAATATATAATAAACTTAAACAAAAATATCGGATAAAGAAATACTTATTCTTCTTCGTAAGGTCTTTAAGATTGAAATACGAATCCACTTCAAACATTCAATTCAACTTGACAATTCTTCTTATTAAATTATCAGTTCAGAAACAGTTCTTTAAATAGTTCGCAAATAGTTCTTCAAATAATGTTCATTCTTTGGAATTCAAATTCATAAGATCAAAAAAAAAACAAAAAAAAACAAAAAAAACACACCAACCATCTTTGAAGAATTCATCTTTCATCCTCTATTGAAACATCTTTTCTCGTGCTAATCTTCTCACGCGATGCGTGTCATTGTCAAATCAATCAGTGCTTTAATTAATTTTTACTTAATTTCCACACTTTATGAATCACCCGATATACGTATACATATTTGTCTTCCAAATTTTAGTTTCAAAATTTAACACCAGATGCCGCTGATGAAGTGAATGTAGTTTGACTGTACGTTCACAGAAACAGTTTTCTGAAATTTATATTAGGATTTTAAATTTCAGATAGCTGTCCGGCTATATATATATATACTGATGAGTCTGTTCTAAAAAAATTGGCATTGTGATATATGCAGAAGTACAGCTAAGATACAAGACAGTATATTTTTGGGTGTGTAAGAAAGAATTTGATCATTTTGTCAAGCTAAACAGTTTTCATTTGTTGAATATCAAATATTTTTCCCATTCCGCCTATTTTAATACTGAAATTAAGAGACTCGTAAAATTGCTGACTTGGTCCAATAAACAGGTCTTTGGTGTAGGAGGATCGCTTTTTTTTTTTTTTTTTTTTTGGATCGTTCACGGTCCGTCGACAGTAAATTGAATATTCATTGGTCTTTCATATCTCCGCGGGACTACGTGCGAGAATCTGATTACGAGATTAGAGAATTCTAAACTCTCCCGCGTTCCATACTTAAATGGGTTAATTAAGATAGGATGGAAGAAGCTTAAGCAATTCGACATTTAAATGATAAAAAAAAAAAGAGAGAGAGAGATTCAAAAAAAGAAAAATTACGAATAAATTTGCCTTTTGAGACAGAACTGAGTCTGAATCCGCAATAAGTAAAACGGAGAAATATGACGGAAAGTGACTTTCAAAAAAGAATATGAAATGATCCCTCCGAAAAGGAGGAAGAGAGTCTTCCTCTCTTTGGGATTTCAATGACCAAATTAGGATTATCGGATAAACCCTTGTCAGACCGATCGTTCAATTAAGCGAGCGAATTTTAAGGACGTTCGCGTTCAGATGAGAATGCTGGTGAACCGGATAAGAGCTCCGATTTCCGGAAACAGTCAACTGGAAAGTTAGGGGGAGGCTCTTGATTGAAAGAATTGATTTTGGATCGACAAGAACAGGACAGGCTTTAGTTAACAGTAGCATAAATTTATTCAAGTGTAGAGAATTTTTACTTGATACAAGTTAAATTGGTTTTATAAAAATTGTTCCTCAGACGTTTCGGTCTATAAGCGCAAATCATTGTCAACGGCAATTGTCAGAATCAATACAGTAGTGGCTGAATTACTGATTGACCAATGAAACTTGATAAATAAAAAAAAATCATGGATCTTTCTTTTTTTTATAAATCTTCTACTGTTGTTATTTCGTTGAAGATAACAGGAAATATTCAGAAAGTTAAATCTCACATTAGCTTTCTTAATTTGTCTGTAGGTCTTCATTTAGAGTATCTGTGAATGATCTTTCGCCTGAGGAAACAGGTGGTCTCACTAGAGAAACCGGTAGCGGTTTTCTTTTTATTGTAAATATATTTATTTTTAACTTTTATTGTAACGTAATAATGTAAGGAAACCCATTAATATTAAATACTAGCGGAAAGACCCGTTCTTCGCTCGGGTTACAAAAAACAAATGTCCAAATGTGTATGATAAAGAAATTGCAATTGCGAGATCATTTCGAAACTTTCCCGGTTGGTATAAAAACAAAACAAAAAACAACAACAACTCAAAAGGTCTGATCTCATTACAAATCTATAGCTATTCCGAATCCCTCGTAGAAGTATCTTTGAACCATGTTTGCTCATCCACTCACCGTCCTCCCAGTGTACACTCCTAGTTCCATGTTATTTGAATTTTGTAACTCGACATTCATAGATATGAAAATAATATAGAGATCGGTAAATATAAGATTTTCCACCCCTTTCTCTGTCCCGTTTATACCCCTAGTTCGAGATTCGAATTTTGTAACATCATAATCCTATCACGTCAGACGTTTTCTAGTTCGTAAAAATTCATCTGATCATTATGCACTATTATGCACAACCATAGTTTAGGTCCAATTGTTGCACAACAATAGTTTCGTGCCAATTGTTGCACAACACTATGGGTATAGTTGTCATTGTCGCCGAGCTCCAATTGTTGCATAACAACATTTGTGTGGAATTTACTCCTTTTCAACCCCTGGGGGTGGTGTTTCCAGGTTCTAAGGTAGCCTATCTTTTCCGCAGGGTCCTAAAGAGTATTTCTGCAAAGTTTGGTCCAGATAGGTCAAAGGGCCTAGGAGTGTATAAAGGACAGACAAAGAAAGAAAGAAAGATACATTCATTTTTATATATAGAGATTGAACTTCGTAAGATAATATGGTTCATAAAATTATTCAATATTAGATACAACATGTTTCGTAGCAACTTTTATTGCATTTTCAAGTAAAATAGAAGTGAATAATATTAAAACAATATACGAACATACTATATCAAATTTCAAAAATAATTGACAATAATTCTTAAGAAACAATATAACAAGATAAAACTGTAAACTGAATGTTAATCAAAAGCTTTCATGAACTTAAATTAAAAGATAACAAAAGCTTTAAAAAACATACAAAAAACCGATAAAGACATCACAGCATAATTAAAAAGTTAACAATGAAATAAATCGTAAGAGCAGGAATTTCAAATTTCCGGTTCATTAATTCGACGAAAAATTTTTTAATATAGAATTTTTTATTGTTGTTAATTATTTTGATTTAGTATGTTCTTATATTGTTTTAGTATTATTCACTTCTAGTTCGCTTGAAAATGCAGTAAAATTTGCTGCGAAGCATGTTGTATCTAATATTAAATAATTTTTATTAACCCTATTATCTTATGAAGTTTAACTTTTATTATGTGTATTGAAGTAGCATATTATTTCTTCTAAAAATTACTAATATTTATTATTATTATTATAACAATAATAATATTACGTATAAAACTCTAGATCTGTGACTATCAGTCCCAACGATCTGTAATACAACACATGCGTAGGTTGATCTTTGGTCAGGATTTGATGTTGTTCATTTCTATGTTGTTCCATTCGTGGAATAACCCTTGAAAATCTAGATAAGGAATCACGATAAATTTAAAATTTGCAAACAATTTAGGAAAAATCCAGGGATCTTGGTAACTTAATTATTAAATGTATGACATTTTTAATGCAAATAAAAGTTATACATTTATAACTTATAAATGTATTATAACAACAATAATGTTTTGACAAATATTAAATTGTTAAAACAAAGCTTCCCCGTTTCTTGAACATTGTTATTTGCAATAAACCTGATATTTTTTCATAAAGGGATGCAGACTAGTTGTGATATTTACTTTCCAATTTTTTATTTTCAAATTTCATTGTTTTGGTCCGTTGTTTTCTGACGAACTATCTTCTAAAATCGTATAAAACATTACTTTTCATTCGTTAATGCCTCCCAGAAGATGGCTTTCTAACAGCCTCAATTTACTGAGTGGATGGTCTCGTCTTGAATCTCTTGTAATCATATTTGCAGACGATTCCGCGAATACACATGTCTAGTGAGCATTTGGATGGATAACGGTGAAATGATCAGCCGAGATTGAATCTGAATCACGTCACGTTTCCATGGCAACCGTGTAGCAAAGAGATTAAGTAACTGGAAGCCAGAGTCCCGGATTTAGCAGAAGGAATTGCATCCAAATAGCAAACACGGACGCTCCGGAAATAAGAGGGCAGAATTACAGCTTCCTACACTGATGCATTAAAACTAGATATTTGCTCGTTAATATTACTTTATTTTTTTTAAGGTCTAGTTTCAGTTTCAAGTTAATATAAATCGTATAATACACATTTCGGTTTGCACATTAGAAAATAATCCTTGGATAAACATTTATTTCTAAATAAATATTATTAATAACTTTAATCCGCAAATAAAAGTAATATTTATAGCATCCTTTGATTAGTCTACTTCCAAATAGGCTCATAAAAACTTAGTTACTGTCAGGTTATGTGTATATGTCTGTTTCTGTGTGTGTGTGTGTGTGTGTATGTGTGGGTGTGTATATATATATATATATATATTGTGCTGAGTTTTTATAATCATATTTAGAATTATTTTGCTTATTCTATTTTATCCTATTTACTTTTATATGTATTTTACTGTCCAATCATTTACAATCTAATCAGTTGTAAATTTCAAATTATAACCATTAACGATCTTTTCTGTTGTTTACTTTTGAATTTCAAACGGCTGAGGGTTCCCATAATTCCCTGTAATTTAAAATCTTCAGTCTAATTGCAATTGCTAATCATTTATTTATCAAATCATTTAATCATGTTATTTTAAATCACCCAATGAACTGTTAAAGCCCTCAGCCAATGACCGATCATGTAAATACTCTATAAAAGTCCTTGCTCTCCCTGAATAAAGAGAACACAGGAGAACACAGACAACACAGTTAAATCCAACTTCAGTCTAATCTACTTCTTTTCACAAGCCAGGGACACCAACGAAAATCACCACAATATATGTATATATAAATACATCCCTAATAACTTCTGAGCCACTGGATGGATCTGCTTGAAACTTAGTAACCATATTCGAAAAATAGGAAGGAATCTAACTTTTATGTTTGAAACCTTTTCTATGTAGTATTGTGAATAAACAATGTGATGAAGTTCAGAAGATGTATGTGTTTTTATAAAACACTAAGTAAATATACAAGTCATGATTATTAAGAAATTACGAGAAAAAAAAGTTGCTTTTTTTTAGACCATTGTTTACTGGGACACATCATTATGAAACTCCACCGATAATTAATTTTAATAGATTGTATTTTCAACAGGTTGGATTATCAAGTTTTAGTGCTCTAGGAACCTTGTAAGTCCTTAAAAAGCAATTGTCAGATCTACAGAAAAAATCTCAACTGAAATAATTAAAAAGTAGTCAAATAAAAAAATACAATCGCTGTGAAATTCGATAAATCATGTTCATGATTCATATGCCAGCTATGCCTTCAATCTCAAATGAACTATGTATCATTAGAAAATAATAAAACAAAAATATAAAATAATTTTGGATATTTGGATTAATGTAAGCAAGGGGCTTTAATTTCAATATCATTATGTCATAAAAAAAGCTTAACCTGGTTTTAAGTATAACTGGTTTTATAAATAGCTAATTCTGTTAATGTAAAGTGACGATAGAACATTATATAACTTTAATTTAGTTGTTCCGCTGACCAATCAACAAGGATTTCAGCTCTCTCGAACAATCTCTTGGATCAAATTAGACAGGAAAGAACGGATGTTAGTTGAGAGAAGCGTTTCCATTTGGTGAGGGCTATTATTAGTGCACTACAAAACAGGTCTTCATGCTTACTGAGGAAGCGATAGTTAATACAAAAGTTTCAGAGACAATTCGACCGTTTAAATCCAGACAAACACTAAAGCTGTTAAAGGTCAAATGAAATTAGAGTACGAAACAAGACGTTCGAACAACTTTCCAATTCCCTTAAAATGTGATTTCTTAAAATGCCTTTATTTTTATTTTCAGTTATTAATATTATTATTATTATTTTTATTATGTAAAAGTTTCAAACCTTGGGTTTCCCCAGCAAAGACAACATGGCGGGTCAAGGACCAAAGCACATACTGCCAAGTGTAAAGACATGTGCAAGAATGATTAGGGATGTGTTGTGTTGAATACCACAGCCTTCTGGAGTTAGTCCAGTCAAATTAGATCAAAAAGGCCGTGCCTTCCATTAATTCGTAAAAAGTTGGAAATGATTTTATTTCACTTTGGGCATCCCAAATAAGAGTAATATGAGTTTGCGACGGTTTCTGAGGTGAGCTAAATTTTTGAGAGCCAAAAAACCTCAAACTTTTGGCACTTTTTTCAGTTTTTGCCTTATAGCATCTAATGGACAAATCTTACACTCTTAGTAAACTGAAAGAGCATTACATTCTGCGTCGAATGACCTCCTTAAGCATTAAATTTGATTCAACGGTTTGATCAGAATCAGTAGTGAAAGATGAGCAAGTTTTTCCGTTTCGGCTGAAAAGTGCGTTACGCTCACTTTCAAACGCCTGTGACCCGAAAACGGCTATTCCAAATGAAAAATGTAAGATACAAAAGTTATAGAACATCAAATTCTGCGTTCAGGGAGTATCTAATTTTAAAATTTTGCTCATTCCTACGCATAGATACACGCAAAAAAACAAAAATAGTCTTAGCGCTCATTTTCCGCAATTCGTCTGGGGAATCGAATTTCTATGTAATTCGATCGTTCAATTTGGTTCTCTACGTTTCTCTAGGAGGGCTGAGAATATAGAACTTCCTATACAGAAAGTTGCTGAGGAAAAACCGAGTAATGCCGCTGAGAGCTGTGAACTGTTCTGTCAAGATCAATGACACACTGGTCCCCACTGCATTTCTCACGTAATTCGAAAAATATAACTACCTGCTGTACCTGTACCTACCTACTCAATATAGGTAGGTACCTAATTATATTAAAAAGTAGAAGTTCAAATGGTTATGAAAAGGGCCTTCTTTTTAGACAAATTAAAGTACCTATTGATCGAAAAAATTAATAGTAAAGGGTTCAGAAACAAGAAAGCCATAACACCAAAAATGCTTTATTTAATATAGCAAAAAAAATACTAAAAATCAATACTTTATACAGATACGTACTTCAATAAAAAAGGAATTTGGCGAATTAAAAAAGGAATATAACATTTTTTAATAACATTTCTGGCGCTTGGCAGAAGATGGTTCAGAAATGTGCTCATCATTGTCCTCCAGCTCTTCATCTTCGAGAGTTTTTTGGTGTGCATCCTCTTCAGTACGGTCCACTTCTTCATCATGTGAAGCTGCTTCCAGCAGTAAAATCATCCTCCGGACATACAATTAGTGCAAGTGTGATCTTTGCAGTTCGCACATATCACCAAACATTTCATTCCAGCTTTTCTACAGGAACAAGCTGTTTGACATCCTTTTTTGCAAGAACACGAAATGTTGTTCAGTAGTTCTGATGGCGCTGGTGATAGCTCTGTGGCATTTGCTACAAGAACGTTTTTGATGGTCTTCCAGCCCCCCTCCTGTGGAACAAGGAAGTTGTTCCTCCACACTTGCATTTGAATTCTATACCATCAGAGAGTGTTTTCGAGCAGCTGCCTCAGTTGGAGGCAAACTTACTAATTTGAAATTATTCTTAGAAAGTGCCTTCTGGAAGAGATGAAAACGAGTTTGGTTAAGAGAGGCTTTGCTGTCACCCGTATGTAGGTGGGTTATAAATTTGGCTTCTGCCTCAGCAACCTGATCAGGCGTGGTTTTGGGATTGTTGAAAACCGAGACAGTTCTTTGAAGGCTGGGTTCTTCTGGAAGATGTTGACAAATTTTGTTTTGCCGAATTATAAATTGTATATAAATTACAAAATTCGTACCGAACAAACAAACAAACAGACAGACAGACAAGAAACCGAGTTAATAAAAACGTGTTAATAATAAAATAGATTAATTTTAATCGTATCAAACCATACACTAATTAATGGATTAGGTAAACCAGGATTAAGATTCATCGTTAATCCATTGTTTAGATTCCACTGCTTTTCTATGGATATTTCCCGCGCTAATTTCCCAAAAAGGACCAACTTGGAAAATATTTCAAATATAAAAGTTAGCTCATATGGAGTCCTTAAATCTGCATACCAAGTTTTAAGAAGATCCATCCAGCGGTTCAAAAGTTGTTATAGGAAAAACACACTCACCCAGACAGACTAACTGATTTTATATACCATTCAGATTCCTAGCTAAGTTGGCTGAAAAAAAGTGAAAAATATGTCTGCAGCCATGTCTTCAGATTTCATGCAATCGAGGAGATTAGCAAATTAATAATTTTAATAATTTCGTATTGTTCAAATGAAGTTCCAGAAGGAACTTAGGCCTACTTTTCGTAAAATGTGAAATTTTTTTGGGTTTTTTTTCCCTCTCTTTTTCTTCACTCTGCAGATCATCTAAAAAAAACGAGACGTCTGAAAAAAAGTAATTATATCTGCTTTACTTGCATGAAATTCATTTTAATTATAGCGAGGCATGCGCAAATGATAGTGGATAAAACAGGTAGTAACATGTTTTAAACTTCATTGCTTCGTTTCTAGGGAAGTTTGGACTCCTCAAGCAAATTCTGAACATTGTTCCACAAGATTTTGAAACGCAAAACTGACATCGTTAGTAAACCTGCCCGCAAAGTTTCAAGAAACACCGGTTCAGAAATTATTAGGCGAGCAGCTACGCACATACGTACAGTTTCATACAAACAAAGACATTTAATAAATAAAGAAAACGCTAGAAAAATGTGATAACAGCGGATTACGTAACACTTAAAAAACATTATATTAAAATATCCTTTTTATATTTTTTTATCGGAGGGAGGTATTGTTTTACAAGTTAACAGTTCTTTGTGATTCATAATGAATTTCAGATTATACTAAATTCCCTTATTTGCATTTTATAGTAATTTAAATAATCATACCAATGACCTTAAAAAATATAAAGCAAATATAGAAGTAACAAACATGTGGATAGAAATACATAAATTCTCAAAATAAAGAATAATAATCAGGAATCAAGTTTGAAATGAACCTAAAGTTTTAATAATAATGTTAATAACTATTTATTGATTACCCTCCTTTAGTGAATTGTGTAACATTACATTATGTAATTGTACCCCAAATTATTATTCCATGATTCGATTATCCTCAGTAATTAAATAGCATTAAATAATCCTAATTATTATGTAATTCTAATCCTAATTAAAGCAAGAAGTTACCTTAATAACTTGAAACCTATTTTCCTGAAGATATTATGATTTTCCTTTTTTTTTTATTAGTGAAAATTACACAAGCAAAAATAACTCCTAGTACAGTATCTGTTGAATACATATACAGTATACATTTTGCAGCTTCCAAAAAAAAATGTAATTAAATCCGCATCACTTACTTAAGTTGTCTGAATCCGATTAATTTTAATCACGCCAAAACGCGCGCAAATACGTGGATTACTAAAAGGAATACTAAAATTACTAAATTAAAATGTCGATTTTTATTTTATTTTATTTTTCCGTTCTTTTCAATCGAAATTTTTATCTCCTTCCCGCACTAATTTTATGGCTATGATCCAAATAAAAAAATCTTGAAATACTAAATTTAAATCATCTGTTGTCGGTAAATAAGCTTGCAAAGTTTGAAGATGATCCACTCAGTGGTTCAGCACTTGCTGGGGATGGTGACATATACACATAGGAATTGGAGCTCAGAAAGCAGACTAAGAAAATTGTTAGTTGAAGAAATCCTCAAAGAAATCTAAAATATAAAGGGATCTGTTAACATATCTAAAAAGATCGTTTTTTTATGTTTTAATTATATGTTTTATGTAATATGAAAATTAGGAAATATATTCTCATTTTTCAAACTGATAGGATTAATGTAAAGGTGATCCACTACAGGCCTTACAGACCTTTGGATCGCGGTAGGTTTAGGCTCTAGCGACCGTTCGACCAACAGCAGTAGATGAAGTTAGATGGTCATTCTGATGCCGCCCACTTTTAACTCGTATTTAAGAAGCCAAGTATTCATTTGACAGAGGGCAAGGTGAACCCTCGGTACAGTCTGGAGGATAGGCCTAATAACTGTTGAAAAAAAAAATCTCCAATTTTAAAAACCAGCTCCTCTAGTCCTCAGCGCAGCACCTAAGCCACTGGGTTACCAGACCCCTTTGTCAGGCGTAACTGCACAGTATATTTCTATTAGCAATTACCACTGCGATCTCCTCAACATATCAGAAGTTTTTCATTTAATAACAACTGAATAATAATTCAAAAATATAAAATGTTAAATAAATAAATAAGCAAATTTACATAAACATCAAGCAAAACGCTTATTACCTTGTTAAAAGTGACACTATTGTTGATTGGCGCTCAAAACTTATTTATTCAAGCACTTGTAATTCGATGGTCAAGTACGATTTCAAGTGATGGCCGTATTGAGTTCATTTGATATGTCTGGATCCTCTTTTACATCATTTGGACGTTTCTGAGTAAGTGGACACTTTCGGTCGAGAGAATCGTATTCGTTCTCCACATAGTTTTCGATAGAACAGATAGAACTCAAATTTTCTCGAGTGACCACTATTTTCCTGACCCGGTCTGCGGCTACCAAAACCGAAGCGACCTAGGCGGAATATCGATTTTCCCGAAAACTTCCAGGCCATGGAAAGTGCAACCATGCTTGACTCATGGGGCTCCGATTTCCGATTTCCGGTTTGGGTATTGGAAGGCGTTTTACACAGATATACATAGGAACCCTAATAGTTTCCCCATACTGGATTGCTAGAAACGAAAAAGATATTAATTTTATTTTGAAAACGTTTTCTTAAAGTCCAAAATATCGGAAACTCTCTGATTAGCTATTTGTTATTTTGAAGTACAAAAAAAATCGAAGGAAAAAAAATCTACTAGACTCCAAAAAAATCATAACGAAGTCTCTCAATAATTAACTTTTGATCTAATATTCTTGTATGTGGAAATGTTTATTCCTATGGATGCATGTAAGGTTTAATTTTGAAAATTTTTCAGTATAAATGCCTGTTAAAGAAAATTTCGTGTGAAGATGAAAGAAAAAGCACTAATGAAATTTTCATCGACATTTAGTAATGCATCATAATCTACTGTAAATTTACGTGTGATTTGACTAAAACAATTTCAAGAGATATATATGAAAATTTCACTGCAGTATTTATTACTAAGTAGGAATTATTTTATTAATTATCTCAGGTATCATTTCATAGTATTTTGTAACTTTAAAACCAAAGAGAAATAGAAGACATCACCGTTATAAGAGATTTAGGCCTTGGGATCTTTCAAGCACCTCTTGTCAAAATCTATGTCTTGAAAAAACTTTGATACCTTTGAGGAAAAAAAAAAAGCAAAATATAATATAAGATAAAGAAAAAGTTACACTGAAATCAGTGGAATTTATTTAAATTCTGTTGTTTTTCTGATCTAAAGAATTCGTAGTAATAAAAAGAAAAACCTGCAATATAAAAGAATCATTATTGATAAGATTGAATAATTGTTATAGAAATGAATAACAAAGATATGGAAAGAGATTTTTTCTTGAGCATATCTCGTGAAGATATTATAGTGAACTATGGACATTTCTAAAATGCAAATCTGGATTAAAACGAGTAACAATCGAAACGAATAAAGGGGAAGAAGTTTTTGCTGCTGTTGTTCGGAGTGAGAAGGAGAAAGAAAGATAGATGGAGTAATAGAAATTACTGATAGATTTTTTTCCAGATGCTTTTATATAAGTATGGATCGTTAGCGAAATCAAGATATCATTGATTATTATTAACACTTACTTTATAATGGTTTGAATTTACTATGAGCTTGATTTATTCTATTCACGAATTTGTCATTTTGTGCGAAGTTTTATGCGCCATCTTAGGCTTATGGGACGATCCAATGGAATCATAATGGAGTACGCCATCTTGGAATTATTTACCAGGGCCTTTAAAAGATATAGCAGCCACGGACATACACAAGGTAAAGCAATGGAACATTATCTTCACGACTTGACCAGACTCACCCAAGTTCAAAGTAAGTGGATTTATAGTTACACGAGTGATTCATCATGAAGAATAATTAGCATTGAGACTCATCGAAGAGTTATAAAATACACAGACAATAAACTATGAGTTATAGGTTAAAGATAAAACCCTATCAGTGAAAATAAGACTTTTCATGCGTGATTAAAAGGATTCCACGAAAGAACCTTTTATGTAGACTTTGTTGCTGTAATACAGTTTGAAAGTGATATTCAAGATAAATTTAATAGCAAGCTATTGTCCAAGTGAATAGACATTTAAGTAAATAGTAGACATTACTTAAAATATTTGTGCTATAATGTAATTGAGGAAGTTAATACAGAAAAGAGAATTGATTTATTTAATTATTTCTATAAAGTGTGGTTAAACATTGTTTGAACTCTGATTCCTCTGAATTTTTAAGTGAAATATTATAACATATCAATGAATTATCATTCATTTAAAATTGAAATGCCACCAGCTATGTTATACTTCTAGTTTAGCTAAATATCTGTAGTATTATAAAATGATTTATTGCTAATTGCTTAAGTATATAAATAAATCTGATATCTCAAAAGTATTTATTGAGAATTTTATCAAATTCACTGTACATTATCACTGTTCAGAATACTTAAAAAATGCCAAATACCCTGAAATCCGTGAAAGACGATTTCACGTAATTTCTCATAAGAAACGAGAACATCACGTAACATATGTTAATCTTTAACTTTTTTCAAGCAACACGGAGAAAACCTATCAAACTGAATGATTTCCAAGAAATGAGTAAAAAACGAAGGCACAAAACTAAAAGCAAGAAAGGAAAGGATTCGCACCATGAGTTGTCATAGGGAGAGACTGGGACGGACCGTTTCGTCCTTTTTAGGACTCATCAGCCAGCAAACTCGTCCGATGACAGACTCAGAAGGTGCGAGGAGGCCATTTTCCCGGGTTTCCTTTGTGCCTAGCTAGTTGCAGGCCAAGGAATACTTATATTTTTTTATTGTTTTTAATTTTTGGTCAGGATTTCTTAGGGTGAGGTCCCGTTCTCGGGAGCGAGACCCGGGAAGGCTAACCTCTCGCATCTTCTGAGTCTGTCATCAGAGGAGTTTGGCTGGCTGATGAGTCCTAAAAGGACGAAACGGTCCGTCCCCAGTCTCTAACCAATGATAACTCAGGGTGCGAATCCTATCCTTTTCTTGCTTTTAGCGTTGTCCTTTCGTTTTTTATTCATTTCGTTGAATCATCAGGCACGTTAAATCTCTTTTTCATGAATGATTTCCTCTTTCAGCAAAAAAAATGTCAGTTTTTTATTTTTATCATCTTCATTCTATTTCCTTAATCAAACCTTATAGTTTGTGCCCGTTACAACTATCTTAAGATTATCTAGATAAAACAGCTAAGCCAAAATAAAAACTTAGTCCTCATTATTTGCAATTAAATCATTAAAGGAGTGTAATTCGTGACCAGTTCGTTGAGTTAATTGTTTGATCTCAAAGAAAAGGATCTCCCAATTAAAATTAAAGATGGCGGACGCTCTTTGATTAAAGATGTATTGTTCTTCGGTCAAGGGGCAAATCACTAATGGAAAAGTATTTTATTTTAAAGGAGTGGTTGACGTGTAAATTAAAGCGAAACAACATAATATGTAAAACAATATATTGATATAATTGGAGAGTCCAGAAGCCAATCAGTGTAAGTCAATAAACCAAAAAATGAAGTAGGTTTTTTAAAATTATGTACCCAAAAATAACAATGTTTGTAAATTTGAAGAATAAATTTTTTATTGAAAGATAACATAACTGTACACTTGTAGGAATGATTTGGGCACTTTGTCAACCGAAAGTTTTTAAACATTAGAGTACGACTTACAGAAAAAATTTCAATTAAAAAAAAAATGACTTACACTGATTGGCTTTTGAACCCTTCAATTGTCGTGAATTTTCGAGTACCAGCATGGTGAGCATAAAACGTTGTTAAAAGAAACGTTATGTTAAAGATATCGTTAAAAAAAATAATTTTCATTCACTTATGTTAGGTCTCAAGCTCTTCATCTACTGGTCCCATTTTTAACAAAATTAATTGGGAGCTGTCATATTAACACCTAATTATCTATAAAAGTTTCATCTTTCGAGGATAAATAGTTTATAAGTTCTATTGATCACAGACAGCACAGACAGGCGGTTTTGGCTTCTAGGTCTTTGCAAATTTGGTAAAGTTGTACTGAATCCACTAACGACTTTCCTCGTAAAATCTTGCACTTAACACTAAAATCAAGCTTGTCACTATTCTTCTTTCTTCTAGCATTAACCTAACTCTTATTATATCTGAGAAAAAAGATAAAATTTAATGTTCATGTCATATAAGTCTTAACATAATTTTCATATATCACGTATTATAATTTAAAAATTAAAGTACGTTTTAGTGGTTTTGTTTAAATAAACAAAGAAAATTAATAATGAATTTTAAAGGACAGTAGTTCCTAAGTTTGTTTCAGGAATTTCTTGTAAAATTACTGTATTTACACCCACGTTAAGAATAAGGGGAACTTCAGAGCTTAATTATTCGAAGATTTATTAGCTTTTATTCAGGTTGTTTTTCGTTAGGGATTTCAAGGTAGTGTTGATGTCCGCCATTTTTCTTTTGTCTAATTTCTACTTCAGTTTTGGACCATTGGTTCTCAGTATCGGCGCTCTGGGATCTAGATGTAGTTTGCTCGGATATCAAGGGCCGGCGATCGACGAAACAGCGGCCGTTGAAGCATCGATTAGGTCCGGTGGCTTTAAAGTATTGGTCGGCGGAGGTGTCTCTTGGGGAAGACAATCCCTGTCGTCGTCTACCCGTTCGACTTTTTGTTTTTCAATGGTTCCCAGGAGATGTCGATCTCTGGCTCCACAATGACTCTCAGGTCGTTTTTCTGTCTGCAGTTCACGAGCGCCACTTTAACCCTCACGATTTCTTTTTTTGTTACAGAAACACAGAAGACAGTGACAGAGCATTTCTGTGTACCCAATTGAATGAAAGTCTATCCCAGAAATAAAAATATTTGTTAGGAGAGTCAAAAAGTAAAAAAACAAAAAACAAACAAAACATTCTATTACAGATGTCCTACAGATACTGAAAACAATGAAGTGTGTGT
Source organism: Thereuonema tuberculata (assembly GCA_023159025.1). Classification (NCBI taxonomy): domain Eukaryota; kingdom Metazoa; phylum Arthropoda; class Chilopoda; order Scutigeromorpha; family Scutigeridae; genus Thereuonema; species Thereuonema tuberculata. The sequence continues at coordinate 33,924,762 of JAFIDM010003189.1, read as the reverse complement.
TCCTTCTAATAATTTCTGAATCGTGGATGGATACTCTTGAATCTTGACATGCATATTTACAACACGAGACTATATAATTTGCATTTGAAAATGGATTTCTTATGATCTCCTATCAAATTCTTGTTAATTCTTTTGGTAATTCAGTAATTTCTGCAGGTTTTATAACATTTAAAGTTAACTGGATTTGGTCACCAGATAACTCGGATTTAAGTAATTATTTTTTCAGGAAATAGTAAATTTATATTATTTAAATACAAAAAGTAAATGCACACTTTTTGTTTGTATCAATTTTCACGGTTTTTAAAAACCAAAGAAAAAAATATTAAAAACGAGTTTTTCTGTTTGTAATAAATACAAAACCAAGCTACAACGTACAATCTGCAATCAACGGTGTTAAAAGTGATACTACTATTGATTAAAGTGCAAAACTCATTTATTCAAGTTGTTTTATTTCAGTAGTACAATTTTAAGCCGTACCCGTACTGAATTCATTTAGGATGTCTAGATCCCACATTTTGCACCATTAGCAAGTGACCACATTCGGTCAAGGGTATTAAAGAAAACGAAGACAACATTGTAGAAGTTAGAGTTGTAGTACGGTATGCCATCTCGCGCAAAGAAAGAGTCCTTAACTAAACACTTACCTCAATAAATTTTATCACGTTTATCACGTTATGACATCATCATATATCAAAATCATTTATATAATCGTCTCATTTATAATAAAGTTTAGACAAGGTCAAGAATGAATTCAATTGGCGATTCAACATGGCGGCGTTATCTACTGGCCGATTGTTTCTTCGCCTGAGCAAAGATTGTGCTTTACTTAGCCATTCAAAATCAAGTGTGTTAAATGTATATTGCAAACTTCGAAGATTTAATCCTTCTCACTCAGTCTGTGCTATTGTAGAATTGGCAAGTGTTTTAACAAGTAGTTCATTAATAGAAGTCTCACGTATACGAATATGAGGGGGAACCAAAAGTTATTCGTGTAAGTGAATATTTCGTGTAAGTGAATTACATATAGAAGTTATGGGGTTTTGCCGAGGAATGAGAAATTCTTCGTATAATTGAATGTTTCGTATAAGTGAGAATTCACTGTACTTCATATCTTATTATCCTAAAATTATGTAAAAAAAACCACATCACTTTAACGTATTTCTTTTAATATCGGTAATATTTCGCGGCACTACATCATTCCGATTTTTCAAACCATTTCCTAACAATAACATTGATATATAGTGAACTAGAACACTATCATTTTTCCAAGACTTAGTCAGAAATCAAAGAGAAAAAATTCAATAAAGAGAATATACCAACAAAGAAAGTGAACTTTAAATAATATACAATTGTAGTCTATTAGATTAATAGTGATGGTACAATAGTTGATTACGTTAATGTTCTTTCGTTTATTGGAAATAGTATATGATTATTTTTAATAATGACATGATAGTATATCAATATTATGCATGATTGTATCAGTATTAAGTCATGTATTGGAAGAAAGTAACTCAATGTTATTGTTAGAAAATGGTTTGAAAAAGCGGAATGATGTAGTTCCGCGAAATATTACCGATATTAAAAGAAATACGTTAAAGTCATGTGGTTTTTAGTTCACCAATAGTTTTTTTTCAGAATACGGTCCGAAGCGAAAACACGGACAGCAATCTCCATTCACGGGCGGACGAAGGCAGCCTCACAACAGTCAGAAGTTTAATAATTTTTATCTATCTTGCATCCGATTTTATTTTACAAAAGAAATTCCAACTGCTGCTAAAGCCTTTCAGAAGTAAATGACGATGATGATCTGTCAAATTTTATTTTGAGAACAACGCAGCAAAACGGTTCTACTTATTGCAGACGACGCCCGGGATTCTACTTTGATTGACCCGGAAGATGATGATATTTAAGGGCCGTTGAACAATATCGAAAAGAAGACAATATCGACAAAACAATATCGAATTAATGTATTTATTAAGTGGATAAAATCGGTAATGCCAAAAATAAAATAAAAAATAAGTCAAAGAACACTCACACATAGAAAAACCCGCGGAATTTAAATGTTGATTCAACTTTGAAGTTATTTTGAAATTAAATTCAACGGAGATTTAAGTTGTTGTACTAAGTTGATGTATTTACTAAGCTGTGATGAAATATTTTTAGCAATGAAAAAATTAAAAGTGAATTTTAGACTGACTATGAATTTATAAATATCATAATAATCTCGTTTTCATGCTTTAACTCCCTGTACATAAGTAATAAATCATTCCTGGCGCAAGGATACAAGCACTTCTCAACTGGATCTACTTCCCTAGATTGTCGCGGGCTTTAGTAAATGTACCCTTCATATTAGTTCTCAGTATATTCAGTACAGATAATACTCCAATTTTGTGCAATACTAATATTTTCCTGACCCGATAAAACCGGAAGCGGCCTATCTTCCGGGACATTGGAACTCAAAAGAGATGTGACTCTTGGGGCTCCTACTCCCAGTGTAGGAGTCCTTTCAGCTCCTCTTTAGTTGGATGGCTAAAAATAAACGTACACTTCATTTATATGATTTCCACGATTTTAAAAATAAAATAATAAGTTTTTAAAAAAGAAAAATAGCTGTGTTCTAAGGATAGTGAATTTCAAAAGTTCTTATCTTTTTTTTTATTGTTTTTTTGTTTTTTTATTAAAAGAAATTATTTAGTGGGAAATATTCTTTCGTGTGATCACAAAATTTACATTTGCTTATTAAACATTGACATGAATTTGTGTGTTTATGTATGAATTATATATCACTTAAGGATATATAATTGCAATAAACGGAAGTTTGGTAGAATTGTATCTTGCATCCGACAAGAAATTTTTCTTAATGCCAGCATGTTGGATCTAAATTTGTTCTGCATTATTATGCCCAGAAATTTTGACAAGGAATTTGTCTGAATATTTGGGAACTTCTTCAACCAAAATAAATAAATAAATAAATAATGAAAAAAAAAATTGGATTTTTTCCCATTTCTTTCTTTTGATACAAATTGGGGGGGGGGGTACAAATCTGTACACGCCAGTGTTGCCTTAAAAATGATGGGTTAAAAGAAATTTAGAAAAGTTAATAAAAACAAACAAACAAAAAGAAAGAAAATAAAATGTCAGTTTCAATAATATATCAACATTATTTATACATTACAAATAAAATTTATTAAATGTATTAGGCAGAGACTTTATTTAAGTTAAATAATTGACAGATATCATTGGTATTTAAAATAAAATATTTTTTAAGTAGATAGATGTGATACTTTCCAAATTGCAGGTATGTTGATTCTTGATCACCAGTCCGTCCTTGTTTATTGATTAATTCGAAACCTTTTGATCAATATTATTGATCACTAATAAAGTCAGGGTATCATCCCATCAAAATCTGAATGAAAAATCTAAATTTTCATTTTTACTTGTATAGTAATCGTCCCTTTACCTTCTCTACAGGTTAAGGATAGTTGTTCTTACGTGAACTTACTTATACGACAGCGTTACGACCAAATCTGAAGTGAGTGACACCGAATGACGATTAACAGCATGAGTATGGTTTAAATGTACTATCTTTTCTATCTGAATTTCATGATGGAAATGCTAAAAATTTCCAGAACTTACCAAAAAATTTTTGTTAATTTCTGTAAAAAATTATTATAAATCATTTTTTTTTTTCTAATTTTAAATTTTTAAGTTTAGGTTTTACATTCTAATAGAAAGTGAGGCTTACCAAATCATTCAGTCTGTGTGGGGGTCTAACCCTCAATGCCAATTACTGTTGAACCGGTGGAGGGATCTTCCTGAAACTTGGTATGTATAATTGTGGACAAGCGACGATCAAACTTTTGTTATTTGAAATCTTTTCCTCCTCGAGAAATCGGTGCGAGAAGACGACAAACAAAAGCATCTAAACAAATCCCATCAAATCTTGGCTAATCTTTTGCGCATGATTTAATCCATTCAAAATTAATCTGATTTAACAATTTAAGTAAATAATGGGAATTTTTCAGAAAATGGAATATTTCTACTGTTTGTATTCAGTAGATAGTAAAATAGAAATATAAATGCAGGTTTTTGGTTTTGTCGTTTTCAAAAACGACTTAAAAAATAAAAAAAAATAAAAAAAAAAATAAACGGAATTTTAAGAAGTAACATTTAAAGAAGCTAGGTTTGAAATTTCAATTTAATTTCAATTTAATTTCAATTTATTTTAATAGAAATTTAATTATCTTATACCAATAAAAAGACCTAAGAGAATAAACTGCTATTCTTATAACATTCCTTTTTACGACGGTTTATCTAACGACCACCTAACGAATCAATGTTTAATTATATAATTCTCAGTAGAAAGAGTACCGGGTTTCTTTCTCGGTAGTTAAAGGCGGGCGGGCGTCATGCTGATCTCCCGACCTCAACCTAGTCCCGTTGGTCATGAAACGCCGGGAGCCTTACCTCCCGCGAGCCCTTGGGCCTGCATAGGCCTGTTGTGGTGACTCCTTAAACCTTTAAGTCGGATTACAAGTTCAATTACAAGGTATCTATGTTGTTATAAAGAAAGTTAGTCAGTAAAGTCATAGTTACCAGTTAACCTGCCTCTGTCCAACGATATTTTAAACAACGCAACAATATCATTAAAATTAATTATTAATTCAGACAACTGAAGTAAGAAATGCAAATGTTATCAACTTTTTCAAAATATGAAAAATTTAAATTCTAATATTAGTAGATATTAGAAAAAATAACATAAATGGAAACTTTTCATTATTTTCACGACTTTAAAAAAAAAAAAGGCAGGATAGCGATAAGTAAACCAATCACAATGCTTCGCAACGGCTTCTGATACGTCATTTTTGTTGCATTATTCCTTTAATTTCCTTATTATTATAAATGTGATTGCTGCGAATGCCAAAGGCGCAATTGTTGCGATTGTTTGATTGTTGTGCTTAATGATAATTTAATGAGATTTTAATGATAATTATCCACAGACAGACGGACAAACCGGGATTAGTAGACTTCCTATCAGAAGCCTAAAAAGTAAAACGTAAGGGTTTAAGGAAAAGTAGACTTCAACTTCTTTCAAGAGCTTCTTGAATACAAATAAAATGCTACTTATATTCACCTAAAAGATTTTCTAAATTTTCATGGATTGCAATTTTCATTAATTTCTTTATATATTCTTTATATTTGTTTTATTATTACAGATAGCTATAATATTTTAAACAGGTGTGCCGGCTTTGACTTTGATTTGTTAAAATTAATCAGCGCACGTAAAATGTACTTGTACTATAATAATTGGTTTACAAACTATAAACAATAAAGCTTTACAGTTTTATCAGCAGGTGCTTTTATTACAAATCGAATTTGTTATAATAAAAATTCATTATAACTTCCCACTTTAAATCATAAAAGGTTAAAATTAATTATTCATTTCCTGTTCACATTTCCCTTATCTTAAAAACAGATTTTTAATATTTTTTACTTTGCTTACCATGAGACACTGGTCTCACTACAAGATGCTTTTTTTTTTTTTTTGCTTAACAATCGCCACGACAATATGGAGTGAAGCCAGCTGTGGCGCTCGCGTTACCGAAGCAATAGTCTTGTCTGGTTTTTCTACTAAAGCTAAGAATTATTGGACGGTGCATAATTCTGCATCGAGGCTTCTTTGCTCATGTTTCTTTAATTCACTTTGTTGTGTCTTCAATTTTTCATTCTTCGCTAATGGATCGAACCCCGCATCCGGAAGCTAGGTTTATATATAATGCAAGTTGTTGTTTTTATGCTGTACATACTTTCAGCTTAAATTCAGTTTAAGAATATGTATTTTGTGCAAAATCTACCTCAGTTTTCTGGAAACTTAATTCCTGCATATTTTTCTTATCTAAAGAGTAAACAACTTGCAAACCTTTTACAAAATGATATTAAGGATTTAATACCAATAAATGTAAATATGAGAAAGAGTGTAAAATAGAATATGGTGAGCAATAAGAATTTGCTGTTTTCTAAGTGCTTGTTAAGTTTCGTTTCGACAATTCAAATTGAATTAGAATTTCGAAGAGGATTTGTTACATGAAGTGCAATTAGCAATAATGTCGTTACAAAGATATTTATGAAACGACAAAGAGAATATTAAGATGAAAATTTCATCGCTGTTCCGTATGACAAAGGAAAAATGAGTTAAAAGATACAGATATTAGAAGTATTTCTATTAAGTATTTCTATTAGATATATTTCTATTAACGAAATAGATAGCTCTTCAATACTTAAAAACACAAAAAGAAAACCTACATTGCTTTTATATCGTTAAAATGTGGCTATTTGTACTTAGGTAAAACTAGCAGAAAACTAAGAGCAAATTTTCAAGCGCTGAACTACAATGTTGTTAATGGTGAATTCAAAAAATCTTTCAAAGTTAAATGTGTTATCGAATAAAAATCACCAGATTCAATTGTTTATGAGATATTTTTGCAACATTTGAAAATAATTTTTATGAGACTTTCCTAAAACTAAATATATTTTTTTTAACGATCTACACTTATTTTCATGGATTAAACCATATATACTAGTAATCCACATGCAGGAATAAATGTACACACAGGAAATTATAAAAAAAACAAAGTGATCTTTTATATCAACAAAGTTATTATTTCAATAAGTCTTTCTATATTGGATCAAAAATTACTGTATTTGCATGAAATCAGTTTAGAATTAATAAAGAAAACTATTTAGCTTGGTAAAGAGTACTACTTATTAATCAAAGGTAATTTATTGTTTTATTTTTTGTTTTAATCTGAAAATAATCTTAATGTAAAAAACTCTTCAGAATTGAACACAAAATATATTACTTCTCTCCAGTATTTCGTTCTTTTTCATCAAAGAACTTCATCATGGATTTTCATAGACACAATGAAAAGAGAATCTTTCTTTTCAACAAACCAAACTTCTACAAAATAAACGTGAATAATAACAATATAAAATTCTCTTTCACGAATGAATGTGAAAATTAATAAGCAACAAAATCAAACATATAAATAAACTTGTAAAACAGCAATAACATCAAATAATTAAAACGTGAAACTAATAAAATAATATAAACTAACAAAAATGAAATACATTTATTAGTTTATTTACATGTTTGATGAAGTTCTTTTGATTAAAAAGAACAAAATATTGGAGAGAAGTAATATGTTTTGTGTTCATATCTGAAGAATTTATTATAGTTAATAATAATTTTGAAGTTTCGGGAACGTAATCTCAATATATTTAAAATGGAGTAAAAATGTGTTTTTAATTACAACTGTGTTTGTGTTTCCGTATCATATCGTAATATTATATCACACGCGAAATGTACAGCGCATTTGCCGTTTCTGAATAGAACATAGTAGAGATTCTCAAACTTTCACACTTCTGTTAAGTTTATTAAGCAGTTCAAAGAAATAAATATTTATTTCTAATAACTTAGTAGTAGTTTCAAAGAATAAGCATGTAAATTGATAATAAAAAAATGCTTTTGTTTCATTCTAGAAAATTTGAAATATCTTATTTCGTGAATTCGTCACGGCATAAAGTTTGGGAACCGCTGCCTTACAGCATTCCTAATTGTTACTGTGCATCTGACGCTGCAACAGGACAGGTTCTTGCTTCCAATTGTTGTTGATTCCAAAGACTTGCTTTGTTTTTTTAAACACTGCAGCAGAATATGTCAGCCCGAGGAAAAATATCTTTCAGAAAAAAAAGCAAAAAAAAAAGCAGTAAACCAATATTCAAAACAAAACGTGGTTTTCATGTTGCTGTTTTGACGTACGAGTCCAGAGGGAATTGCTACCTAAGAGCCAGAATTCATCAAAGAAACGACAGTCGATGCAATCATCAACTGGTGCACCTACACATCACTCTCGTGACTGCGAGGTTAAAGGAGTAACGCAACGGTTGTCTTGGCAAGATGCCCCCGCAGGCAAACCACAACCGCCTAATAAATCAATCGTGTTTGGTGGTCCCCGGGTGGCCGTCAAAGCGCCAAACGATGCTTTCTTTGGGACTCTACTGCTTGCAAGACTTCAAAATCCACACATATAAACTGCCTTTCCATCCAATACTAGTTACTCAAACAGAAATATGTCTTGTGTGCATACTAATTCTGCCGTAGGCGTTTACAGCAATATGTCTTCTGAGGCTTCGATCAGTTTTAATTATTACCATTTACTTATTTTGCCATAACGGAATCGCTTTATAAGATACACTGCGATACGACGCATTCAGGGGTCTCAGTTTGCTTAGAAACCTGGTAAAGCGGTACGTCTCTTCATGTTACGCTGTTAACATGAAAATGTTTATAATTTTCACTTTCTTTTTTTCCTTGTGATTAAAAATATAAAATAATGGCAGATAAAAATGAAAAAAAAATCAATTTTTCAATCGTAAATGACATAAATCTTAATACATATAAAAATGAATGTTTCTTTGTTTGTATGCGTTCCTACATCATTCATCAGATTGCGATGAAACTTTGGTGAGTTGTTGTGCACACGCCCGCGAAGGTTTCTGAATTAGTAGAACCATTTACAATATCTAGCGCGCGAGTTGTTTCAACAAATGAGTGTATTCCCGGTTTCAACGTTTCCAGTTTCCGGTGCGACTCGCATTTGCAACGACCATCAACAAAGCACAGGGACAACACATGGACAGCTGTATGTGGTCTGTTCACGCGTCGGAAAAACCTTCTGATTTATTCGTGTATGCACCAGACGGAAAAACAAAATTAAACACTTTCTTTCTTTGTGTGGCTTTGCAACGCATGCCGGGTACAGCTAGTCAATAAATAAATAAATAAATTAAAAAGATAGTGCTTTGCAATCTGACGGTTTTGCTTTACGATGGCATGTCGTAATATGGGGAATTATACCTCAGAAACTTAAATAATAGCAGTTTAAAAATATTAAGAAATAAGATTAATAACGAAGATAGCTTTATAGATATGAATTAGACAAATTCTTTATTTAGTAAATCGTCGCAGTCTGACTTTGACCCTCTTTACGATTGCTCTCCGTCTCTACCCGTCATTGGCAGCGTGGAGATTAAGCAAATTAACATGTGAAATCCTTTCAAAGGTATCCTTATTTGAAAACAATGTTTGCAAAAAGCTTGAAATACTTTTGAATTACGAGCTATATATCAGAAACCGTCTCAATTTCTATAAACTAGAAAGCAGGAGCTTTCTTACATACCCAAGGTTACATGTAAATTCAAAAATATGTGTTCTTTAACTAAACAAGTAAGTGAACGGTTAACGAAGAGACGCATACCACTTCAATTACAGCGTGAGTTGTTTTAGTGATGTAGAACAGAGTCTAGGGAAATGAAATGGAACAATACGAAACGAAAGATTTAAAATCAATTAGTATTGCTGTAGTATTAAAATGTTGATAGTAATCTACGTTTTTCACAAGTTCCTATACATGTGTAGTCAGGTATGGGAAATATCAAAAACAAATAACTACCGAATCTTAAATTCATTTTGCTAAAAAGAAAGGGTATTTTTTTTTTTTTTTTTTTGCAGGAAATCGAGTAATGGAAACAAGAAATTATGTGAAAAAAATTCAAAATATCACAAGTGTTGCTGCATCAAGAGGTAAGTAGAGAAGGAACTAAGGCTCCTGTGATCAACCTATCGATATAAATGAAAGTTCATAATAGTACAGTAATCTAAAATTTCGTCGACTTTTTAGATTTGTAATGGAGTTATTAAGGTAATATTTAGTTTAAAGTGTCACTCTGTCAATCGTTAGTCAGCGTTAGACCTGGAATGGTATTGTACCAGTTTGTAAATACAGTAAATATTTTCAGAAATCATTTATTTATCTGTATTTTTTGTAGAAATTATTTATCTGTGTTTAATCATTTTTATTCATTTTTATCCTTAACCATTATTTATTCCTTTTGCATTTTCTTAATACTGATATTCTGTTTATTTTTAAATTCTTTTCCGTTGAAGCCGTTGAATCAGTTAATGAATTTAAAATCAGTTTTGTTCTTATTCACTCATTATATACAGTTTTAATTAATCTTCCAATGAAATTTTTCCATGTATAATCCATAAAAACCAATGTTTTTCATTTAATAAATTAATTCAGTTCAGTTCCAGAACTTGACTCCTCGTCTTTCCATCTCAACGACTCTCCCACAAACACCATCACAATATTAAAATTGCAGATCTCTAATAAATAATGTTGTCTTCTCGCTTACATTCCACTTCCGATTAAACTTTCTTATTTAAAAAAACGTTATTCCTACAACCCACCAGATGCCTGAAATATTCCCTGCACCCAAGGGGAGATTAATACTACTGCACTATACAAGTATATTGTTTGTTTGAAAAAGGATGATTACTCAATAACGTTTTGCACAAAAGCCCAATCCAGATCTCGTAAATCTTAGCAGAAGATAGCGATAATTTTCAAAGATTTTTCACCATTTCTAAATATCTTAATCTTCGTTTAATGTCTGTATTCTTGTTTAACTCCGCTTAAACAGAAAAAAAAAATCGATATTTTCTTTTGTTTGTTTATTTTCTTTTGTATTCTCTCTCTAGTTTTCCAATGAATCATAGAACATATTCTAATCCTACAGAAACATCTCGAAATCCCCTTTGTTCGTGGTTTGTCTTGGTTCTCTGCAGCTAAGAACCACAGAAAACAACAACTTGGGGAACTGTTCTCGTTTTTTAAATACCACGTAAGTAAAACCAGAAACAAAAACAAAAAAATAAATAAAAAAATAAAAACTAGAAAAAAAATGAAGAAAATAAAAAAAGTTACTAGATAATTGGCAACTAAATCAGCAGTACAGTGTTAATGCAGATAATTCTGCCATCTGGTGGTTGCAACAGGAACGAAAAAAAAATTAATGATGATTGTGAAATTCTGGAAGATGTTTTCATTTGGTTTTCTTTATTAAAAAGGAAAGTCTAATGAAAATAACTCACATGCAATGACTCCTTAATTTAAACGTGGGCTACAATCAAGAAGGTCTGCGGCAACTTAAATTCAGATAATTCACATTATTTTCTAAATTCTAGACATCCCGGAAATTGGATTAACGGAAATCTAGAGAATACTAGTGTTTCCTATATCTTATTTTTTTTTTTATAAAATATTATTATATTCTACTTTTTATAGTAATTACAACATCTTTATGTGCAGAACATCGTTATCTTTACTTGGAATAATTAAATACAACTTTTTAACTTACTTTCAAAGGAAATAGATATCAAATATTAGTGTGTGTGTGTGAACCTGTGAGTTGTCCGCATTTGTGTCCTTGTCCGCCCTCTAATAACTTTTGAACCGTTGCACGAATCTTCTCATAATTTGGCTTGCATATTTAACGACAAGAGATAGACTAACTTTTATATTGGAAATTTGTTTCGTGTTGGTCTTTTGCGAGAAATAGACGCGAGAAGATATAAAAATTGGAAAAAAAAGTTATTAGAACTGAAACAATGGAATTTTAACAATAAAGAAAGGATATTAATCTTATAATATCTGCGCGAGCTATAATACGATTAAAATTAACTGAATTCAAGCTGTTTACTTTAGAATTGAGGATTTATTTAATATTTTAAGAAAATAATAATAAATAAAAATCGGCACTTGCATGTATTCATCAAATATAATAATGAAGAAAAAGGAAAATATTTCGATTCTTTTGATGATTTTTCTGTTTATTTACGTTGATAGCGGCGCTTTGCGGAGACCTAAGTATTGGTAGTTTCCTATCGGTTCAATTCCTAAGAAATTCAAAAGATTAATACAAAGGACCAAACACACAAAAACAATAGAGAAATAAAGAATAAATAATTTCATGACATGTTGCGAAGGTACTCTTCCTTCGTCGTCAGATGATATTAAATAAATAAATATATGAAAAGGAAAACAAGGCTCGGAATTTGAAATTTAAAATTTAAATGTAACAATAATTTTAGATAACAAAAATCACAACTTGCAAATGTAACATATAAATAATCTATCGTAATTTATATTGTAGCGCGTTCGAAATTGATACTTCAGTGTTGTAACAGTGTTTAGATGTGATTAACAATGATTCGTGAAATTTGCGTAAGTAATAATCCTTCTCAATACCATAGATGACGGGATTGTTTACCATTATATTGTGACCGGTATTTTTGTGATGTAATGCTGTTAAATATTGCAGGTTACTTTGCTTGATGGCTCGTTTGTGTTCTCGCATTCGAATTTTTACTTTATGTTTAGTTTCAAAAACCATCACATTTGATACCATTGATAACTCCCATTTTATCGAGATTATCTATTTTATTCTTATTCTTAATATTCTTATTAAATATGTGTTTTGAAGTATTATTTGCCTTCTGTACCAATTTTATGTTTGCTTGATTTAAAATAGGATCAAGCATATGTTTAAGGTTAGCATCATATGGAATAGAAACAAATTTCTTGTCATCTTTGGTAATAGGCTTTGAGAATTTACTTCTTTGCATAGTTTTTCTAATTGTTTTATTAATAAAATCTATAGGAAAATCATTCCTTAAGAAGATACTTCTGATTGAGTTTAATTCACACGATAGTAATAACTGATTTGAGCAAATTTTAATAGCTCTGTTAACTGCCAAAGAAATTGCGTTTGTTTTGTAAATCACCAGTCTACCATTACGTTTTTAAGTTTTTTAACTTTATTAATATTGTATTTATCGACGTTTTTACGAGAACGTATTCTAGCAGTTCTTTTGCCCCCCGCTCTTTACCTGTTTATGGAAAATATAACACAATCAAAAGGATAGTCTTTATAAAAATAAACATACAAAATTAAAATTTCAGCTCAATTGGATAAATAATTTGTAAGTATCACAGACACAGATAAAAAAAAAAAGAAGGGAAAAAATAATGACGATATTTTTAAGGAATGTAGACATCAAGTTCTCTCAAGAACTTCTTATTTCCCTGCAACTCACTAGTCCACAATTGAAGAAAAGACGAGAAATAAGCTATGTAGACATTTGGAACTCGTCCAGTAGGAATCCTCCATCTTTTCAGACATAATTTATTCTTCCCTGTGAAGTTTCCTTATCACAAAGCGCTCTCATAAAGAATTTTTTTTTCCTAAGCGAATAAAAAAAAACCGCAAAAAGTTGAAATATGCATCCCACAAAGAATAAAATAAAAAAAAATGGTCATGTTGTAATTACGTCATATATTATTTTACCACAAACGAAAACTTGTTGGCTACCCTACAATTTTTAGTTAAAGGCAAAGAACCCTTTAAAGAAGAACTATTTATTTTTATAATTATTATTATGGAATTTGTTGAATTATAATATTATCTAGTAATGGCTTTCTTATACAGATAGTACCTGGGCATTTCTACTCTCGCATGGAAGCTACACAACTGGTATTACTGATTTTATCTAATGTTCGTCGTCGTGTCTCCGGCATCGAGGAAGATAAGGCTTAAAAGACATAGTTAAATGTTAAAAAATAGTCATGTCAGTCCGTCTATATGTATCTGTGATCCGTACAAATTATTTATCCCATTGAGCTGAAATTTTAAGTTTGCATCTTTATTTTTATACAGACGGATCGTTTTATTGTGGTATATTTTCCATAAATAGGTAAAGAGCGGGGGACAAAAGAACTGCTAGAATACGTTCTCGTAAAAGCGCCGATAAATGAAAAATTAATAACGTTAAAAAACTTAAAAACGTAACGGCAGATATATATATTATCCCAAAGTGTTATCAAATCTTTTGAATTTCTTGAAATTGAACAAATAGGAAACTTCAATATATAATTGTCAACAAAGCGCCGCTATCACCGTAAATAAACAGAAATTGCACAGCAATACTATCACGGCAAATACAATACAATACTGTCTTTTATTAAGTATGTGGATCTTACTACGCAGATTTTCGAAAATTGGGACGCCAGTTTTGTGTTGGTAAGATTTTTATGGTAAAACTCTCAAGTTACAAGATAAATAAGAATTCCTCAAGTTTTTTGTTTGGGTTGATTTCTTTTAAAATGACATAAAAAAATAAATACAAATAATGTAAATAACATATTGAATGTAGTTCAAAAATTTACTTTCAAACCTTTGACTTCAGAAGCCCAATGACTTTTGATTGTGCAGCTAGTTCAATGATTATTATCCAAGGATGATTTATTCGATGGCGAATTAAAGCTGGCATTACACAACGGCTAATCAATATTAAGCCCCATCTGCTGCATTTTATCCTCGCTATCGTGTTACAGGATTTCTGTGTAATAGAGAGATCCAATAATGTCTATTCTCCGAAGGTTATTTATGGACTCTGCATCATATGAAACACTGAGTCACCGCGACAAAAAAAATGCTCATCTTTATAAAAGAATTCTAAAAACAAAAAAAAAAACAAAAAAAAACAAAAACTTTTTTCTACAGGATGATTTAAAATTCTCTTAAAATCTTTAAAGGTAGATCAGGAATACAAAAACAAGCCGTATTCATAGTGCAATGTACGTCCGCAAACGCCACCCGAATAAGCTAGAGGGCGCTGTTTGGCAGCACATTAGGTGGATAATGTAAGCTATCGTTATTTGATACGTTGACTTTGTACAAGTGGTATGTAAAGCTTCACTAATGCTGAGAGGGCAGATATGCACCTAGCCTATGGGGCAGCGAACAGAAACGGATGAGCCGCTGTACGATTGTATCGTGAACGGTTCCCCAACACACGTGTCTCTAATCATCAAACGTTTGCGCATTTCCCCCATAGATTGTGTGAAACTGAATCATTCGACGGAAACAGGAAAAATGATTGTGTACACCTTACTGTCATATTGTAAGCATATGTCTAATAAACATGTTGTCTACCTTACTTGTTGTGTTTTATTTCTGAACCTTAGTGTATCTTCTAGCATATTCGGGTGCGTTTGCGGACATACCTTCCGCTCTGAATACGGTTTGTTTTTGTATTCCTGGCCTACTTTTAAAGTTTGTACAGGGAAGTTTGAATCACCCTGTACATCCAAACCCACAATCACTCTAAGAACACTTTTTATTGACTGAACATGTGATATCTTTATTTATTATTCAAATTTCGAACAGTTTTTTTCTGTTGTTGTGCGTTTTTATCGTTCTTTTTTTAACTTACTAATTCTCTTATGCATTTTAAATTTCTATTATGTGTATGTTTATTTTTATAAATTAATCCTTTATAAGCTAAGCGGTCTGCTAGCGGGGATTAATTTACTGCCCTTTTTAGTCTTAATTTATATTTTGATAAATGTCTATTGGAAGGGTCATTATTTTGTTAATGCTTGTGCTTTGTATAGGTTTCTTTGATCCCACTGAGCTTTAAGTACAGGGCGAATCAAGCTGATGATAGATAGGAACTCAGAAACAGTTTCATTCATTCCGATACAAAAATTCCAAAATTACTTCAGTGGATCTTTTAATTTAAAATGAAAAAGGAAGAATAAGAAACAGCAGCTGAATAAATAAATTGCCTTAAATTAATTATCGGAAGGAATTGGGAACGGCTGTTTCGTCTTTCTGGGGACTCATCAGCCCAATCCGCCTTCCCAGATAAAAGACTCAGAAAGGCACAAGCTTATCTTAAGGCCACCGTCACACCTTCAGACAGTGGCCCCCGAAAGCAAGAAAAACAAGAAAATAAAATGTTGTGCTGTTTTACACAACTAAAAAAGCCTTAGCCTACAACTAGTAGGCATAAAGGCATTTAATCAAAGAACAGAAGGTTCAAAAGGAGGTGAATTAACCTAAATAGAAAATATAACGTACTATGATTGTAACATAAAAATGAAAAAGCAAGAATAAGAAACAGCACCTAATAAATAAATTGTCTTTCTGAATCAATTATCGGAAGGAATTGGGAACGGCCTTCTAGGTTGTGCGTTTTTATCGTTGTTTTTATCTTATTATTTTTCTTCTGTGTTTGTCTATTTGTCTTTTGTTAGGTTTTTGAAAACTGAAGAAAAGCGTGGAGATCAAAATGATCGTACGTAAGCATTGTACAAAATTTTAAAGAAGTCAGTCCAGCCATTTTTAATGGGAGATTCCTAGAATCATTTTAGAATAATAGGAGTGGCAGAGACTTAAAGAAATACGCTTAAGTTTTAAGTTAGATCTTAAATATGCTACGTAGTAAATGTTATGAAAATCCGTCCAGCCGTTTTAGAGTGATGCGTATACAAAGAAAGCAGACAAATACTCAAATAGATGGATTGTAAGACTGCGCATGCTCAGCCATTAATATTTTTTTTTACGTTTTTAGTTAATGCTTGTTCAACTACTCTGAAGTTTCATTATTTCCTCGTGTGTTTTTTCTTAACAGAAGATATGAAATTGAATGAGGAAGAAAAGCAGTCCACGGCGTGAATTTAAGATACTTTTAACGTAAGAACATGGATATTAGGATAAACGCTTTGGTTTTACGACTGCCCTAACTCCCCGAAAAAGCATCGACAAACACTGAGGGTTGGCGCAATTCTTCTTCCCACCGGAGAAGAAAACGACGATAAATAGCGAATGATGCTGCCCAATTGCCGCCTCTGGATTTGCTCAATGGGCTCAGATGTTTGCTGTTTGCACACACGAAATGCAATATAGGAAAATGGATTCGAGACAATAAAAGAGAAACGAAGAGACAAAGTTCTAGTTAAAATCATTTCCACTACTTTTTTTTGCTGCAATACAAAAAAGTACTTTAAATATTACTAAGTAATTTCTACATGAACGGTAATGTGGAAACTTACTTCTGTTAAAGTTTTTAAACTATGTGTACGCTAAACTAGGAACCAAGCAGAGGGGAAATCCAATTGCAGGAAAAATATTGCAATGGAATAGTAAGATTTCTTATTTTCATAGTTAATGATAAGTTTTGCTTTTTTTTCAAAGTTAAAGTTTGTAAGTCATGGATGTAGTGTATTATAGGCAACTATAGAATTGTAGATAGGAAATAAAGGAAAACTAAGTTTACAATAAAAAAAAATACAACAAGGTAAAAAAATTGATTTCATTGAGTACACAAAAACATATTTCATATTTCGTACTGTGAGATAGAAAGGACCGCAGATCTGAATTGTATTTTTCCCGACTGCTACAGGTCGTAAAGAGTTCCAATAGAATACACACTCATGTCTGTCCCACTTGTAGTTTGGGCTGTAGAGGTGGTGATAAGTTTCATTTTCGGTCATCTTCCACTTCCTGTGAGACAGGAAGTGATGGCAAACGGGAAGACATATTTTTCCCTACCTTTACAAGTTTTCCAATAAGGCATTACTCATGTCTGTCCGACTAACAGTTTTGCCTGTAGAGATAGAATGGACGGACAGACAGAACCTTCTTAAAAGCTCCCAATTTACATTTTTTGGTCATTAATAACAATTTCAGATCACAATTGAATCGAATTGAAGCACCTGAGATGAAATAATATTAAAATGACCTACCGTGTTAGGGACCTCTACATCCGCCATTTTGAATTCTGACTTTTTAAACCAATTACAGTCAGCCGCTGTAGTGCTAAGTATAAGACAGGACATTGTTCAGTGGCATAATTCCGCTAAGTATCACAATTTTGATTTTCATGTCCCTGGCATGGTAACAACAATTCGCAGATGTTTGAAATTGACCAAGAAACTTACTGTCTTCCATCTTTTACAATAATCCAACTTTTTATCTGTGTTTGACATGGGTACTACCTGACTTCTGCTCGGGGCCTCTTGAAATTATGAATGTCATCTCGCAGTTGCCGCAGCAGTGACATGTAGGCCGTTCGTCATCCGTTATCACCGGAGACCTAACGGTGAGCCAAGAATTTTCCACCTGCCACCCTTCGCAGACAAATCAAAGCAAAATTACACTGTGCCGCTAAGGTTGTCTGTCTCTGTCACAGTCTGTGTCTACGGTTTAAGTGTTTTTCAAGATCCAATTCATGTTATCACTTTATTTTCCATTTAAACTGTAACACGACCGTCCCACAGAGGAAAGCTATCTTTTTTATCAGCGTCTGCTAAGAATAAACGAGTTACAAACGCATAATTTATTCATATTTTGTTTTCAAATTCTTTCAGATATACTTTTTATTACTGTAGTTTATTCTTTTAACTTCTGGATGAGTAGTAATTTTTATTTTACAATGTTACTTTTATAAGGATAAACATGTAATGACAGTAAATAAATAAGAGTAAACATAAATAAATGAAAATAATATTTAACGTGCGTAAAAAGTTCATAATAACTTATTTAGGCCACCACACAAATTTAATTAAAACCACATTTTATACGTATTAAAAATTTACCAACATTTTCAAAACGTCCTGCGTTTCGTTTTCGAGTAAGCGCAGGACGTTTTCAAAACGTTTGTAAATTTCTAATAAGTACAAATGTGTTTTTAAATATATTTGTATGGTGGCGTAAATAACCTATTATAACATAAAAACATTTTTTCTATTTTAAGTGATTTCGTGGAGAATGATTGTAAAATGATGGAAAGCAATGATCTTGTTAGAAAGGAAAAGGTGTTTTTTTTTTTTTTTTTAATATTACAAATATCTCTGTTACTACAGACGTATTTGTGAAACCTGTAATAAGAATGACAGCTATATTTATCAAGAAGCTTAATGAAAGAAATGAACTAACTGAATTTCAACGAGTTCCTCAAATGAAATCATTAAAATATTTCTCATAGATAGATTAATATTTTCCACAACTTATCACATAATTTTTAACAGTATTGTTTTTTTATACTTATTGCAAAATTTAACAATTATTGTTGATAAAAGTAAACTCAAAAGCTAAGAAAAATAACTTTATTGTTGATAAAAGAAAATGAAAATCAAAGATTAAAAATTATAATAGTTTGATATAACTAAATATACACTGCTTCCTAATACTTTAAATATTTTAAATATTTAAATATTTTGAAACTTGATTCGCATATTTCAAAACGATTTTTCAGCATTTATTGTTTTCATTTTCTATTTGTAAAATAGCACTTAGAAGCACTTAAGAGCATGGCCATTGGCATCTTAGGCTGTAAGTAAGTTAGTGTTTAATCTTTCTTTAGCGTGCTGAGTGAACTATCTAAGAACACAATTGA